>CAHIKZ030001458.1:1360000-1657500 GCA_903632075.3 Acanthosepion pharaonis | reverse complement strand
GGTTTTTTTTCTTTGGGCTTTAAACCTGTATCTGTGCGATTTTTTCGACAGACTTTCATGTTTCTAGCTCTTTCTTTTTTTTTTAAAACCTTTTTTTCCTCGAGATTGATTTGATTATTGGCAAATCAAAATTCAAAGTTTTTTCGAAACGAGTATAGTTACCTATATATATATATATATATATATATATATATATAGAGAGAGAGAGAGAGAGAGAGAGAGAGAGAGAGAGATAGATAGATAGATAGATAGATAGATAGATAGATAGATAGATAAGATAGATAGAAACGAGTTAAAATATAAAGTTGAAAAACGAAAAGCAATAAGGACTCGGAATAAAAATCTTAGTTTGAAGACAAGAAAAAAACTTGAAGGTAAAAATAAAGAAACTTCGACTGTTATGAAACTGAAAAGCTTGAAATTTTATTTAAAATAAGTAATCTTCGTTTTAGGATTTTGCAGCAATATTGCTAGTAAAACATACAATTTGGAACATGGCTCTATATTTATACGCGAAATGATTGTAATTTGGTAAAGGAAAGGTAAACAGTAAAAAAAATGTAACGTTTGAAAAGGAAAAGTTTAACAAGATATTGGATAAGTTTGATAACCACAAGAAAAAATTAAAAAAAAAACTTTTCCAGAATATGTATAGATCGTATATCGGGTTACCACACATGCAAACGGATGCACACACACACACGCACAGACACGCACACACACACACACACACATATATATATATATATATATACGCATGAGAAAACAGACGCAAAAAGACCTCCTGCAAACAAACGACAATGATCGCTTCTGAAACATTCTTGTGGTAATTCTTGCCTGTCAAAGAAAATAGCTTTAATGAGAAAATAATCCTTCGCAAATGCTAATATGTATCGTAATATATGGTGCTTAATCCAGCCGAACGTTCCTCGGTTAATCTAGGTTGTCTTTTGCCTTTTTTTGCTGAACACCTGCGTTGAAAATGAAAACCTTCACCAAACTTCTTCTAACCGATCATATAATTCCATCCACACCTTTCAGCACTGATACTTATCGAAAGGAAAGAAACGATCAAGATACATGACCGCTATGATCATATATCTCCTCAATACAAACATAGAAAATGTCCTCACCCTCTTTCGCTCTTTATCTATATTTATATTTTGTTCGTACCTAACTACTTACCTAGAGTGTGTGTACCATTTTCGGTACTCTAAAGGAAGAACTTCTTTCAGAGAACATGCAAGTTTCGCATCACTTTATCAAAAACACATTGATGCTCTCGTCAAAAAATACCAGACTAGCCACAGATCAAATATTAATCATATTGACAATATCTATACCATATATAGTTCGTATCAAGTTATTTTAAGAGTTCTACTGGTTGCAAGTAACTCAGTACTACCTGTCACATAGACAGGTCACCGCCAATTAAACCTTTTCCCCCAGAAGGAGTTTTGGGAGAGGAGAATTGCTAAAAACTCAGCCGGAGTAAAAACAATCCCAATCTAGAACAAAGAGTAGACTCGGCTGTATAACTATGCATGCGGCTAGTGCGGTGATGTCATGGCATTGATTGGCGGAGAGTTTTTCGAGACACAAGTCAACGGCCAGAGCGGACTGTTCTCCCGAATAAGACAACGACCACGTGTCCGTAGCCAAGGCGAGGACATCGATTCTGGTTTAACCTGGGGATGGTTGGACACCGCCAAATCTACTTGTCCAAGACGCGCTACGCATGAAGGAATATCTCTCTGTCTTGTAACCCTATGTGAAGGGAAAATGATCAGGTAATCAGCTGCACAGTGACCCCTACGACCACACCTGGTTATGGTAATAGGATAATGATATTACTGATGATAACGATGGTGACATTCAATGAAACCATGCAACGTCATATTCTCAAGAACTCTGAAATACTGTTATCTTGCCAAACCGTTATTTAAACATAACAAGGTTATTTTGCTTCAAATTAAAATAAATTTAAATGATACTGTCGTCAAGGAAGGAGAGAAAAAGAGAAGAATATTTTAAAGGAAGATATTCTCTTTAGTTAAATTCTTTAAATTACGTTTCCATTACTCTTCTTATATCGCAAAGATTCGGAATCTCTGCAAGTTTCATAAGGAATCAGTCAATGGAATAATATTAGCCTCTTTAAATTAAGATGCATTTTTTATTTCGTGTGTTGTTGCTCTAACTTCTTTAAGACGCTAACGACAAAAATTCAAAAAGACTTTGGTGACAAACTTTGATAACTTTGTATCTTGTGTCTGATTTTACAAAGTAAACGCTGAATTAGCATCAAATTCATTTTGCTTTTAAATGCAATGTCAAGATGGAGGCAACCACAGATCTCCAGATTCTTTCTTGATGTCTTCTTGTCTACAGTCTGGCTGCAATCCAAGATTAGAGAGCCTAATTTATCCTTCTATTTAATCCATAGTTAGGGTTAAGTAATTGATCCATGTCTTTGGTATTCGTACGAAAGAGAACACAAGAGACTAAGCCGAGATTTGAACTTTAATTTCACTTTCTGCACCGATAACATTTACGTTATTCGCAAATCCTAAATGACTACTGAATTTAAAATATAGTTTTGAACAAAGTCAAATTATTTTTCTAAACTTTAATGTATGGCTTCAAATATCAGTGGCACTAAAAGAAAGAAGATATTCACAGACGCGTACTGATTAAATAATTATCGAATGAAATATTTTTCAAAGAGGAGCAGCCATATCAAAAAATATCACATCACAAAGAACATGTTACATGCAGATGGTTCACAAATTCAGATGAACCAAAAGAGAAACTATAGCAACGGAGTATGTGAGCAACAAGAAAGTTTTATGGAAAACGGAAATAATAGGGCGCTTATATTAGAATCATAAAGAGTCCGTTGAAATTTCTAGGACACATAATGCATAAAGAAGACTTGGAGAATCTGATATTCACAGGACATAATAAAGGCAAGAGAAATAAAGGGAAACAGAAAATAACCTACCTAACGACCTTGTACAAATGGATTTCAGAACAGGAAGCGGTAAGGATAGTAAGAAAGCAAATATTTGTAAGAGCCACAAAAGACAAGAAGATGTGGAAAGCCATGATCGATTACGTTCTAAAGAGAGACGGTACATAATGATACATATATACAAAAACATCTGAAGAGAAAAAGAAGTAATAATAATAATTTTAATATTAGTAATAATAATAAAGCTGATTTTTTGCTCGCAGCAATCCCTTTAAATCAATTTTTTATGACTTCTGTATTTAAACTGAATGTGTTTTTAATAAATGTAGTATTATAAATGGACAATTTAGATTTGAAATTTTCTCACCTTACCGTCAGCGAAGCTATAGGTAGCGAGCTACTACTACTAATAATATCCGAATTATAGAAAAAAATAGAAATGTCTCTCATGATTTTGATCTGATTGGAGGTGGTAAAATGTTTATATTTTGTCTTAATGAATTAAAATGGGCTATCATAATATCTTGTTCGGTCCCAGAGATTTGTCTACCATTTGCCTGACCATAACCAGTTGGGCATATACCCGAGGGGCTGACACATACTACGTCTCTTTTCATGAGTGGAGTTACCATAAGAGCGTTATGGTTGGTTGTTGAGACTTTTCTTTTTTTAAGTGTGAAATATAAGGCAGCCAAGACGACTGAATGGTCATATCTCGATAGTAAGGAACACTCTCAATAGGGGACCATCTGAGCAAATTGGGCTATTCGATCGGAATATATTTCTAACAACCCCACCTGCAATGTACCGCATTTATGAAAACCTATCACCACGTCGCCTACATGTGGCTCTGAATACATGTACCTGGTATAAATTTTAGACTGGGTATCATGATGGATATATTGGAGTTCGTATATTTGTATATCAGTGTCATATTTTTAGCGTGCTGCTCTCTTACACAATAAAAATGATTTGATATTCAACCCAGGCCATGGAACCACATATAGTTATCATAAAGAAAGAAAAGAATTATGTCAGAGAGAAGATATCAGTGTAAAAGTGAAATGTAGTTGGAAAATACTTGGATATTATCAGAAAAAAGAAGAAAAGGAAAAAATGCAGCCATCATTAACGGAGAGCTTAAAATAAGGCTGAAGAGCCAAATTAATTGTGAAAAGTAGAGATGCGAGGAAGAAGTGAAATCATCCAAAGGATAGTATTACTAAGATCAGTCATAAGGAAGTCGATCGCTAGTCTAACGCCATGGTAAATTTTCGAATGAACTCTATTATTTAGCTCCATCAGTTCACACCTTTACATGTAAGACCCACCATACTAAGTTCATGAAAGCGAACCATTCTCATTCGTTCTGCATTCTAATTGTCAAGAAGTTCCACTCAAATAGCTTTTTTTCCAAGAACGGTTGTTTTGTAGAACAGACTCCCACCTGGATGCTTCCATGAACGCTACAAAGCCTTGTATTGGGTGAATATTACTGAAAACAATTAAGACTGATGCAAGCATTGGAGCACTGATGAGTCTTGGTGTCACTTTATATCCAAGATTTAACAAATACTACCGGTCTATAAAATTATCAGTTTTGCAAATAATAATAATAAGAAGAATAAGAAGAGCGTTTCTAAACTGTATGAGAGGAAACAGAGACCACCCCCGAAGTGACAACATGTGTCCTGTAAAAGAAAAAACCGACGGCGCTGAACCATATTTGAGAGTGCAGTACAATGTTATTAATGTGGCAAGAAGAATGGTGCAGTGTAGGATCGAGATAAAGGAGTGCCGCTACTCGGCTGGCGGTTGGGGTTATGTCACGGACGGGCGATAATCTCTGACATAAAAAAAATGAGGTGGTCCCCTCTTTTGTCTGTAAATATTACTCTAATCAGTTGGCCTCCATTCTTGGCCACATTATTCTCCCCTTTCGTTTGATGCGGAAATATTATATATATAAAAAAATAAAAGCAAGAAGCATAAAGAACGAATGAATTCAAGAAGAAATTGTCGAAGAAAAGAGACAAGTTTTAACTTTTCTTTTCAACCAACTTGTACAGCCTTTTCTACTTATTGTTCATCGTTTTTTGTTTTGTTTTTCATATTTTCCTATTTTGTATTCACATCTTTATAGCATATTTTCTCTTTTTGTTCTCTTCTGACTTTAGCCTTTTCTCCTCCATTTCCTCTACTCCGCACCTACTCTTTTATCTCTTCTCCTCTTCTTTCCCCCTCCTCTTCCTCCCTCTTTCCCCTTCCCTCCTCCATTTATATCTCTGTTTTCCAGCCATCGAGATGGAAAACTTTTCAAGTTTTCTGCTTCTCATTATTATTTTTTTTCTTTTTATATACCAGATGCGATCATGTCACTCCACAACTTCCTGACTTTTGTTGTTTTCATGTTTTTTCCTACCTTCGCCAAATTTTGCTCATCTTTTTATTTTCACACCATTTATTTTCTGGTGAGAAAAACAAGGTGAAATAAATAATAATTTTACCCTATTTACATTCTTCTGACTGTTGTCCTCATCTTTAGTGTCACATTCACGACATTTCGGCCGTTGTATGCGCCGGCCTTTTTCAGGTGATATTTGTTGGAATGTCGAACTGAACCCTTTATTCAGTCCGCGGGGGTAAACTGCTGTAATTGTACGTGCCATGCCTTGAAAACTCTCTAAGTTTTTGTTCTCTCCGCTGAGGCCAGGGATTTAACTCACAACACTTTGGGTCAAGTCAATTTTGGGGCCAATCAATCAACGCTTTTAGACAGGTGATAAATAATAAGTATTTTAATAATCAAACATCACATCAGAATATTGATATTTGGAAGTGTGTTGAACCAAAAGATTTTCATCATTCTCCAGTTTATATGTGATTACTCCCGCTAAAGGTCTGAAGATCGCCTGACAGACCCAACAGTGTTGATACCACTGACCACACTGACTACATGTAAGAACTTCCTATAATGAACAGTCTTCCCCTATAAATAGAGCAAAATTTAAACAATATATATAATTTTAAATAGAGAAAAAGCTATTAATACACATAGTTTATGTTCTTTAATTTATTGAGGATTATAGTTGAATTGTTGGACATAATTTAGGCTGACTGAATACAGGCTTGTGTTCTCTTGGTCGAAAACGAAAAATATTAATTAAAAAAATAACGACATATCTTGTTTGTGGCTTTTAAGTAAACTCATGTATATATACATACACACAAAAGAAACAACCCACATTCAATAAATTATATTTCTCCACAACTGATAATATATTGAAGTGTGGGCAAAAATATTTAATATCCGTACGATATATTTAATACATGTAAAACAGGTATAAATATTCGATACATGTTTTTCCATTTACTTGTTACATATGATTTTACTTTGAAGTGATTCCATTTACAATTTAAAAAATCTAAACACACCAGGATTTTTTTTTATTTTAATTTTTTCACTCTAAACAAGGCAATAATGCTATTAAGACGCTAAAGGGTTACTGGGAGTGAAAGAGAATGAGAAGACTTTGGAAGGAATCGGAAATCAAACTCGAAACAGGAACAAGAGATAAATGGGGATGGGGAAAATAAACCAGATGATAGGTAAACCTATCTCCTCCTATTATTTAGTCAGAAAATATTGTTCACCATACTGACAACATACAGCTTATTGATAATTTGAATCTCAATATACAACATCGTATTCGGAATTTTGAAAAAATATAATATAAAATTAATTAGGCATATGTTATTAGTTGAATATAATAAACTTGTTTGAATTCTTGCTGCTTAAATACAACATGTGTGTGTACGCGCGTGCGCATGTGTGTGTATCTATATCTCTTACTAAAAAAACAATCTATGATTGTATATATTAGTAGTATATAGAAAAGTTAAAGATGATGACAATAATGCATCCAAAATGAAAACATAAAAGTAAACATTGTATATAAGATTGCTTAGAATAATTTGTTTTGCTTTATCACAATCTTTCAACCACACACCTTCAGACCTTCGACGATTGCCGTGTTTTGAAATGTTGAGTCTTGCTCTGATTTAGACAAGTATATAGCTTTCCCATAAACACGCGTTCGCTCGCACACAAATAGTAGAGATTTAAGTTCAAACGAACAAAATAAGAATAAAAATTAATGATATTTAATTTGTGCTGGAGAATTAAGTGTCATAAAGTAATTTAAAGTGAAAGACGAACAAAAACTGATCTAAGAAGAAATAGAAAAAGATAGGATTTACAACTTTAGGGTCAAAATATAAATGACCTCCAGTCAGGCAGATGGTCAAGGAAGAACACCTGCGCTCTTAATATTCACACTCTTCCATGCGGAACTCTTTCGCTGTGGTTCTGACTAAGATTGGATGAGGGATCGTACATTACTACTTGGAAATGGACCGTGATATTGCTGTCCGCTTCCTTTCGTTTTGTTTTTTGTCTCTCTCCAAACTAGTTTATATTGCTGATGTTCCTAATGTGACTGGCAGTTGGAAAAGCAGGCCGCGTCCTCAAATGTTAAGCATTACATTTGGAATGAAACTTGAAATATAACCATCCAAAAAAAAAAAAAAGAAAAAGAGAACGAGATTTTACTTAAAGAGTTTGGATCGAAGGGAATCTGGAAAACAGCACGTTTGTGCGCAACACGCTCGCGCTAACATATACACAAGACACATACATATGCTTACATACAAACAGACGCAAAAATATATAATCATATTAAAATAAGGAGAGCTTAAAACCTTCGTTCAAGACTGGCGATGTATATATCAGCCATTTTCGTTACAGCGTTGGTGTATGGATAACGCATGAAATTCAAAGAGAAAATAATGTCATAATTATGATGTTAACGTTCCAACTACTTCAAATAAAAGAAACTCTCATCAATACTGGAAAGAGCGATAATAGCTAGTGGACTTGAGAAACCTATTTTCCTGAAAAATTGTTTTATGAGAAAGATTTTTGTTGAAACTGTGTTATCAAAAACAACAGTAGAAAACCGGAATTGGTTTAACAGGCTTATTATTTTTTGGTGCAGGGAAACACAATGTAGAATAGGGAAGAGAATATTTAGTCGTGAATGACTAACCATTTTCATCAAAAGCTACTGCTGCTACTGCTCCTCCTGCTACTCCTCTTGATGTAGGAGTATTTTTATGTATTTCGTCCTACGGCTGAATCCAAATTTGTAGGGAAATATTCACCCTCAGAACAGTTTTTATTAAATTTCAACCGAGAGTAATACTGTCTGCTCGATCAAGGAATGTCAAATGTTTCATTTTAGGGAAACGGCTAATATTACTATATGCACACATTGTCATTTAATAATTCATTTCTCTGTCTATTGTTGTGTCGAATCGGCGTCTTATCCATGGTTAAAATAGCCGGCGAAATGACAAAACACTGGACGTATTGGGTTCATCGTCATTATTGCTAAAGTGCGACACGCAATTCCAATTGAAATTCAATATTCTCCATGAAACAAAATTTTCCGAGTATTTAGTGTTTCTTGAAAAGGCATAAATCCGAATTTTCTTACTTCGAAAAAGTAACCATAATTATTTTGAAAAAAAAACACACTTCATTTATTTTGTTAATCAAGTTGAGATTTCTTATTGTTCATCAATTCTGGCAACATTTTAATCATACAGATTTTCCTAGTTCCTATTTTTTTGTTAATCCCATATGAACAGCCGAGTTGGACACCGTTTGTAGAAACTATAACTAACTTATCATTTGGAAAATTGAACACTTACAGGACATATAGTAGGAAAAGGGACAGGGGAAGATACAGTGTCACCTAACTGACGAGCTTGTGTGAATAGATATCGGAACGGAGGGGGAGTATTGGCAAAGGGACAAACGTTGCTAAGGGTTACAAGAGATAGGACATTGTGGAAAGCTATGATTACCCAAGTCATGAAGGAACACGTGCTATAGAAAAAAAATCTTTGGCTGTTGATTTTATTTAAATACAATCACTTCTTTCTGCCTGAATTTCTGGAATGTGGAGTTATTCTTATTTACTCTATTTACATTAGGACTATTGTCCACGTTTTTGTTGTTGCTATCACAAGGTTTCGGCTGTTGTGTCCGATCTTCATCAGGTGTATATCAATCTGAGAATTCTGAACTACGGGACAATAGCCTAGTGGATTAAAGCGTCGGTAGGTGACTTTGGTGACATAGTAATTGTGAGTTCAATCCCTGGGCCGGGAAGTGTGTACGGGGACTCGATGGAAACGGACGAGCAATAACTGTCAACTAGACAAGCAATCCCTAGTCATGAGCTGTAGAACGAGAATACTCTACCACCGTAGATTAGATGAAGGATTCAGCTCAGATTTTCCTGTAGGTTAACCAGATCAATATACACCGATAACAACGACAGGATGAAAACAGTAGTCCAAATATAAACTGCGTAAAAAACAAAGACTTCTATTCACCATATCACCTTCAACATAATTGCCGATGAGACAGAATTCTTTCTAAAGAGTTTAGTGCAAAAGGAATCTAATCCATCTTAACCAGAATACGAATTCACTGATCCAATTTTTCCTAGTTAAAAATTCTTAGACCATCTGAAAACTTCAGTCATAAAATATTGAGCTTTTTTTTTTCGTGAACGTTACCAATATCAACCATTCGCTTGAAACATTATTTCAACCCGAAAATTTTCGTAGAAAGGAAACTCAAAAGAGACTGATGAATACTGTGAAGAAAGATCCAAATATTTCAAAATAGTTCTTTTGTCAGCGCTTGAACATTAATTATAATCGTGGAAAATAATTTATAGAATGAACCAAAAGACCTAAAATAATTTAACTTGTTACTGTAAGTATTAAGGGAACTGTTGATTGATATATGTCTTAGGATTTTATTTGCACCTGTCAGGCCGCCTAGTGTAGGTTAGAATCTTCCATCTACATTCAGAAGTTTCTACATTCCTTGAATTAGCACACATAATTTAATGTCTTTAGGCAGTCCATTGAGGAATTCTACTACGGTCTATTACCTTGAGGTAAAAAAAAAGCAAAAAAAAAAAAAAATTTATATCGGATTTTTTCAGTAAATTTCAAAATTCCACTTAAAACTGAAGGTATTTGATCGGTTGCTTTAACTGTATGGCTTTCCTCGGCAAAAGTATAATTTATTTATTGATTGATTTGCTTTAGGCATTGAAACTTTAAATATAGAAAGGAACACAAGAAGGATTTTCTAAAGATTAAATGAGGTTTACGATGTACCGGAGAATTAAAAAGTATAAAGTCATCCAAACTGAGATATGTATGCATATATTTACTCTTCTTCTATGTGCCATGTCCCTTAAAGACGTGAGTGATCATGGCTCTTCACAACTTCCTATCCTTCGTGGTCCTTAGCAGCGCTTCTCTTTCCAAGCAACCCCCGATTCTGCCATGAAACCACATCAAGCCCGTCAGGTAGGTAGCCCGATGCCTTTCCATATTTATCTTGACGTCTAAACAAGGTCACGATGTTTGCGAATCTTGTAAAGACTGATATCATTGTACTAGCGATAGTCTATGAATCTAGTTTGCTAAGTAACTGTCTCTGGCAAACACTATTTCAATCTAATCATAATATCTTGAGACATTCTACATATATTAATTAAATTTAGGCTACGCAGCTACAGGTCAACATAACCAAGAAATCACATCCCTGACAAATCGACCATAATGAGATTGGAATATCATTCTACCATGTGACTATAAGTGTATATAAGAAACATCTAATATTAGTATTTACTAAGCAGGAGCTTAGTCTGACACAAAGCTACAAGTATAGTCGAACTAATGAACTACTACACAGTAATAACAGTAAACTCGTCTACTTCGCTAACCATTATCCCCATGTCAAGGTTAAAAAGACATCTAATATATCAGCGCAAAGAGTAGATCTGAAAGCAATCACGATCTTCCGAGTATAGCAATTTAAGTGACGCATCTTTCTGATGGATGATTCTACTTGCTTTTTTCTAAAACCTAACAGCTCCTCCATCAGCTAAAGAAATATCATCTCTGAATTGCTCTCAAAGGAATGTTCTGACTAGAATAGACTTAAGCAAACATTCCTTAAAGAGTAGGAATATATTATGGGAGTAGAAAAAATAAACTTCTATCAAGTGAAAGTCAAAAATTAGTTGTGGACAGTGAAAAGAGTATTCATATATACCATGTTGATTCTGGCTTAGAGGTGGGACACCCGGAAAATGGTAATGAGGCTTAAAAAAAGCAAATAATCTTTTTAAGAATGTTGACCTTCTGGCCAGTGTTACGGACAATTTGATTTAATTTTGTTGTGGTATGCGGCGTCATTAAAATTTGTTGAGAAGCTTTGGCAGTCTGTTGATTAAATCAACATAATTGTCATGTTTATGTAATTTTACGGACTCTTTCACTGAATTTCTTTTAATTTGAGCGCCATTTTGAAAGAAACATTTGATAAAAATAATACATTTTCCAGGCCATACATAGAAAACTTAAACAAAAACAAGAATATTAACAATTACATATTTTAATCCCCTATATTCATAAGTCAGTCAGTTATGTGCCATGCGTGATACACACTTAGGCGATCATGTATTTTCGATACATGACTGACAAAGTAGATTTTTTTCCCGCAGTAGGTTGCCATTTCTTTCTGCGGTAGACCAGTTGCCATCCAAGTTTATAGAACACAGTCTGTCCTGCTATATACCCATAGCTGGGGGAAGAAGAGGACGATTTATACCATTCCCAAGGGTATTAGCACGTAAATGAATGTAATGGATTCAACTTTATAAATACATACCTATACATACCATATTCTGTACCTTATATACGTATATATGAGCAATTAATGATTTTTGTTAAAAATTGAACATTAGTTCTATAAACGTTATATTTAGTGGGTACAGCTGTTTTAATATGTTAGCGCGGTTTTAAAACAGTGATATTAATACCTACAGGCCTCTAGATTGAAAGTCGTATTAAAGAAAATGTGGCTCGCGACAGACATCGAAATACTATTTCGTTTTTATTCTCGGAAACCACTTACAAATCAAGCATGCTTTACCACTAAGCTAAGATAATGCATTTTTGAAGCTTAGTGGCAAAGAAACGCTTGATTCGAAGGTAGTTTCCCAGATTAGAAATACGATACGAATTAAGTTCCTGTCGAGGGGTACATATTTTAATACAGTTTTTAATATCTAAGGTAGATAATAATTTCACTATTGATATCTATTCAAATAAAGAAAAAAAGAAAGATATCTATTCAAACTAAATATAACTTTTTAAAATAATACGATATATATATATATATATATATATATATATATATATATATATATATATATATATATATATATATATATATATGAGTGATATTAAAGTCAACACCTAAAGATTAACAGTCTGTTTCATGCTAAAAGCCATCGATTGAATTTAGCATGAAACAGACTATCGCCACTGGGTGTTGACTTTTATATTTACATACGCCCTATCCCTGATATTGAGCACTTTAACCCATAAATACAGAATAACGTAAAACTATATTTTATTATATATATATATATATATATATATATATATATACAGTATGATTGATTTATTTTCGAAGTTCGATGATCTTCGCCTGCTGTAGCTGATGTGGAAGACTGGAAATATGACAATATGCCTGACTGCTCAGCTTCACGCATTTTTTTATTATACAATTCTTTGTTGGCACACAAAACATCCTGCAAATCTGCCTTAAGCGTACGTGCCTGTTCAAGATTAAAGTAATCCTTTCTGGAATCATTGCTGCACTAGCCATCGTAGCAAAAATCTCACGGAAGCATTTCTCGTTCACTTCCTGGATGATTTCACTTTCGGACCGTTCACTATTGCTTGCTAAAGTATGCAGAAAACATAGAATAAAAAGAGATAAAGCACAGATGCTCACTGATACAGTTAGAAGTTAGGGCGGATTGATGCTGAGACACTAAGTGAAGTTCACAGGAAAGAACTTGACGATACCACATTCGATGTCCGGGATGGGTGCTGTCTCCATTATGCTTTGCTGAAAAAGTAAACGCAGAACGCTGTTTTCTCTTTCTTTTTTCTTTCTTTCTTTACGAAAAGAACGCTTGAGTCTTGTTTGCATTACATCTATATACAAACACAAACACACACACGCACACACATATATAGATATAGATATATACATACATATACACACACACACACACAATGTGCGATGGGTAAATTGTCGCCACTTTATATTTTTTATTTTCGCGTTGTTTGTTTTTTATTTTTTCGACTGTACAGTATAGTGTGGTCAGTTGGGCAGCGTTTGGGAGAAAAAGACCAATAAGAACATTTCAGATACTGTTGTTCAGAGTCTAATGGTGATTAAGCAGGTATGGCAACTCGGAAAAATTTACGCTGATCGTTCTGATAAGAAAAGAACTCCTAAATTTGTTGGTGAGGGCCTCTGACTCAACAGAAGTGCCATGAGGAAGTAGTGCTACTCTGGATCAAGAGGGTGGCTGCTGGAAAACCCTGGCAACAGGACACTGCACTATACTACCTAAGCACGAAAACCCATTCATGGTTGTCAGACAATTCTTGCGGGACTACATAACCCATTACATCTGACCACTTAACTCCCCAAACTGCAACCCCAATTATTATTGTGTGGGGCGCAGTTAAGCGAGAGATCAACAAAACTCCTTGTAACACCAAAGATGAATTAAAGGAAAGGATTATAACATCATTCAACAACTTAAACAAGGAGACCGTAGTCAATGACGGTTTTATTGAATAAATCTTTACTATTTCAAAATCCTGAGTGCTACTGAGGTCAGTATTCGCTGCTATCTTTGGTTTATGAAATTTTGTTCCACACGAATTTTGCGTGAAATATTTTAAAAATAATCTTGAATAAGAACATCAGTTTGTTTTTAATGATTTCGAATTATCATAGAAAGTAATCGAATTCTGAATTTTTGATTCGATGTTTTTTTTTTATTCTAATTAATGCCTCACCAAACAGAATTGAAACATTAAACGTTTTGTACGAACCTCACGATCGCTTTTAGTTTTGATATCAATATATTGCCTTAGTTTAGCAACAATGCCGATAAAACTTGAGCGATATCGACCGACATTCCTTTGCGCGAACTAAATGTTCATGAGATAATGCGGAAGTGTCTAATCATGATAAAGGCTAATTTTCCATGAAACTATTCATTGAAATTAACATGTTTATACGTGTGGTGTAGGAGCAAGTCAATTAATGACAAATATAAATGGTTATTGCTATCGATATTTGTTCGGCTAGCATCAGCGGACATAAAATTCTGATAATAATTTATGATTATAGCATTTACTCCCAGTTTATACATATAACAAGATTATAAGAGGTTTGGGATTATTTCCATAATATTGATTAAACAGATTCTTATAAGTGCTTCACTATATCTTGTTGATCCCAGCTTTTTATATTCATTTCTGCCAAGAACAATTATCACAAAAATTATTCGTGAGATCTAGATATTCTAAGATTCGAACTTTTATCTTAAATTATAACTGCTGTCAATGATATTCAGTGTTTTGCTTTTTATATCATTGACGATAGTGATCTTATTGCTATTTTATACATGATTTGGTGAAGTATTAAATTATAAGTTATCGCATTTTGTTCTATGCAATGAAACAGATTAGAATTTCCTAATTCAGCCACGCCTGATGTCTGCAGCTGCAAGTTTTAAAGCCTAGAATCTAGGTATTTTATCATAACTAATTAAACCAAAGAAAGAGCATTATATTTCGACATCTCCAGTTGCTTGTATTAAAAATACGAGTTAGTATAACAAATATTGAAGCCACGTCATATTACTAAATCTTGCTTTAAAAACTCCCGTTAAGCAAAACTATTGTAATATATAAATTTTCTTACTTTTTAGGAGATTGTAGCTGTTATGATGTTCAAACATCAAATTCTTATGTGGACAATACTAATATCACACTAGGCCGATAATTAATCAACCACTTGTCTGTTCAAAATGGCGTTCATAATCATATTAATGAACACAGACTGCCAATAAATGCTATTTCTACTCACATATGGCAAATTTGAAAAAAAATATCGAAATGTCAGTGATTAAACCAGCTCCTCCATCGTATCGCACTTGGGACGAAGAGGGGGGATTAGGAACACCGAAGGAAGAAAAATAGGCCATATCAAAGGGTGGATGAATCAACGACCAGCTTATTGTAGTTGGTGTTTCTCGAGAAAGCAACTGTGGGAAGGAAAAGAGAAACCACCCCCACAATCCCCCAAGAACAATCTTGGTTACTTAGAGCAAAAAATGACAAAGGAAAATCATGATCACCAATGTTCTGAGACATGGCATATATAATAAGATGTAGATATGGAAAATTCTTGTAAACTATAGATTTAAATCTATCATTCGACCGTTCATTGAATCCTGTTGCCATGTCTGTTCTGGTGCTCCTACTATATATTTCGATAAGGATCTGTAATGTAATCAATTCTGTCCTGGCATCTCGAATTCAGTCACCTTCTCACTGACGTGAGGTGGCTTCCTTCTGTTTTTTTACAAATATTTTTATGACGATTGTTCTGATGAACTTCTTAATTCATTGAATGCATGAATTTAAGCCTGCTACTAGGTTTCACTGTTTTATTGTTGAACTATCCAGATGCAAATGTCCATTCTATTCTAATAACTTCCACTGAATCAAAGTACACACTACCCGGCCCAAGGATTGAACTCAAAATTCCAGATTAACAAATCAATGCTTTAATCTACTTGCCTATTGTCCCGAGTGTTTTTCTGTGTGAAAAGGTCACAATAGCTAAAGTTTAAAAATACTTGATAGTGTGGTTTATGATATTCTGTGAAATTCTATGACCAGTGACAGCCAGAGTACCACTGTATTGTTAGAAATTTAAAGTTTTTATTGAAAAGTTTAATCGCCGTCATGATAATCACAAAATTAAAGTGCAATTTATAAACTACCTTGTCTTTACTACATCTACCATTACACTTTGTAAAAACTATTTTATTTCAAAGTATTTTATTAATGGCGTTCTATACCACAGGTTTACTTATAGTGCAACCAAAAGTCAGAACTGGAAGCCAATTTTAAAAGTTTGAATTTCAGAAATTTTAGGGGAAAAATTAACTCTTATTTTGAAAATAATTGTAATAACAGTTTTACCCATACTTGTGAATAATCAGATGTGTTGAAAGTTCATAATTAATAAATAAATATATGTATTTTTAGTGCAGGTACAGACAAATAATAAACAAAACAAAAAGGAAGCCAACATTTCTGGTAAAAGTTATGATCCACATAATGTTTAAATTTTGTTAAACGTAAACATTACTTTTTATATACATGATACAAACGTTTATGAAATTTTCAAATCTATTAGATTTACTTTCTTGATCTGGGGTATAAGGTTTGTAATAATTTTTTCAAAAATACATTTGAAAGAATATTGGTTTGCTTTCCATATTAAAAAATAAAACTTTGAAACAAGTATAAAAATCTCACTTAAATATTTATGACAAACCTTTTTCTTTATTGTATTCAGATATTTCATTTAAGATATCTGAAAATTTCAAAAGAAATTTATCGAATTTAATTATCTGACATTAAATTTACGTAATAACATTCACATTTAATATCTCATTTATTAATGTCATTTTATTAATTTTGTAGTATGAAAACATTACATTTGCTTCTATTTTATGATTATTAATTGTAAGCTAAACTAAAATTCACTATACTTTAAAAATACCTTTTAGAAAGAAAAAACAGAAATTACTCATGAAAGATTAATTTTTATCAAGATTATTTTTAAATATTTCACGCAAAATTAATGTGGAACAAAATTTCATAAACCAAAGATAGCAGCGAATCCTGACCTCAGTAACACTCAGGGAAACACACACACACACGTTATGAATAAAATATTTTATATAGAAACATAAATTAACTTTATGTGACAAATAATGGCATTTTAAAATTTCGTAGTGTAAAAATAGAATCGACGAAGAAAAGTCTTTCTTGAGAGTGACTTTGTAACAATAGAAAAGTAAAAGGCTGTAAAAATTGGATTAATAAATTATTTCTGCAAATCAAGTAAAATTACGCAAGTTTCAGTTAGTGCCTACTGTTTTGTCTATAGCTTCTACTTATTTTTTAATTTTGCGATGTAAAAGTTACATTGCGCTATAAGAATTGTGATGAAAATTCAATATAATTTTTCATCACCTAGAAACAGAAATGCATATTACGCAAAAAATTAAAATTTATCATTTTGCTTTTATGAATAAAAATTTCATTGAGTGAAATGCTAAGTCTTTTAGTGAAAAATGTAAATAAACTTCCAAGTAACAATTTAGATTCCTAAATTTACATGATTTTTGTGAATTTCGCACGAAAAGGTTTTTGTGATAAACATTATATAATAATGCAAGCCCGAAGAAAAAAAAAATCTTATACTTACTTCAGTTAAATAAACTAAGCTTATTCCAAACAAAAATATCTTTGAAGTCGACTACAGCAGCGAATTATCACAAACCGAATCTGAAAATAAAAAAACACTGCTTGGCTTCAAGTTTTGGGCTTTAGTTTCACCATGAATACGTCTGTAGTATAAAACGCCCTTGTTTTATTTAATAAAGTGTTATAACAATACATTACAAATCACTTCTGAAAGTTGTATAAATAAACAAGAAGTATGAAAACTAAAAATAAATCACCCTCACATTCTTTGTGAGCTATACCTTCCCTTCCACACACACATATATGAAGAGCAAGGATAAGAGAAAATGCATTACCGTATTTGTCACTTTTCCTTGTACTCCCCCTCTATTTTATATATTTTTTGTATATATTTATATATACTTTTAAAGTGCTAATACGATTTTGAGCATTTCACAGATTATTTAAATCCAGTTTAGGAAGGATCCGAATATATTACAATATATACTTCCAGTGAGACGGTGGCCGAGTTAGCGTTCCGACCATAGGACCCGGGTTCGAATCAAATTATGAACGGTTTATCAAGGAGGTGATAATATTTGTTTAGATCTCTTCCCACCTATGGAACCGATTGGAAGTGCTTGAAAAGCATACTATTGAGCGTTAAAATCTGGACCGGCGATTTGGGTGTACTGGACTTGTTCAACTACTGATTACCATTGATTCTGCGCTCTCTCACACAAACTGTGACTAACGTCCGCTCTGTTGCAGTATAAAACACAGGTTGCCTGTGTGGATGTTGAACAACTAAAAATGTGCGTGAGAAGGCATCTGTAAAACTGATTAGCTAGACATTCTAGTAGATACCATATCTCCTGAGATTGACGGATACTACTACATAATCCCAATCTTTCTATTGTTGAGTATACGTTTCAAAATATTTCTTGTTTTAAGAAATTCTTGCCTGACTATTATTTCTGCTTGATTAAACCAGTTTCTAGCATTTTTAGTTTTTGTGTTTCCTTTTTTCCATTTAAAAACTTGATACTTTCCATATCTTTGATTTTCTTCTTTTGGAGGCAAGTTTCATTTTTTTCAGCAACATAATACATTTTTACGATTCCAAAATCTTTTCAAACCAAAGATATTCCTGACGTCATCAGTTTTCAACTCGGTATCTATATGTTAATGGCACAACTATTTACTTCTGTCTTAATTGTAAGTCTGATCAGTTCGATAAGGTCAAATTGGCAGAATTACCGACATTCCTTGGAAAAATTACCTACATTGTCAGGAATAGCTTGTTAATTTTAAAGCTTCCAAAACTAAACTGCTCTCTATTATTCGTCTGAAGGAACACTTTCTGTCTTCTATCAGCATAGTTGATGTTAACCCCAAGGAGAGTGACACGTTCCACCTTCTTGGGCTTACTTTTTCCGCTGACATGAAGTGGAAAGACTATATTGCAGCAATTGCTTGGTCTGTGGCTAGCAAGGTTGGTTCAGTGTATCGTGTAGGCATTTTTCTCTCCCGAAACTATCTTACATATTTATAAGTCTAATATTCGTACATGTTTGGAATATTTCTGTCAAATATGGTCTGGTGCCCCTTATGATAAAATCCCGCCCCTCACCGAATATACAATGTTATTTATCCTAACTTGGTATCTCGGCTTCTGTCACTTTACCACCACTGTAATATAATTTCTTGTGTTTTTTCTATAAATACTTCTATGGTAATTATTCTCTAATAGTAACAGATTGAAATGGCTAGATGTAACGGTAAGTTCTATGCTAACAATTTCTTTTCTCGCACTTCTCGCTTGTGAAACTTTCTTCCGGCTTCTTGCATTCCAGTCAAGTTTGATTTAAATGCCAATCTTTATCTTCTGTCTTCTTAATTCATGTTCTTTTATTGTTCTCACTCCTTAAAGTTTTTCAGTTTTTAATTATCTTTCACATCCAGTAACCACCTGTGTCATAGTGGCTTTATTGCCTTGCTTTCGGCTGAATGTTAAAAAATAAAGATGCTATAGCTGAGGGAACTTGGATGCTCCAAAGCTGCTATGCAGTAAATAGTTGATTCTTTCTAATAACTTACTGAATCTATATCGTCCATTGCAATTCTATGCGTTGCAGCTAAACTGTGTATCATTGCTATTTCGGAGAATATTTAATGATTTATTTATATCGATCTTTTTTAGTATTTTTCATTGAATTAGTTTTCAATTTGACAGCATACTCTGAAAATTGAGGCATATCTAAATGGAGTGTAGGACAACTAAATATTGCCAACTCAACACCGCCGACTGAGCACCGGGACAACTCAGGACTGAGACAACTAAGGATCGAGACAACTCACCACCAGAAAAAAAAACATTTGTAACCAAATAAAAGTAATTTATTAAGGAAGAAAAATAAAATTTTATTTAAGAAAAACTCATGACGCGTGAAGACGCGATATTTGGAAAGATGGAAGGGTAAAAATCCACAAGAGCACATAATACAGGTATATAGTTTTAAGGTTATGATTAATTTTATAATGGCTTATGGAAACCAAAAGAACTTAGATATTGAACAATTTATATTTAAATTTTAACCGGAAACTAGAAAAAAGAAAAGAAGTAATGATTTTTTAAAAATTTTTAATCCAATATATTTTTATGACTTCAAATGTTATTTTTAGTAGATACTCGTATTTGTGTAGACGCTCCGTCTATTTTAAACAGTATTTATTTCGTCTACAGGTTTATGTACTAGAAAAATCTATGATAACGTCTGAAGTAATACTTTATTAGAAACCCCGCTATATTTATCAAACACATATTTGTCTGATGAGTGCTTGGTAATCCTACGTTCTACAGACGAAGGTATATTTTTGATTACAGATGGAGGGTAGAATTGGGGTGAATATAAATTGGGTTGGCATTATTTATCATATAAGGATGAATGAAATACATCATTAAAGAGATCTAACGTAACATCAAGAAAATCTTCTTGTTTAACAAAAGTAGGTATCTTAACCTTAATGTTTAAACTTTTTAGTTTTCTATGAATCATTTTTCATAATATATCTACCTTAATTTTAGTGGAATTGTTTTTACTACCATGAGGCCATTATCTATATGAAGGATCATTATTTAATATTCGCATATTAATTTGCCTAATAATTCTATGTTTAAATTATTTACAAGTTTCTTAAAGAAGCCATTTATTTATCAACTACAAAAAAATTATTTTAGGAAAATCACAAAGCATATAACTTGTTTAGCATTTTGTTAAATTACCTCTTTACCCCATTTTATTTCTTAGGAAATTGCATTGTCTGGTTTGTATATTTTATGCCACAATATGTATCCGTTTCAAGTTTATGTCTGGTTCTTGTTAGCTGCCAATCTACGGGTCATGGCCCATTTATAAAAAATAATTTTTAATTTTTGCTTCTTCGCTTAGTTTAAATTTAACGTAGTCATATTTGATTGGTTGATCAGAGTAAAGCCCGAAATCCTTATAACCGCTTCTTTTTCTTCTTCGAAAAATGAGGTTGTATTTTGCTTTTAAATATAAATAAATCGTTCACTCGCCAGTAATTTATGATGAGATGCATTGAAACACGACGGCAGTTGTATAGCAGTAATCGGTGTAATATCCTAAAATAAATAATATTGGTCTTCTCTGTATTGAGCCCACTTTTAAGTCAATTGTTACGAAAGTTGGAATTGTACTCTATTCGTTCTCATCGTACCTGAATATATATATATATATATATATATATATATATATATATATATATATATATATATATATATGCATACGTGTGTCTGTGTAATTTGAGTTACTGGCAGAATAGGGATTATTGGTATTTTCCTTTCAATTCCATTGCGATGTGTTCATATTCCTCATCGTCTTTTTTTACATTAATTGAATTTACCTCGAAAACCATTAGAATGGATAAATTTCCATTTATTTCGCTCTGTTAAACGATGTTCCCATTTTTTCCAAAATTTGATATTTAAACTACATTCTCCCTTCCCGTTGCCCAGACAGTGTCATCTTCATTTGTACCAATCTCTACTTACTATAAAATAATTATCTTTTGTTTCTGTGTCACCTCTTGTCGACTTTTTCGTCTTTCATACAATTTAAGTTGTATTCTTTATGTAGTAATAATAGCTAGCATACTCTGCAATTCCCGGGAAAGCGGATGTTATCTCCAGTTCCCTTTCTAATATCCTTTCTTCGGTTATCTGAAAGTAACAATTCAAAGTAAGTATCACAGAAAAGGGCTTTTGTGCGTTCACTGAGAATATAGCTCTTAGGAGGGCGAGTGTTAAAATAAATTTACAATAGATATATAAATAGACTTACATATATTTATCAATAGACCTGCAAATTGATTTATATATACATTTACAAATAGAATAACATATATTAACAAAAGATTTACAATACTAACAAATAGTACAGTTAAATCATTAACAACTGATGATTGGGTGTTTCTTATCAAGTTTGTAGAGCTTCTTGATAAACAACATTTTAGTCTTTCCCTGTGGGGTATAAATAAACAAATATTTGGGATTACCGACTCTTGAACATCCCTCATAAAAAGATGGGAGCGGCTTTGCAAAGTTAAGGTCAACCTCATCCAATGACTGCTCCTGAGCCGTGTTAATGCTGATTGCAAAACTCAGTTTCATTTGGAATTGCAGTCGCTTGAACTGGAAAGATATATCCGAACGAATAATTGGAATTTTCGGAATAAATACAGTCTCACCGCTTGCTTTGCCAGTCAGCATTGTCATCTCGAAGACTGTTGGTATTATCTTCTTAATTCTAAGTCATGGGCCATTGCAAATTTTTGGTGGATCAAGGTTTCTTAACAGCATCACTAGTGCTCTAATCTTGAGGCGCAAATTGTGAGGTGGAAGGTCTGTTAGCGTTAGGCTATTCAAAAATTCAACTGGATAATCCACTGCTTCATCGGCGTTTTGTACAGGGTCAATGGAATCGTAGCTGCGATGCTCACCTGGCAAATGTACCAGAAGACTGATGTTCAAATCATCAATTACTACATTCTTTGGAACTAAAATGGCACGGGTTCTCATCCAGTTGTGGTCTGTAAACTGATTCCTCAGGTTAAGAAACATCCTAGTCATTATTTCCTTTAAATTAGATACCATATATCCAAAAGGCAAACTGACCTGTCAAGGCAAGTGACATCATCTTTATCACCACTGAGCTGCATGTGGATTGTGAGTTACAGCTTTTTCACACTGCTCCACAGGTAGGAAAAATTTATACTGGGGTTTGCCTCGTCAGCTTTTGTCCCTTTCAGAATCACTGAAAGGGTTCGTCTAAAGTCTCCCGCAAGCAAGACTGTTGCACCTCTTATGAGGCGTGTGTTGTGTCTAAGATCCTGAAGTGCCGTGTCAAGAAGCTCGAAGACAGTTTATGGCTCATTATCATCTCATCCCAGATGATGAATCACTGGGGAGCTTGCTTTTTTTTTTAGAATTTAGACTGAAGTTGCAGGTTTCCCTCTTTTTCTTGGACAGGTTCAAAGGGTGGACGTTGAAGCACGAATGAGTTGCGTGGCCACCACTTAGCAGGGTTGCAGCTATTCCACTTGACGCCACTTCTAGAGCAATATATTTCATTTGGCGCAGTTTAGCCAGAAGTATGTTGATGATAAATATCTTGCCAGTTCCACCTGGGACATCGAGGAAGAATTGATCTTCGCTTTCGCATTCAATGCTTGAAATAACCGTGTTATAAACACCCAGTTGTTTCTTTATCAGTTTGTATTCGTTATCAGCTATATATGCCGTCATTTCCTCGGTGTTCCAGATGTACTCAATTGCCAGATTGTTTGATGCCTACTCAGGTTGAGGTAGGCCAAATGTGACAATTTCTTAGCCTCCCATAGCTTGCTCTCGGGTGTCCAGGTTAACTAATTTCTTATTGTAAATTGCACCATTGAACGTGACAATTTCTGCTGAGGTCTGCCTTTAAATCCTTCGTAATATGTGCTCTGCCATGTTGGTTTGCAAGAGGTTCACCTAAACAATATATTATGATGAAAAAATACCTAGCACAGGTGCTCTGCTGACTGCTACCTCCTCCAGTCTGGTCCCAGTGGATATCATTCAGCATTAGTCTATGTTTGGCGTAGGCTTCTCTGTAGGTCGTACAAACTTCTCCATTCTATCTTCGCAGGTATGTGATTGATGTAGGACATCTGACGTAGTAGTCACAGAAAGAAGCATTCTTGCTGATTGGGGTGTACAGTGTACTCCTGAAGGATGGTCTTGCTTCTAAAGACAGCATTTTCTTCTTAGCCGTCAACTTGTACTCCTTGCTTGCACCCGATCCGTCTATTGTTTTCCCACGTGCAGTAGACTGGAAGCTCAACACACAGCAGTGTTCAAGCGAACAGGTCACTTTGGTATAATTTGAAGAAAGTTGTCAAGATCTGGTGTATTCTCGACTACGTTTCGAGCAGTATCTTCAGTGAAATATAAACGCTGGCCATTTTCAAGATGAGTAGCTAGATTCACCAATATTGGATGCTGATCGTGGATTTCTAAACATAGGATGCGGCTCATTGCCTCGTTAGAAGAAATATATCTGCTCAACTGATAGATTATATATATAGATTTCAGTATTGAATGGAGTGAAAGGTTAAAAAGAAAAACAATTCTTTATTAAATGTTTGATTTCATTTTCGCTTTTCGTCGCGATTCTAATTGATATCGTCTAATTAAACCGCCGTAATTAAAAGTAAAACTTAACGGGGAAGGGTACGCGACTCATACCGATTAAAGGCATTTGAATTTTTAAGAAGGATGTTCATTTCCAAACAAGTTGTTATTTCGCAGACAACAACAACGACGATATGTCTTTTTAAGGGTAGGTTGAAATATGAGCTTGGGCAAAGTTTCTTTTCGCAAATAAGCTCAATTTAAATGTTTATTACGTTTAAATGACAAAGTTCGAACCAATTTCTTTGTCTTTAATAAATTCGAACCTGCCGAATTTAATGATGCACATGATGAAATTTGAAATGAGTTTTTTTTTTCAGTGTAAGCACTCACAGAGATCGTATCCAAAGAAAGATTATGCTGAATTAATGTGTTAAATAATTTTAAAAAAAATGAAAATAACCTGCGATTGGTTTGGATGTTGTCCTCTAAATTTTAAAAGTCGAACAAAGATTTATATCTGGATTTTTAAGCTTTATAATAGTTATTATTTCGTAAAGAGTTTGAGAGAGAAATTATCTCCCATGCTTAGACAGCGTTTTGCGTAAGACTCGCCACTAGATCGCAGTCCTATTAAAGATTTTTATTAAAAAATTAACCTAGTAACAAACTGGTATTAGTTCAACATGGATGCAAAGTTTCATCAATATTGATTCACGGGTTTCAACTTGATTTAGACAGACAGACAGACAGAAATTGTCATTTATATATAGATAGATTTTCTACATTTGTTATTCTTTCTCAGATTTTAGCATTCTTCTACCATTGTTTTTCTCTCCTATCATATATTCTTAAGTTTTTCTCAAAAAATTATATTAGTCTTCTTGTATTTTTTATTTGTATTTCTCCTTTCTTTGCTCCCATTTATTTCTTCTTTGTTCTTGTCAACATCACATCTTCCTTTTTGTATTATTTTCGTTTTTATATCCTTAAATTGTTCCTTTGTATTCGTTCTTATTGTTTTTCTTCTACCGCCTTCTTCCTTACCATTTATTTATTCGACTATTGACATTCTTTTTTTTATTTTTTATCAGCCTATCCTTCTCCATTTATTACATTCAACTTTCTTTTTTGTTTCGCTTTCTCTCTTTCCTTTTATTATTAACTTATTAAACTTCTCTCTCCTTACTTTTTATTCGTCTTTACACTTTTAGTTCTTTTCTTCTTTCTCCTATTTCACTTCTTCCATTAATCTGCTTTCCTTTGCAATCTTTTTCATTTTTTTTCATCTTTGCTTCCTTCTGTTTCACCAATGACTGCTTTTACTTTCTTAAATATTCTTCTCTCACTCCTTCCTTATGCTCCAAGGCTTACTCTAGTTAATCGCTTTGCTACTATGTCTCTTGATTGACAGGCTAATAAAACTCCGTTAACTGACCCGAGATTTCTGCGAGACTTGCCAATGAACCCTTCTTAACAGACGGCCGAGCAAGTTGCTGCTTGAGGAAAACTCAAGACGACGGACAATAAAGTGGGAAGAATGTCTGCAATTGGAAGATGCCGTTGATTTGTGCCTTTTTCGAGGCGTCATTGTTAACTTCATTTTAAGATTTGGTGAAACACATAGCTACATTAACTTTAATTTTGGTTCAAGTAAATTTTAATAATCCCGTAATTAGGCAAAAACTAGAATTAAACTGAATACTTCAAGATATTATGCTCAATTGTTTAGCATAGAATACGTTTATAAATCTTTTTGAATTATTACGTAGGGGTTTTTTTTCAATTATAAAGCATAATTCTTTTAATGTAAATATCTCTCATGGTCTGTTTTGACTAATTCCTTCGTCTTTATATATATTTTCAATCACAACGTTTCTGTCTCAGTACACTCTGGAAGATGTGTTGATAGCGTAATGGATAACAGCACTGAAAGTGGAATCGGCGAACCGAATTCAAATTCCAGGTTATTTTGTTGTGTTCACTTTCGCATCAATGCTCATGAGAAAGTAATGCACCAGTCTCTTCCCCCTATCTATGGGCTAAATAGCAAGGTAGACACAGCTCTTTAGCCTTGGAGTAGGGCAGTTTTAAACTTCAAACCGGGGAGAAGTTAATCTACTCTCTCTCTCTTTCCTAAGAATGCATAATAAAGAAAAGAAGTTTGTGAAGAGCCATGATCACCTACAACTTGAAGGAATATGGCATAAAAACTGTGGAAGGCTGAAGAGTAGAGCAGTCGAACTATAATAAAAAAACAAATAGAAATGCAAGATTAGAACAAACCATAATACATTTATTAAAAAAAAACTTTGTTCAAACATTAGACAGCAAATTCACCTATAACTTTGGAGCTATGGATTTTACGGCATACAGTTTTGAATTCCGTAATCAGTTTTTGTAATTTATAACCCGATAAACTTAGCCCTAGGCCAGCTACTCCGGGAGTCGCTTGATAGTAAACATTAGTGTCGCACGCCAATGAGATTGTGCGTTATCTGTAGCAGAACTTTGAGAAATCCGACTTGAAAAATAATAACTACCGCGTGTGTTCCTGTTTATCTGGACTTAATAAAACAATCAATGAAAGATAATTTGGCTTTAATCTCCATAAGCGTTTAGAACGATTCTCTAACGGCTGAAGTGGGTGTTTTTTAGCGAGTCTCATGTAAATATTAAAGCATTGAACAAAACCTGTTTTATTGCAGCTCAGTTTTGTTCTGACAAAAGAAAAATGATGAAATCAACTTAAAACAGATTTTTCTTATTAATGTTTCTTGGTTGATAAGGGAAATTAAGCAACATGATCAGTATTTAATTGCCGAAACATTGAGAATTCTAGAGCATGTGCCAGAGAGGGAGAGAGAGAGAGAGAGAGAGAGAGAAGAAAGAAAGAAAGAGAAAGAGAGAGAGAGAGAGAGAGAGAAAGAGAGAGAGAGAGAGAGAATGTGTTCCTCAGAGAGAATTAATTTTGCAGAGAGAAAGAGGAAGTTCCTAAGAGTGAAGGAATTTTCAGAAAAAGTCATTTCCTCAGAGAGAAGGAATTCTATAGAGATAATGAGTGAGGGATAATGAGTGAGAGATGGGGGAGAAATTATGATTTAAAGGTAAGTTTAGTGGAGAGTCCATTTAAAACTATTCTTGACATACTTCATTATACATAGTCAACTTAATGATTGGAATTAATTTGAGGTCAAAATATACCGAAATAGCCAATTCTGTTTGAATATGATAGTCCATGATGAAAGATAAACTCCAGATCGATATCTCTGTTCCAACAAATAAGCTTTTGGTATACGGAGTGTGATGGGTAAATTGTCGCCATATAATATATATTTTTGATATCGCGCATGCGCGTTGTTTGTTTCTGATTTTTGTCGACATCACAGTATAGTAGGGTCATTTGGGCATCGTCTGTGAGAAAAAGAGTACCATGACGCAATTCCATCCGCTAGAAATTTGGAAAGAACATACTGTGCTGCTTGGCATTCGCCCTGGAAGCTCCAGTACGAATGTTTCAGAGTGTTTGGATGTCAATCTGAGGACAGTGCAGAGCATTCGGAAAAATTTGGATGAATCTAATGGTGATTACGAAAGTGTTTGGAGTGATTACTAGTGATAGCGACGTTCCTCATCCCATAGGGCCTCAGACACAACACGGAGGTCTAAATCAAGTGCCTTGAGAAGGTAGTGTTGCCCTGGGTCTAGAGGCTGGTTGATGGAAGTACATATGCCTGGCACCAGGACTCTGCACCACGACACACAAGCAGGAAAATCCTGTCATGGGTGTCAGATAATTTCTGTGACCACATGGCTCCTTAACTAACTCCCCAGAATGCAACCCCCTTGGTTATTATATGTGAGGCGCATTTGAGCGAGAGACTAACAAAACTCCTTGTAACACCAAAGATGAACTGAAGGCAAGGATTATTGTAGATTTCACCACCTTAAACAAATTTACTCTTTAGTATTTGAAGATATTTTTGTATAATTTTGCTAAATATATCTGCTAAAATGAGATGTCAGCGTTATTTTCCTTTTTGCGTAATTTAGATGACAATTTATCCATCGCAATGTGTATATCATTAAAAAGATATATATTCATTTTTCAATAGTAATCAGTCAGTGGAAAATAGAATAATAAAGACATTTCTCTTAAGTTTGAAATAAATGGCAATCGGAATGTGCAATATCTGTTGAATGAGGCAGATGTGTAAAATATTCCCAGCCAAGAAATAAAAAATATTTACCTCATCAACCAAAACCATGCAAGATATTATCCTCATGGAATATGACATTTTTCATCAGTTGATATTTTCTGATGTTAAAATCTGGAAGTAACTCATCGTAGAGAATTAAAATGAAATTTATTTTTGCATATTCGGACACTTATAAATTAATTTTTTATCGACCTTTTAATTCTATTTTCAAAAATCAAACCTTTTGTTACTGTTTCATTTTTATTTACCCTATTTTTAAACAAGAAACAACATCCACGAAAATACATAAGAAAATTAAGATTTAAATGATAAATCTATAATATTTGAAATGGAATATTTCGGAAACCTCAGTTATGTTTTGAAATTCTTCACATTACAAAAAGAACTTTAAAAGATCGAATATAAAGTCAGATTCCAAAAAGGAGGAAAAAAAGGACGCTGAAGAATCTAGTTTAAGAAAATTCGGAAAAAGATAAAAGCCGTGAAAGAGGCGAAATACTAGTTAACATCTCAGTACAATACAAAATGATAATTATTAAAATAATTAAAAAACGAAGTGGTTGTAAATGGATTGGAAAGCCCAAATTGCTAAACAAAAATAAATTTGATTTTATAATTGCTGACAAAATTAGTACCATTAAATATTCCATATAGCAAAGTCACTAGAAGAAGTGATTTTCAAAATTTGAAGAAAGAAAATGATTCTCAAAACGAAAACCTTTTTCCGTTCAGAGCGTATTTCAAGGGGAAATCAAGAATACGTTTAAGGCTTTATGGAATAGTCAAAATAACAACACATGAATAGCAGCGTAGGAATTATAATAAATGTAGCAGAAATTATAGAAAACAAACGAAAATTGTAATAGAAAAAGGAAAATACTCAAAGTCATCAAGCCTAACAGATATTAATGGAAATGCAGAATTAAACAAATCAAAAATGCGAAAAGGTAAAACAAGATGAACATTAAAAGAGTAGAAGAATCTACCAGAGAAAAGAAGAGCTTCAAAAATGCTCGGATCATCAGTCCATATCAATAAACAAATGCTGGTATTGAAATACAGAAACAGGAAAGGTACCAAATTTTGAGAAAAATATTAACGATTATAGATGAATACTAGACGAACTAAGATGCGCTGAAAATAAAAATATTAGCAACAACCATACCGGAAGACGGAAAAAATAACAGAATATAACAAACTAGTTGTTGACTATGAAAAGGCATTTGACTCAGTAAAACATTCAAAAGTCATTAAGTCACTACTAGAACAGTTATTAACTAAAATGATATAAAATTTATTCTGGATTTTTATGATAGCAATACTACAATAATTCAATAACACAAAGACATAGATAAAGTTTGGAAAAGGAGTGAAACAAGGGGTTTAAACTTCAATTAAACTATGTACAGTCCTAACAAATACGAAAGTATCATTAAGCATAGAAAGCGGTATTAGAAATTAGCCCTGTGAATTGAAGTTAGGTTCGAAATTCCAAATAGGTTAGCGAGTACGAAGGCAGACACAGGAACAAGACCGCAGGCCAAAACGTAATTAGTATAACAGTTAAAATTAGCATCTGGTCTGAATAGTAAAGCATATAATAAAATAATTTGATAAAGCGGAGGGTATTATAATTAAAAAAGGTATAAAGGAAGAAAAAAGGAACTTATCTCAAAATAATCCAATAGATTTACCTTTAAAATCTTTTGAAATAAGTACTTAGTATTTTATAAGATTTTATATTGCAAACTAAACTAACGCGCGCATACACGCAGACACCTAGACACATACACACAAAAGATGGTCACATATCATGTTGGAAAGAAACATCTGTCGCATTTAAAGATAAAAAAAGACACAAATGCTACAAATGCTTAATTGATATATTCATTCAATATATTTCCGTTCATTATCGATAACATAATCCCATCTATTTGGCAAATAGTTGAATTCTTATGAATTCAATGCAAAGAAAGGCACAATATCACTTTTGGTATATTCACAATAAACTGTTTTCCCTTTAAAAATGATTTGATCTAAAAAGATGATAATCAGATGGAGCCTGCTCAGAAAAGTAAGGAGGATGGGACAAAACTTCAATATTTAGGGCCATAATCTGATATAATAAGAATTAGTGTATAACATTTTATTTCAAATTGCAAGCGAGTCTCAAATATCATCTGGACTGTTGATTCTATTAATGTGTTTCTGAAACATACAGTAGCCAATAGCACGCATCATATATCACTATTAACCTTGCTACTCACATTTCAAAGAAGTCACAGGTCATGTGTTAATGTCAATGATTATTTAATCAGTTTTTCCCCCGTTCAAAACTGGAAATGGGGAAAACATCAAATCATTCAAACCTTTAATCAATATTTGCCAAATGGAAAATAACCAAGAGATACAAATATCATCATCAACATTCATTCGTCTCTCTTTTTCTCAATTCTTCCGTTTTGCACATGCGCATTCATGTGACTTTCTTTTTCATCTTCTGTCCTTTGCTTTAACGCACAGCCAACTTGAGGCTTTTCTTGATGTTCATGATTTATTTCCTATCACATTTCAATTTTCCAATTCATCATTATTTTAAATCTCTTAGTTTCGCCTTATTTTGTTATCGGCTTTCTTTCGATTGATATTTAAATGTTTTTTTTTATCACAATTTCGAATTGTCGCTTTCGCAGAAGGTTTATGTCATTGATGTTCAATTTTTTTTGTTAGTTCTTTCTATTTCTTTATCTTTTCTTCCTCTTCTTTTCTTCCTTTTTCACACTCTCATATTTTTATTATGTATATATTTTGACCTCTAATAACTTTTATTTTAAATTCATCTTCTGTAAAATATTTTTGGCATTGTTCTCGTTTAATGTGCTTTCGCATGCATTTTTGAATATCATCCCCGACATATACATTATTTCGCCGGATGTCTATGGTCAAGCAATGGAGCTTGCATGTTTCGCTTGGTTTTGATAGTGAGTTCGCTTTCCACTGGATGATACATTTTTTGAAATTATGCCTAATATGTTTGAGTAAATATAGCCATTTCCTCTCGATCATAAACAATATTTTTCTTTTTTCCTATCGTTTATATTTGTATTGTTGCTCTCTTTCATTCCTTTTTCATCCTTTCTTTTTTCTCTTCTTTTTTTCTCTCCTCAAAATGTTTATATATTTCTTTTTTTTTATGGTTCGCTCTTTTAATTTATTTTCTTTACTCTTTTACTTTCTTCCCTTTTTCTTTTTCCTTTTTTGGTTTCTTTTTGCACTTATTTATTCTTTATTTTCTTTCCACTTTTATTTATTGTCCCTTTTTTTCCTTCTTTTATTTTCGTTTTCCTTCTTTCTTATCTTTTCTCTTTTCTTTTCTTCTTTCTTTTCTCTTTCCTTTTCTTTTTTCTTTTCTTTTCTCTTTTATTTTTTACCTTTTCTCTTCTAGCCTTTCTTTTCTATTTTCTCCTTTCACATTTCTTTTCTTCTTTCTTTTCTCATGTTTTCCGTTTTCGATGTCCCACCCAATTCCATTTTAACCAATCGCCTTCTTTTTTGTTTCTCTTCTTCCCTTAAACTTCTCTTATTTTTTTATTACTTCTCGTGTCTCTCCTTTACCCAATATCCTTTTTATGTGATCATTCCTCTCATTGTTATACTGTCTTTGTATAAATATTATGCTACTGTTGTATTATATTATTCCTTATAATATTAAACCAAAAATACTTGCAGCCCTTAAAAATAGATTAAGACATTTCTTCAAAGATAGTGTTGGTTATATAAATATAACTGTAAACTAGAAATCTAACTTTAGAATAATTTGCTTTGCTACAATATACGGAGTAAGTCATAACTTGAAATGACTAGACGTTATTACATCGACATTTTTTTTTAAATCCATGAAATATATATTTCTATTTATCTTGCTCTATATACCCCACCAATTGTTCTCACGTATATTTTTATATCTACGTTTTTGTTTACTTTCTCCTTTATTTTTTGCATATGTTATCTATTCCCTTACAGTGGTTCTCAAACGGTGTGGCGTGCCTCATAGGTGTGTCGGAAGAGGAAGCAATTGAGACGGAAAATCGGATAATCAAAGATTTGGAAAAAATATCATATGCCAAAAATAAATATGATTTCAAAATCTAAAATATTATTATGGATTACTTGTAAATGCATGCATGAGTCTCAGTATAAATAGTTATAAATAATTATTGACTGATTTTATCATTGTGATAATTTTGCATTTTATAAAGTATTAAGAATAGAGTAAATAGGGTTTGCAAATTGGAAGAGAGAGTTATCAATGATAATGATTATCAATGATAATGATTATCAATGATAATGATTATCAATGATAATGTTCTGATTTCGGACAGTTATCTCTCTTTAACCGTCTCTCTTTTTTTATTTTTAAATATACTTTTTATGACATAAAATTGGGTGAGGTGCGAGCAAATTTTCATTCTGAAAATGCGGTCCAGTGGAAAAAGTTTGGGGACCACTGCATAATCTAATTTTTCTATTTACACTATCATTTGTGTTTTTACTAAGTTTAGATTACCGGACTTATTCACATTAAACCTTTACAGTAAGGCGATCCTAAGATAAATGTCTGCAAGGATTCATTAATGGTGGCCATAATCTTAAGAACATAAAATATGTAAATGACACAGTGTTGATACAGAAAAGAAATCAAGGGATTTCCTACAGAAGGTAGTAAAGGAAAGCGAGAAAAAAAAGGATTAAAAGTCAATTGCAAGAAGATAAAATCAAAAGGAACAGCCCAAGATATCAACTACGAACTGAAGACACCAAAAATCAAGTGCAAATAGTTAAATATCTAGGAAATATTTTAATAAGGGATGGAAAATGCGATACTGAATTGCAAAAGTTCATTGGAAGAATGAGACATGATATCCAAAAGCTAAAGAAAGGAATAAGAAAGAAGAAAATTCCATTAGGAAAAAAGAAAAAGAGTACTAATATTGGTCTTGGACAATCTGGACAAATGCTAGACAATCTCTTCACAGATAAAGAGACTTAAGGCAACAGAAATAGAGTTATAAAAAGAATATTGTTAGCAGCGACATTTTAGGGAAAATAAAAAAGGACACTTCTACTTACAATCAGAAGGTGACAGTTGAAATTTCTAGGCTACATAATGATGAAAGAGGGCTTGTAATATTTGGCACTCACAGAATATATTGCAAGCAAGGGAGATAGAGGAAAGCAGCGAATAGCCTGTATAACGAGCTTGTGTAAGTAGTTTTTCAAAACAGGGACTAAGACAGGTAGCAAAAAGACAAATCTTGTTTAGAGCTGCAGTGGAAGAAAGCTGTAGAGAGTCATGATCGTTAAAGGGAGAGCACTAAGAAGAAGTATCATTATACCATCGCACCGTGGTCTGTTTTAAAGACAGTCTTTTTGCCTTCTTGGCTTCACATCTTTCTCTACAATTTTTCCAGACTTGATTTCCAATTCTATCGTCATTTTCCATTCCTTCATTTTTTTAAATATTTTACTGAAGATTTTTCCCTAAATACTACATTCATTTTGATTATATCTCTTACCAATATCATCTCTTCAAACGAAAAACGTTTTCTTCTTGAGAAACTTCACTCATTCAATTCACCTTTTCATTTTCACTTCTCTTTTCGGTTGACTGTTCCTCTTTTGTATTAACGTTCCCCATACGGTAAACTATCCTTCAAAAATGTATCAAGCGGTAGAGGAATTAAATAGATTGTCTAAGAAAATGCGAGCAACGAAGAAGTCTTAAGGAAAATATGAACTACAAAGAAAAAATAATTATAATCAGAACGACATAGCTGAAATTTCTGTAACATGATGAGAAAAGCGGGCTTAGAGAACGTAAGACTCACAGGAGAGTGGGAAAATAGCGAGTAACATAATTAACGATTTTGAGTGAGAGGAGAGCAAAACAAAGAAAAAGAGGGATTTAAAGAGTTAAAATTTAGAGCAGCTAAAGATAGGAAGTAGTGGAGAGCTATGATTGTTCACGTCCTGGAAGGTCAAGGCGTATAAAAGGACGATTCTTTGTCCGTCTTTGTCTTCCTTTCTGTTCTCAATTTTCCTATTCTTTTATTTTAGAAAGTTTCTTTATTTTTTTCCCCCTTTTTACCTGTAGTTTCCTTTTTCCATTTAAATCCGGTTTATCTTCTTTACCCCTAAAACACTCTCTCCTCATTCAGAAACAAACCCACATTCTATCTATTTCTTCCTCTTCTTTACAACGTTCCACCTAACCAATATCAGCTCTTTCTCTTTTTGCCTCTTTTACTAAACCCTCCCTGTTCCTCATACTTGCTTTACGCCGCCAACCTAACGTCACGGTCCACTCGGCGTAAATCCTTGCGCCGTGTGCCCAAAATTAAACGGAAATGTCGTTGGGGTCATATTTACAGGCCTCGGCTCATATATGCACCATTAATAAGACGAGCGGTCATCGTTATTTTTATGGAGGAAATCAAGCGATAAATTGAAGCAAGTCGTAATGATCGTGCTAACACACAGCGCTGGTGAGTGGTTTAGCTACCGGTCTTCTCGACGGTTTTCCTGACCGCCTAACTGCTCTTCCCCAGCCTTCTTCCGCTAAGGCTATCACAAACGACAGCCTCATTCACCACTACTACCAACATGACAACTTCTCCTCATTTCACTGCTCTTTGGAAGCCGTTCCTCAGTCACAGCCATCCCATCATGCTACTCTTGGCTAGGTGTGCGTTTTAATATTGGCCCATGATATCTCCGATAATGACATGCACACTACTTAAAATTAAAACCTGTCTTTCCGAGTTGTACTCAGGCAGAACGGACCCTGCCCTTGTCACCATATGGCTCATATTCTGTTACTGCTTTCTTTATCACTCGCAGATATAGTACAGGACGAATAGACGTGAGGTCTGAAGTTTCAGTCAAAGCCAGAGATAATACTGTTTGATGACGTCGAATGGCAACAGCATCGAATTATAATGTCTGTCTGTCTGTCAGTATAATACGATTGGATTTTAAAATTACTATCCGACGACGATTGTGACTTGATGTATTTTATTTTGTTGTTGTTCAAATGAGTTTATTTATAGTATTTTATTTTGTGATTGATTTTACGAATAAAGATCAGGAAATATAAAGAAATTAAATTTGTTAAACAATACCGTGCTAAGGTTTACAGCCATATCGGTTATCTTACGATCATCGAAGTTAAACAACTTTGAGGTTCTCGTATTATAACTGAAGTTAAGAAATGTCGAGCCTGGTCAGTACCTAGATGGGTGACCGCTTGGGAATGTAAGCTTAGATGTGCGTCTGGTGCAATGGATAATGGCTCCGAATTGGGTTCGTTATATTCACTTACGCGTAAATACCCATGGGTTAATTATTAAGACTTGTATCATTAAACAATTATTACCCCCACCAAAAAAAAAAAAAAAAAAAATCTAACAATCTAAAAATATTTTCTGGCTTTAAATAACCTGCAAAGGGTTGATGAGCCGTAGAAAACGAACCAATCAAATACAATCAACATATTTTTGATGAAACTTGAACAAGTCTATGTATAAGGTAACTGTCAAGAAGTTTGGTACAAACAATAAATGAAGCATTCACTTTATGATTTGTGCTCAATAACTGAAATATTTAGCCTTGTACTTCGAGAGTTCACAACCAAATTATTTGAAAAAGAGAATAGTAAAGCTCTTCTCTGTTTCTACCATAATAAATATAATTACGGTGTAAAGCGCATAGTTGAAACATTTAGATACAATTTCGTTTCATGCCTTTTTCATTCCAGCTTGAAATATCCCCTAAAATCTATAGCTTATTCTCAATAATCCAGATTAAACTTTTCTAGAAAGTTAATTTGACTCATTATCACCGAAAAATACTTTAAAAGTTTATCAAATTAAAATTTATTGATAATTATAAGCGTTAATTTTTTTTTAGATCTTCTTTTATAAAATGATAATTAAAAACGTTATAGTTTTTATATTTTCTTCTATGTGCCGTGTCCCTTCAGGACGTTAGCGATCATGGCTCTCCACAATTCTCTGTCCGTTGTACTTCTTAATAAATTTTGTCTTTTTGCTATCTCTCCCAAACTCTGCCATCCATTCACTTAAGCTCGCCAGATAGGTTATGCGTTGTTTTCCTCTGTTCGTTTTACTTTCAATCTGTCCTATGGGTATCAGGTTTTTCAAGCCTTCTTTCCTCCATATGTGCCCTAGAGATTTCAAATGTCTATTCCTGATGTTAACTATAAGTGTCCTTTTTGTTTGCATTGTCTTTAGAATTTCGTCATTGCTCACATGTTCGGTTCATGGTATTTTCTGTAGAACCACATTTCTGTTCGTTCATGTCTTTTCTTCTTCTTCAACATTCACTGCCATATAGGAGGATTGATATTACGTCACAGTTTAGTACGCTTTTGATTTCAGTCATTTGTAAATATCCCTTCACTCTTTATTTTAAAACTGTATTAAACTGCAAACAGCTTCACAGAGTGTGCCTACGTGGTATTTTTTGTGGTGTTGCCATTATCACAATCAGCACTCACATTTCGTTTATACTAAGGTATATGTCAAAAAGAAGGTTATTACTTTTTTAATTGCATATGTTTTATCTACCAAATATATCGCAGCTTTGTGCATTATATCAATTTTTAATTGAAGAAATTGAGTGTTTTGTGAAAATATTACGAGGGCAGCTACTAAAGTTGTACAGTCATATAAACCGGGGAGAAAGAAACTGAAATGAAACAGAGATAGAGAGTTTAGCCAGCACAGTTGGAGACGAATCTCTGACTGCAGACTAACATACAGTATTTACTACTGTATTTATGTGAATGGGGATATATCCATTAGCGTCCATAGGTACCCTACAGCACTTACTGCCGCTCAAAATTTTCAAGTTTCTCATGTCCACTAGCTATTATCACTATTTCTGATATTGATTGAATATTTCCTCCCTAAGCTTTTGTTTAAGGTTGTGTAATCTTGATCATCTCATTATTTGCTCTCCGAGATGTGTGTGCAATCAATTTTAGCTTTTGTCGTTTGGAAGTTTTCAGGTGATGTAGTCTTCGTTATTTGCTAAAATTCTTTGTTTATGAATCTATATACTACTAACGAAGTACAGTCTTCCCTCATACACACGGTGCCCATTTGCTTAAAGCCATTTTCAAGCACTGATCTAAGAAAACGGATGTGTATAGCTGATAGTTTAGCCATCCTGGATATGACGATAAACTACATCTGGCAGCAAAGCCTCTGATTGGGAGTTTGGAGGAGCGTGGGACCACCTCTTAATTGCTGTGTTCCGAGGTTCACCCTGACTCGATGTGGTAGAACCTGTTGGCGTCTCAGCTAATATATATATATATATATATCTAACAAGTATAAAATGATGTACAAAATATAGCGTTGAAGGCATAAAATTGTGTACAAAATATTTAGATTTCAGCATTAAATAATCCATAGAGTTTTATATGCCGTTAAGCAAAAACAACCAACCGATAGTTTAGACATTTCTGAACAAGTAGAACTCCATGCATGGCATCCATATGACTGTCCATACATTCCGTGATGGAGGCGCGATTTTTGTGTAAAATACACCTCATGCGTTTTACGGTTTATTTGAAACATCTTTGTTTTTATGTTTGATAAAAGTGCTAAGTGAATTTTAAATAATTACTGGAGTAAACGTATGAAGATTTTGGGTCTGATAAATCATGTGCACCTGCTATGTGACATAGCAGGTGCACATGATTTATAAGCAGTACTTATCAAAGTGTGCTAGAAGATGCGTCACCTACATTAAATTGCTATCATTGTATTACTTATAATATAATTTTGAATCGCTGTCGCTTATAAAATAGATCAATTGAAAAAATATACATTAAATCTTACACAACTGATTTCCTATTTGCTCCTTATTTGATCAAACATGGATCGACAAATATCCTCTAAAACATGGTAAGTTTGAACGCAAAACTTTCATCTTAAGCGCAGCCGAATTTCCTTTCCGTTTGCAGAGCCATCTTCGACAGTCATCACTAATTCTTTTAAATAAAATATTAGCCCAATGCAAGACACCAGAAATTCTTAAGGTAGAGGGTTATTGAATGATATTGTTGCATAGACGCCAAAAAAAAGCAAGTTTAAATTATGAGGATATCTAGATAGCGGTTGACCTGAAGATATCTGAAAGCATGCCATTCAGGAGTTTGTTCCACAAAATATCAGTTCTCAGAAAGAAGTTGTCTGGGTGCAATTTCCTTCTTACTAATAGAATACGAATACGATAAGGATGATACACCATATCCTGCAAACAGTATATGGTGTGTCATAGATGTAAAGATCTGAACTGCTGGCTCTTAAGAATGTATCTCGTCTGAAATAGCGATAGTCTACGGATATTTCTTCTGATGGGGTTAGGTTGAAAATTCACTACTTTTTGTGCTCTTTCAAGAGTGGAAAGTGAGGATTGTGCAGCTTCAGCCCAGATATGCCATCAATACTTCTTTCCCTATGCGATATTAACAAGCATTTCTCTCAATGCCCTAAAAGATTCGTCATTTAAGATAAATTATTACTGCTATCCATTTTCACATTTTCATGTTACTCCATTTTATCAATCTGAGTGTCAAATTATGCAAAGTCCTATTTTCTTGTCTTGTTTCCCATAGATTTCAACGGTTTCTTTCTGGTTTTAAACCTAAACGTCATTTTAGATTCCATTTTAAAAATTTATCCTTGCTCAAATATTCATATGTAAAACATTACACTCATTTTTCTCCAAGTGTTCATTTTTGTTCTATTTCACTTCCTCTCTCTCTTTTTCTCATTAGTATAGCAAATTTTAAAAACTATTTGTTCTATTTAGGCCCGAATGTGAGTAAAAGCATTTGCCGCTATCCTTTGTCCATGTTTACAAAGTGATTATTTCAAAGGGGGCAGTAATAAATAGATATAATTTTTGTACTGAATTTCACCCAATAAAAGTACCAGGCGCCATTCAAGGTAGAGTTTTTTTAATCATTTCACCCCAAGCAAGGTGATAATGCCACTAAGTTGTAAGGGGTTACGTTAAGAGAAGGAAAAGACTTTAGAAGAAAGCGGAAACCCAATCCTAAACCAGGGATAAACCTTTACTCCTGTTCAAAAGGGTTACTGAATGACGTGGGTGGCATGGACGTTAGAGGAGAAAGTAAGAAGTGAAGATTATGAGGATATGGAGGCTAGATAGCGATAGACCCTAGACTTGAAAAGGTTAAGATTGTAGCTTTCAGGAAAGTTTTCACAACTCCACTTCACAAAGTAGTGGTACTTGAGGAAAAAAAAGTGTCTAAGTGGAACATTCTACTGACAACAGGAATACGGAGGAAATGATGGTGATTCCATGGAGGCAGCATGGTGTGTTCTTTCTGTAATGGTATGAACTGATGGAGCTAAAGAATGGAGGTCATATGAATATTTGCCATAGAAGTTGCCATAGAGCAGCGATAAACGTTGCATCCGCGAGAAAGAGGCTGCAGAGTAGAATATAATATTTTTCCCCACAAGACTCCGTAAACGATTTTAAGTGAGGATTGAACCGCTCCAACCCAGATATGTCAACAATACTCCATGTGATTATTTATATAACATTATTTTTTTCGACTGAACCATATTTAATTGAATCTAGATATTAGCCAACCCACGTATCCATAAAGCTATTGTCACATATAGATAGAGGAATATTTTTAGACTTAAACCTAATGTGTATCATTTTCTAATCAAAAACTTCCATACTGTGTTCATTTCTGTACTTGAGTCAGTTCAGAGATTTCTTCAATCAGCTAATTTTTTTATCTAATTATTCTATTTTAATTTCACGAGGGATGATAACACTACTTTTTCCCTCTACACATGATCTACCATGTTTGGTTTTATAGTCTCTCAACAGATGTTCTTCAAGCTTAACATTTAGCAAGTGCATCTGGTCATTTTTTTCTGACACAATTGCCTGTAATGACATATACATTGGGTTCCTCTTTACAACATGAGCCACGTCCAAAGCTTTGCGGCACGCGTGAGTAATAATTCGCCCAGAACGTGCGTGCCATGGCGAACTGGTATGCGCCAAGGTGTAACTTTGAATAAATGCCAGGCGTGGACGTGTCGCTTATCATTAGTAACTTTGGCAGGCAAAATTGAGAGATATGCGATCCCACGTCTTTGGCTTAAAGGCTGCAGTTATGATTGACTGTAGGTATGTAAAATGATCCGTGCGTAAGTAGATGATGTGTGTAGGCTTCCGTCAGATCGTATTAATATTTAAAGTATTTAAGAAACTGATATGGTATCTAACTGATTTGATAACGGCAGCAAATGTTTAATTAATAGACTTAACAGCAATTAATATCGTTAATAAAGATAGGAACAAAAGTGAAATTTTTCACGTAAATAAAAATATGAGGGAAAGAAAGTATGTGAATATATGCAGTGTGAACTTAGGAATTAACACTGGCTGGCGAAATCTGTTTCATGTTTAAACGCAATAGTCAGGATAGGTTTACACACACTCCACACACACACACACACATATATATATATATATATGCATGCGTGGGTAAATTACCATAACAATATATATATATATATATATATATATATATATATATATATATATATATATATATATATATATATATACATGGGTGACTACGAGTTAGAGAACGTTCGCTTTCCGCCCATGCTACCCAGGATCAAATCTCGGCATGTTCGACTTATCATTAAACGGATTCTTGATGTTATCGTTCTATGGAGAGGCAATCCGAGTGCGCGACACCTTTGGAAAATGCTTGATAACCGTACCCATGCCTTGTGAGTAAAATTATATAGACAGAACCGTTCGGAAGCCGTCGGTGGTTGGTTGTGCTCGCACGAAGTCCCAAGTCATCCTTGCCGAGGGTTGGGACGTACTGTCTTTGTTAAAAAAAAAACAAAACCTGTTGATCACACCAGATTATGCACCCTCTCCCAGAATTGTAGTTAATGTTTGCTCAGTATAATTGCGGTATAAACCACAGGTGGGCTCTGTGGATGTTGAATAAGCACAAAATGTGCCCGAGCAGGCTTCTGCGTAACAGGAACTAGATATCCGCCCTATCAGACGAGTCTGCTCGGAAAATGAGTATCCGGCCATTGTATGCTTATTTGAAAATTAAAAAAGAATTATTGCTGTCCGTATTAAAATTGATTTTCTGCTAAATTTGATTTTTCTCAAACAATATGAAACTCATAAGACATCCACTTGTGACATATTTTGAGCTTGATTTCGACAGTCATTTATGTCCACAGAAATTATAAAAAAAGCAGTTGGTCATTCCTATCTCAACAATTTCGTATGTTACTTCCCAGGTTTCCTATAATTCAAACAGACTCGTCACTTAAATACTTGTCTTTTAAATAGATATGACGTCAATTCTCTGCGATAATCAGCATTAGCATCATCAACAAGGCACAAGAACAATCTTATAAGTGAACTGGCCACAACATCACGTTTCCATGCTTTTCCCATGGCCCACACTCTGTTAACTATTTTAAACAATCTTTTTCATATTTGACTATTTTAAACAAACTTTTCATATCTACACTCAACGCAGTAAGCACTAATGTTGTGTACCAAGAAATTACCACAAATTAAGAAATAAGAATAGTGTAAGTGTATATTTTTAATTGTAGTTTTTGTGAGAAAAATATATGAACAAACATGACATATTGTTCTATTTTATGCTGTTTTTCTCTCCAGGCAACGCCGGGTATCCTCACAAGTTTACTTATAATTGTGAAGAGTATTGCCATCAAAATTAATTTTTAGTAGTGTGCATTTCATTTTATGTTGGTTTTCTTATAAAAAAAAATAACATAAAAACAACAACAAAAAAAACAAAAGAAGAATAACATGGGGAATGAACAGTCAAAAAAGGAATTAAATACTTTATAAGTTTGTCTCGTGTGTATCTTTGGATGAATATTCATAATTTTCTATCGATTCTTATTTACAATAAGATGAAAAAGAGAGTAGAATAAAAAAAAGATAACATTATAAAAACTTTACGAACAAATAATGTATCTTGAATATTTGAGCTGCTGAATAATTTTTCAGCAACTTTTCTTACAATCAAACAACATTTACACATAATTAGTCGAACTCTGTTTATGGGTTCATTCATGATGAAAATGTCAAATAATAAATGATCAAGCTTCTTGACTTTTGTTGTGGGTGGAGTTGAATTTTGAAGTCTCCTTAAATATTTCAAACGATAGATTACTTTTTGTAATTGCTGATCTTTACGTAGATAATATTTAGTTTCGCCTTCGAAGAATGTGTGGATTGTTGTGAGAATAAAACGATACATTTTAGCGACAAAAATTAAAGAAGAAAAGCAATAGAATTTGGGGGGGGTGTAAAGGCGTGTCCTGTAATTTGAACTTTTCGTTCAAGTTTTTCTTGGAAATTGCTGCTTAAACTAAAAAAAAAAAAAAAAAATAACCATATCACGTAAATGCTTGGAATTGATCTCTCTGTACTAACGATAAGAACGAAAGTTTTTGTTCATTTTTTTTGTTGGTGTTACTGTTTTAACGAATATTATTTCGCTGATAACTATTATGGAATAATCTGTTTACGACAAAATTAATCCATTAATGTCCACCGTAAAATCTGGTATTTAATATAAAAAAGATAAATATTAATTATTAAAAAAATATTTTAAAATGCTGTATTAATTATATATAAAAATTCGGTATTAATCATAGATTTCTTCTTATAACCAATTAATGTCGACTCTCTTCAAAGATATGAGAATTATTCATTCATGATTCAGCTTTAAATGATTAATTAGAAACTCTAAAACTTTTTTTAGGTTACGTCAATTTTGAAGTATTCGCCTGCAAATAAAGCTGGAGGAACAACCCGAAGACAATGCTATGTCTGCATATTTCTCGAAAATAAAAGAGGCGAAAAATGTTGACAACTTGTTGCAAAGAATGCAAAATTCCATTTGCGTGAAATACATTAAGGAAAATAATATTAAAAACAGTATTAAATTTAGGAACATATAATTTGCTTTATTTCTCCTTCTTTCCTTCTTTTTTTTTAATCCGAAAGAGTTAAAATATTTTTATAGTTTCTCTGTATAATAAAAGCGAAAATAATTGTAAAACTGTCCTCTAATATGAATTTTTTAGTTTTTAACCCATTTTGTGTGCATATTCGTTGAATCTTTTGTCGCCGTCTAAGGCTGAAGTAAACATATATATCATGAATGCATCGGAATTTTGCACAACTAAAAGTTTGTTTGGCGTCAGTAATTAGTTTTTCAGATGTTGAAATTCATGACAATTGCACTTTGCCACAACAAAATTGCTGCAATAATAATAATAATAAAACAAGCCAAGTCAATTTTGATATGAATCACTTGTTTTGAGCCTTGTATATCTTACTTATTATAAAACCCAGGTTGTGTGTGTGTGTGTGTGTGTGTGTGTGTGTGTGTGTGTGTGTGTGTGTGTGTGTGTGTATACGTTTATATATTGGATTGGATTTCCTACATTTTTCAACCGATTTCAACAAAACTTCACAGGACTACGTAAAATTACCTTGCGGTGGTCCTGACAGCGCCAAAAATTGGAAAAACACAATTGTTTTTGCACGAAATCAATTTGAAAACACGATTAACAGGCATTAATGAAAGGGGGACAACTCCTATCGAGTTATACTTATTAATATCGAGTTATCGAGTTATACTTATTATAAAACCCAGGCAACCCCGGGCTCTACTGCTAGTATTTACTAACCTTAGATTAGCTAGGCACAAGACTACATTAGTGGGGCACGACAGGGTAAACTTGTTACTCAAGTGAACAATGTTAACTTGCGAACACTCACTATGGCAAGTAACATTATTTACTAATTATAAATTAGCAGAGTAGTTCTCAAACGTTTTATAATTTCCGCCCCTTTGTCTCATAGGTCACACCCTTTGTTCCGTCTCACACACTCATAGGGAGACACCTTTCTATTCATATAAGTTACACAAAAATTCAAAACAAAAACTAAGCTAACACTAAATTTTCTTAGATATGTTGTCGCCACACGAACATCAATTGCTACCTTGTTTTAATTTCAAACCGAGAGACATGTCGGATGTCTGAATGTGTCGCATCCTCTCCAGATAATGTTAGCAAAATAGAAACTATCAAATCTTTAACTGCAGACAATAAAATAAAATTAATCTAAAAATATATTAAAATATATAAACTTTTATACTAATTTTATTTGTAAAGTAAAACCTATGTGTTCTTGAGAAGTAAGTGACTTATACTTTGTCATATAGATTTTGTTAAAAAAAGAAGAAAAACGAATAAATGTCGTGGTCATAATACCACATGCTGTCCTTTACCGACCCCTTTTACACTACTACTCCCTTGATCTTTCTACCGCCCCTACCAGGGGTGCGGTACCACCCACTATGGAAATCGTAGATTTAGCAAAGTTGCACAACGAGATAAAAAACGCACTCACTACAGTAATAGTAATCTGTGGAGAAAAGCCTGTTAATCACTATTCCACAACAAATTATTCCTATTTTTTTAGTTTTGTACATCACCTAAGATTCATAATTATATAATCTATTTTAAAATTAACCTGTTTAAAAAAATCCAATGCATATATATATATATATATATATATATATATATATATATATATATATATGTGTGTGTGTGTGTGTGTGTGTGTAAGAAAAATTGTAGGCAAGACTAGTGTCAGGCCAGAGTGCTTGGATATTTTTTAAAAGTGCTCAATATACAATTCAGAAAAATTGAATATGTAGAGCTCTATCACACACACACACACACACACACACAAATATATATATATATATATATATATATATGAGAAAGAGATACAGAGAGAGCGATATCTACTAATTTTTGTATGAAGATAGAAAAAAAGAAAAAGAAAACCTTAAATGTGTTAATATATCAATGACATTGGACTTTTCAGACAAAAAGATTGAATTCCATAAATCAGATATACATATCTATATTATGATGATTCGACTCCTGCGTGTGTCTGTGTTACCGTAACACATCAAAAACAGAAAATAGTTAATCATGAGCAATTATATTGTATCAATTGCTAGGCCTGCTGCTCGGAAAATTGGTGCCAGGCAATTTTTCATGCCCTAATCTATCTTAAAGGATTATGCATTCGACCATGCATTGAATAATACTGCCTCATATGTTCTGGTACTCCTGCCATATATCTCGAGATTCTTGACAAACTCAGTAGAAACATCTGCAATGTCATCGACCCTGACTTATTATTTCGGCTTCAGTCACTTTCCTAACGTGGCTTCCCTTTGAATTTCTGTCATATTTTCATGGTAATTGTTCTGAAGAGCTATATTCATTGGTACCTCGACTCCATGAAGTTAAACGTACTACTAAATTGGCATCGTTTTACTGTTAAAATAGCTAGATGCGACAGTAATTTTTCTTCTAAGAATTTCTCGCACGTCTCACTCGCGGAACTCTCTACCGGCTTCTTACTTCTGTCACTTACGATCTTCAAAATATTAAATGTAACATCAATCACTATGTTATGTCTTCATGAACTCTATTCTTTTTATTGCTCTTTCTCTTCACTAGTGTCTTTTTGTTTTCTCTTATCGACCACTTGCGTTTTAAAGACACTATCGCTTTGCATGAGATGAAACGATAAAATCCCCAGAAATACTGTTAAAATACTGTAACTTGACGAATAAAGCTATTTCCAATCTAGTTTGAATTGAATAATTTATAAGTACTGAAAGTAATATCCGTCCTCCTATATGGCAGATGAAGAAGAGACTTGAAACAACAGAAATGTGGTTCTACTGAAGGATGATATGGAATGAACGACGAAGTTTTAAAGAAAATAGAAACGAAAAGGGAACTTATACTTAACATTTGAAATAGTTGAAATCTATTAGACACATAATGAGGAAAAAGCAAAGGGAAATTCTTATAATCAGAGAACCGACTGAAGTGGGACAAAATAAAATTACGCATAATCTACCTAGAGAACTCGAGGAAATGGATAGCGGAACACAATTTAGGAAAAATAAGAAAAAGACAATTTATTAAGAGCTACAAAAGACAGGAAATTTTGGAGAGCAATGATCGCCGACATCATTGTTTGATTTTAGTATTTCCAATTTGTAATTTGCATGTTGAGTTGTTCCCTTTACTGGCAACCATACATTCTGTCTTCTTGCAATTGATGTTTAGTTTTTTTCTTCTCGCTTTCCTTCATTACTTTCTGTAGGAGTTCTAATCGTTCTAGAAATGTAACTTTGCCCTCATGTCAGCCGAGTTTTAAAAAAAAGATATGAACATCATATCATTCTACCGTATTAATGTCTGCCATTTATCTCTATCTCACTGTTCCGAACGAATTTAAAATTCGATTCTAAATTCATCTACATATTCAATTCTCTCAGCAAGCGTCAAACGCAACACGATCTGCTGAGAGAAAGTAGAAATAAAAACTGATCAGACATTTAAATGATCGCTACCGTGAATATTTAATGCCCTCAGAATACCCAAAATATTGCTTCTTTTTGCGTCTTCGATTGCGTCTGCGATTGCTACTGGCCATGCAAATAAATTCTCTTTGGTCATCCAGTAACAATATTAAAACTATACACAAATGTATATAAAAGCGTACCGTACAGTTATTTGTCCCCTTCCTGTGAAAACTAAATGTAGTATGCAAATTCTTACATGCGTCTACACGGCCTTACATTCAAAACACTCTGGCGACTGGTTAGTTAGATAGTGCTAAAAAGCTTTTAAAATCTGACCAAACATCACATATTGTTCCCTAGAAAGGCTTCTTGACCGAGCAGAGAACCTTTCAGCACCCACTCATGCGTGCAAATATAAATACTAAGAAATTAAAGGCACTAACAATAATGAAAACAGTAGCAGAAACTATACTTATATGATCGGTTTCTCATCAGTAATTTTGGTATTTATGGACGAATCATCGCTAATTGCAATTTCTTGCTAATAGTTTTAAAAATAATGATAAAAAATCTGCTCACATACTTAATCTATTAGAGCGCCCACAATAAAACAAATATATTTTTATCCTCTGTCACCAGGCTGCACAAAAGCAGTTACATTACTGTACAACAATTGAAAACTTCATCTAAAACTGCAAAATAGTATAAACGTTTTCACAATGCGGAAATAATTTGAAACACCATATTGACATTAAAAGAAGTGATTAATATAATAAAATTATATTTAGAAAATGATCCATACATAAGGAATATTAGATTGTTTGTATTTAGATAGCTTTCATTTCTTAAGCTTTCAAATGAATTTAATTAAAGTATAATATTTATTCTATTTAATTCAAGCAAAGCGTAATTACACTTAAATACACATTGAAGATTTTAAATGTTTGGTTTAAAATGGTATTAAACCATCTTGCGTTAAACGTATTGTCTTCTCTTACTCTCCCTATAAGCACATTAAAAACATGTATTTAATGATGATTAAATCCGGCCAGATTTAGAAATAAATATACTTACCTCAAGAACTTATTATTGAGTAATTTGTTTTTCTCCATATTTAGAAATAATGGATGTGTTACAGATGAAACTTCAAGATGTAAAAGCAAAAAATAAAACTAACTAAAATTAGTACGCAGTCTCTTTGTTTATTTTACTGGCTTCAATTAATTGCGAGATTAAATATAGATAATACAAAAAGTAACTAAATAAATAAGCCCGTTGAGGCAGTCAAGGAAAATATTGCTTGTATCCCATCAAAGGTTTTAGCAAAACTATTTGGAAAAAGTCGAGAACATAACTCGCAATTTCAATTTCTACATATTAAATCTCCGAAGAGACATAATTTTCATAATTACTTTTTCAAAATTATAATTGAATTTTTCGTTGGTAGTCGTGTTAAATTCAATGTTTGGCAATAAAGAGCATGGCGGCTGGTTGAAGAATTAAACGGATAACGACAATCAAATCAATTAAGGGAATAATTAGGAGAAAAACATGAGTGAAAAAGAAATGAAAAACCTCTTGAAGGATGATAAAATATAAAAAAAGAATGAAGTCATCATCTATTATTGCCATTTCTTAGGTAGGCTGATACCAAAATGTTTGAAACATTTGTAAAATATTTTCAGACAGAACAAATGAAAAAAATACAGAACGAGTTAGTTTCTAATTAGGAAATTAAACAATGACGGTAATAATTCTTTTCCTATCACTATAGCCAATTCAGGACAATAATATATTGGGGTCTTTTATTTACGTGGGGATTATTCTTTTACCTATATTCTAAACAGCAAAGTTCGCAGATGTCAACAATCCCACAAAAGAAGTTAACTTTTCCGAATGATAAAAGAACTAAGGTTACACTACAAGAAAAAATGAACTAATAAATCACTAGAGATTTTTATTTCATAGACTTTCACAAGAGAGGTATCTAATGGAAAACGGTTTTAACCTTTAAACTTCGAGGGATCGTTATGGCAAAACTAAGATTGATTACCCAATTAAGCAATCTCTCGATGGAACGTTATAGTAATAAGAAATATTGTCAGATTAAAAATACATTTTTTTAAAATTATTTTGTTTCAGTTATGAAAATAAAGTTAGCAGATACAGACATCAAATTGTCCCAGTGAGAGATGTGCATTTCTTGAGTAGTATAATTGAGCATTGCTTTGCCGTAACGTCTTCTTGTGACTTAATGGTAACACCCTCTTGGTTGCTTACGGTCAAATCACGCTGAAACACCGGTTCTCGTACGATCACCGAAGTTAAGCAGCGTAGAGCCAGGTCAGTACCTAGATGGGGGGCCGCTTGGGAACACCTGGTACTGTAAGCCTCCAAAGTCCAACCCTTACCTCACAGTCGGTGGTTGGGTGTAAACGGTAGTGTCAGAGCTATGCCGCCCGGAACTTCGTTCCTGGTAGGGCCACCTAAGGCGGACAGGTCTGACACACACGCCGGCTAACAAGGGCTCTGGTGAAAATCCAAGGAGCGTCTGCATCGGTAACCGGCGGCTTCTGGTCCTTCCTGTCTCTGCGTCTGTGGGAACCCCGCGGCAAGCAAGAACGTTATCCGAGTAGGCCTGGGTACCCTACTTCTGTAATTTATCCCAAGAATCTTCTTCTCATAACAGGAAGAAGCCGGCTCAATCCGCCCAGGGTGAATGCCGCATCAGTACAGTAGTAGTACCCTCTTGGTTGTCGATTCGAGTGCTCTATTAACTTTGGGTACAATAGTCATCTTTGTCATTCATAATTTAAAAAAAGAAAAAGGTCCCAGTATTCATCCATCGTTTCATTCATTTGTTATTTTGTTTCTATGGATATTGCTTTTCCAGTTTTTTCTTACAGGACAATATTTATTTTTAAGGGTATTGTTTTTTCTATTTTTAACGAAATGATTTAAACACGAAATTTATTGTTAGATATAGTGTTTTTTTTATTAATCTTCTTAGTGAAATGACTTACACGAAAAATTTATTGTTATGGATACTGTTTTTTTCATTATTGTTTTTAGTGAAATTACTGATAAATACATTGCAAATGCACAGCTACTTGAATTTGAAAACAATTATTGACTATTCTTCTAATTTAATTTTTTTAATTTGGTCAATCAGTGCAGCTGCATCTCGCGAATAACTGTTTATATCTCTTGTCAATCGTACCAGGTAAAGGCTAAAGCATGTCTTCTCTAGGGAATTTAAGGAAGCTAGTGATAATCTTCTGAGCCAATTGTATAAAAGAACCTTATCCACTAGAGATTTAATAAGGCTAGGAACAATAGCGTCGTCGTCATCGTCGTCACCGAGAGTGGCACAGAAGACGTAGGCAGGTCAACTAATACTGATATAAATGGAAGACGGAAGGACATCAATTAATTGATTGCCAAGAAAACAACTCCCAAAGCCCGTCATCTTACGAAAAGAGAGAAAAAGGTCAAGTCATTAAAATCTGTGTTGTTGACAGTTTGAGTGATTGACATTTTGCAATTGTGGTTTTCATTTCTTTCTTCCTTATTCGGCAGAAAGAAAATCCAAAAAAGTAGAAAAATTCCAGTAAGCAGTTTAACTATATGTTTTAACTGTAATTTACTTAGAACTTGGAATCTAAAATATTCCTAGGACTTTGTATTATGCATTTATTTTTCAAAAGACCTTTCTATGGAATCTATTCTCGATATTTAATAATGGCTGAATTTTTCTGAAAGATTCATTCTAAATAAAATTTCGATTTTGTCGTTCCTTTTCGTATATATAATTGTTACATTTGTACTTTTCCCACATCGAGAAGTATTTCAAATATATTTGTCCTTATTTGTACATTCTGTGCAATCGCATTCGATAAAAATGTCATATTATTTTAATTTTTCTTTGCAGAACATATAATGTCTTTTAGTGACTAGTAGAAAATAATGTCTTAGATATCATGTGTTAAAGTTATCCGTTTTTATGATGCCACAAACGTATTTACTGATGACTATTCTGTTTATCGATACGAGGTGGATAAGTTCGAAGCAATAAACGTCATCATTAGCTGAATTTCGATTTGAAAATTTCACCGTATAATATTTGATTTATGTGATTAATATTCACTACTGAATTAAGTGCCTTGACAAGTATGGTGATTATGTCGGAAAGTATCCGTTTTGTCAAATAAGTACTTGTTTTCTTATTAGGATGTGGACTTACTGATGTATCTACGTATAGAGAAACACAGTATGCATACATATCTGGTGTGTTCACCATTCAATTGAATAGTTCTAAAAATATTTGACATAGCCTATTTACAGAATATAACAATCACAATTTAATCTTTCATCAAATTTGGATAATATTTAGTTTCAACAATAAGGTCTTATTGTATGGAGATTCAGAATTCTCGTGTTGGAAAGGCCCCAAATAAGAAAAGGCACCGATTGAAAATTGAACTCAAAATAGGAGTAAAACTATACATGATGATCTTGCTACTATAAAATATTGACTGGGTTTAATATGCAAAATAAGTTTACTCTGCACTTACTTTTGGGTATTATATAGAACTATGAGTTTAAATAGACGTGCCGGGACGATTATTTTTTTTTTTTTAGAGAAAATCTTTATTCCAACCATCATTTTCTTATTAAATATTAAAATGTCCTAGAATGTCCATAGCATAAATTAGAGACTTGAAAGAAATCTGAATATTTCATAAAAGCGTTCTGTGAATGAATCCCGTTGGATTTTTCCAGCAAAAAGAATAATCTTTTCGGCCAGTCTATTAAAAACACACACACAAACGCGCGCACGCGCGCGCACACACACACATACACACACATATATATATATATATATAATTCAATCCTCACTGGGTGCCCCATACTTTCGGTCTTGTACCACAAGTAATCTACGCTTAGAAAATCACATTTGGGACACCTCAGCGTGGTGTAAAGGTTAACAAGCTTGTATCGCTAGAACAATTATGACTGAGTAGTGAGATCGATCTTCATTGGTTGCCCCATACTTTCGGCCATTTTCGCTTAAAAAATCACCATATATATATATATATATATATATATATATATATATATATATATATATATATATATATGTGTGTGTGTGTGTGTGTGTGTGTGTGTATATATGTATGTAAAAAATCCGTAAAGGCCAAAACAGAATATTTACGACTGGATGTTGACCAAATAATTGTTGGTTCAAATTTCAGAAGTAGAATGGACTGATAATGTTTAATGCCCTTGCGTATAATAAGATGGAAGATTATAGAAATATAGCTACCTGAATAGATGAGTGATAAAAGCAACATTGGTTATAATGTTACACTTGTAGAATATCTCTCTTCCGAAGAATTAAAGACAAAACGGTTTGTAAAGAAAACAGTACTAATATGCCAAACCGAATTAAAATATATAACAGCAACAACCAGCAATTACAAGACCCGACGACTGTGAAAAGAACAGCAGTTTCTTTGGCCCACCACAATACGACACTGGCAATGGTGAAACTGACGATGGTCATGGACAGTGGTGGTAGTGGGCTGGTAAGGATTAGCGATTGCCTGCTAAGCTCGTCATTCGGCACGTCACCCTGATAAGCCCTTGCACATAAATGGCAACATAGCAAAGCTAAGTCGCTCTTGGTCCTTTTCCCGCTACCTCCGCCATTGCTGCCGCTCGTACGCCGTGCGCCGAGAGTTTTATTTCAATTTCTTCCTCCCGCTTGACAAGGAGGAATGGCTTCGATAATGACTCAATAAAAGCGATTACTGTGATCAGAATTTAATTAAAATGGAAATAGGACTGATCCATCCCTCTTTCCGTCTCTCGGTTGCTTTTTTTCTCTGTATTTCACTCATTCTTTGTCTCTGCCAATTTATATATCTTTCTCTTTTGTTCTGCCTTTTCTCACGTTTTTATACGTTCCCGACTCTCCCTCCTTGCTCTCCCGATTTCTCTTCTTCCTTTATCGTTTTATTTCTTTTCATTTTTTTATTTCAATCTGTTTAGTATTCATTCAATAAATTTTGTCCTTTTTCTTCCTTTATTCTTTCTTTCGTGCTAAATTCACAAATCCCGTCTTTGCTATTATGCTATTTCTTTTTTTTTTTTTTTATTTCTCTTTAGTTCCAATTTACTCGGTCATCTTTCAGTGCTTTTTTTCTCTCTATCTCTCTCAATCTCTGCTTCCTATCGTCTCTCCCGTCTTTCAATCATTTCCTTTCCCATACCACCCTTCCCCACATAACGGCGCATCCCATAGCAATGTAAATTCAATAGACGCAGCACGGTGAGACCCCATTCCGCCTGTGAATGAGACTCGATCGGGACGCGCCCGTATTTAGAGCTAATCCAGGCTCACAACTGGATTTTAAACATTTAATTTGGGAGCAAAGAGATTAGAGTGTTTGCTATTAGAGCGCCAATTGGAGATTTATTTCCAAATTACGACCAGTTTTCGCCTCAAATGGATTCCATTTGGCTAGATCGGTTGGCGAATAATTTCCGCGGAAGATTAGATAAAGAGGCGGCCAAGTCGTGTGCAGTATTCAGTATTCAACTCGGCCCTCTGTTCTCGCTAACAAATTTCGCAAGCTGAGCCTGCTTCAAATTAAATCTGAACGGCGTCGATCGTCCTCTAGCAAAGATACAAGTAAACGTATGCATGCAAACACACATGGATACTCACACACATAAATACACATATATACGTATATATGTGTGTGTGTATGAGTGGGTATGTGTGCATATGCATAAGAGTGTGCACATATGTTAAACGAGTCTTTATGCGTACAAGAACGCTTATAAAGCATTTTCGTTGCTCATGCAGACTTAACTGATTGTCATGTGTGTGCATTATTCCACCTAGTGTAAATTTTTAACATGCACATATGCACAGACAATTGCACATGCGAACACATGCAACTATCATGTCCTTGTATTTGTTTTCGTTTTATTGTGTTTAAATGTGATTGCTTAGATGAATATCTGCATGAGATTTATATATATATATATATATATATATATATATATATATATATATATGTGAACAATGAAAATAGGAGCGTATTTGCACGTTGGCATATATATATATATATATATATATATATATATATATATATATATATATATATGTCTCTTTTATTTGGCAAACCAAGTTAATGTGTTCATTACAGATAGAAGTAATATATATCACCATTACAAGTTTATTTCTCTCTTTTCGATATATATATATATATATATATATATATATATATATATATATATATATATATAGAGAGAGAGAGAGAGAGAGAGAGAGAGAGAAGACAGTGAGAATTTGGTATAAAAGACGGCTCAATATCAGAAAGAAAGAGTGTTCATAGATATGTACAATGTGGACATTGGAATTAACACTGCATGCTGGCTAACCATTTCGCGCTTCATTGCACTTGAGAAAAAAACATAAACACACACACACACACACATATATATATATATATATATATATATATATATATATATATATATATATATGTACTTTTAATAGCATGGTCCTTTGGTGAGGTTCTGTTTTGCCATAGAAACGAATATTTCTCAACACGCCGGTGAACATATTCTAGAGTTTGGATGCCTCCCTAAATAATGATTTTACGGCATTTTCATCCTGAGCTGTGTTGGCATTCGCACCCCAGCGAATTTGTTTGGTGTGTGCATGGTATGTATGCATCAGCTACCCTTGTAACAATTTGAACTTGCCAAAGAAAGATTTATAAAATGTCCATTTTCACAAATAAACTTTGGCCGGCCACTTGATGATTGCGTGAGAGTGCATGAAACTTTTAGTTGTTGTCGGTTACTATTCACCGGGAATTTATTTAATATTAAGGCTCTGTCAGTTAATATTTCAGTTTTTATTCACGTCAAGGCACGAAGCGGATGCAAATAAATAACACAATATTTATAGAATATAGTCTACGTTTATTTTATAATCTAAAATTGATTACATTTCATCCGTTTTTTCAGAGTTCTTTCCCTAAATAGCTTACTTAATTTATCTTAATCTGGAACAAGGCCACAAGATTCGATCACCGAGTGAGAATTGAACAGTCTTTCAGTCGGCCCTTAACTAATAATCTACAGTAAGTATACTTATTTGAAAATGTTGCTCTGTGCAGCAATCAGTGAAATACTCAAGTCCATTGGTGTGTATATTTACATGCTTCTATCAATAGATCGATCTTCTATCGAAACATGTCTGTACGTATGTGTGCGGTGGAGAGCTGAGAGGGGGAGAGAGAGGTGGGGATAGGTATAGATAATGTTATATTTGGTATTTAGAATTCTGATCATAATTTTGACTGATAAAATAAGCAACGTTTTTTCAAAAAGAAAATAACATATAAGAAACAATGTTTATCCGTGCGGAAGGTGGAGTTGGTGAACCAAGTTCAAATTCCGTCTTAAACTATTGCCTTTATTTTCGTACTATTACTGTGTCAGTAGTCTTTAACGAAACATGTATTAAAGAGAGATTTCTGCCCAAATATACAATATATATATATATATATATATATATATATATATATATATATATATATATGTGTGTGTGTGTGTGTGTCTGTGTGTGTGTGTGTGTGTGTGTGTGTACACAAACCTGTAGAGGGAAATCCAGCTTGGCGGTTTTACATTTCCGTATATATATCCAGGTTTGTAATTTCCAGTGGTTTTATTAATTTTTAGACTTCCAATCTACGCATTGTTCACCGTAATAAGTTTATTCAAGTTCTTTTTGTGTAATTCAATGGTTATTGTTTTTTCATTTTCTACATATTTTGACTTAACGTCAAAAGTGCATTGCAGTTTTTGGTTGTAATCCTATCGGGTTGAGGAACACATAATTATTCGCTTTGTCGGCGTTGTCGGATGATAACGTTGTGGTTGTTACATAATTTTTTTGCGGTTAATTTAAGTTTTCTTGTGAATACGATTCTGTGTTTGTCATGGGGAGAATGTTTTTTTATATTCTCTGATTTGGGTGCACATTGTGTGTCAGGTTTTATTATGCGACGTGCCACATAAATATTTATTCATAAATATCTTGAGATATAGTTCAGAGAATTATCACAATATCTCATAAATCAGTATTAATTATTATTTAGTTATTTATGTGTTGATATGAGCACCTTCACTTTTTATAACCTTCATCAGTCTTTTGTCCATTGCTTTTCCGAACTTTTCTACTACTTCGATTTTAACATTTCCAGGAGCAATTTTTATTCTTCCTTCCGTGTATCACTCACATTTTAAAGCCAGCCTTGTGCCATATTCCGTTTGAGTGGTCTTGGGGGATCAGAGATCTGTGCTTGAATATTGTTTCTATTTCCACACACACACACACACACACACACACACATATATATATATATATATATATATATATATATATATATTGGGAGTAACAGCAAAATTGTCCATTTGCTTGATTAAGCTTTGGACCTTCGTATCTTAGAAATGATCAAAGATATCTCACTGGAATCGTCCAAGGTAATTAAACACTATTGTACTTTGAGCAATAAGAATTTATAATTACTCTCTAAGAAGAATTGTGGTGAAATTGATCATAAACGAAAATGACATGTGCATCATTAATTAATCAAGGATCGGAAGCTCATGAAATATTGAAATAAAGTTCATATATATATATATATATATATATTTTATAATCCAGGATTATTTTCTAACTCATTCAAGATGATCGTCGCCCTTTCTAACCTTCTAACTTTATGTCCTGGAGTAACAACGTGCCGCACAGGTTTCACGTACGACTTCATTTTTTCACTTCTCTTTGGACTGTCATAGCTGAAACTCCTCTTTTACGTGCCAAATGTCTTATGGATTGAGTTGGATCTTTTATAATTGATCTATTTAGTTCTAAGTTGAAATGATGATTCCTCTTGCTGTTGTGACCTCTTGAACAGTTTTCCTCTCTGCTGTTCCTTCTTTTTTAAAGTTGTTCACCCTTCTCTTGATGGTTCTTGAATGGACTTTGAAGATAGAAGCAAGAGTATGAATGTTGGTAAGATTACTGGAGGCCTGAATGATCTTTTTCCTCTCACCATTGCTCATTTGGGAAAACAGTGGGGCTGACACAAAACGATTTTAACCTTTTCTCTCTTTTGATGAATAACTCAAAAGGTTTTTCAGTTATTCTTACAAAAAATGGTGTCCAGATGGCTAAACGTCTTAAAAAAAAAACATTTCAAAACATGGAAAAAGAAATTCAATTAGTTTCGTGGTTTTTTTTTTTTAGATATGAAACATTTTGTGGAATGGACAATTATGCTGTTACACGATTTGTAGAATATTGCTGTTACACCTGGTACACACCGCTTTTGATGATAGATTACAAGTTTTCTTTGGGATTAATATCTGAAATTCTGGAGGCTATTCTATTAATTTGGTGTCTTTGAAATTTTTATTTTGGCCAAATGAATAATAGTCAGCTTATTGGAAATAAAGAAGCATTATCTAGCATCACTATACATTTTAACTCAAAAGCCACTTGGTTGTAACATGTAGCTTTCAAGAAATTAAATATTGACCCAAATATTCCAGTAATTACCTGCATTTATCTTGAAACGTATAAATTTAATTTCTATAATTTCTAGTCAAAACATTATAACGCCTTCTCCCTTTTGTTTTCTCTTTTGTGTTTAACTATTTCCATGAATGACCTAAAGTATAGCCCAACAGTCAGTTCTATCTAATGTAGCTTTATGTTTATCACTGTAAATTATTTTCAGAATGCCAGTTTTTATGTACGTCTTCACCTAATTTACTTTTCTCTTTGTGATAAAGACTTAAAGATAGTAGTTTGCTCATTTTCATATCACTAGGCAATATTCTTAATATGTTTTCTCTGTTTAAATTCGCGAAACTTATACACGGCACTTTCCTTTTCTTGCTTCTTACTCTTTTAGGCTACCTTGTATTTCTTTTATGACTTAAATTGTCTTCATCTTGATATCTGACCAATGTTTTCAATTGACTTTTTTGATTGCTCACTGTTCAAAATTTTCGTAATTTCCAAAGATTTCTTTTCATATTATTCAACCATTTTACAATATCTGGTTCCTTTTTTCAGTTTATGCCAAATAGTATGTCTGAAATAAAAATAAATAAATGCAGTAACTATTCTATATTCTTATTTACAATACCATGAAAACTATAGCGTTGCATAATAAAATCTTACTCCAACCAATATATTAAATTTTAAATATTTTAACAAAAACAGATTTAATCGCTGAAATTGACATTTTATATTTATCGAACAAATATAAATATATCCTGATAAATAAACTAAAATTAGCTAAAGTCAGTTTTGTACTTTCATAATAAAATCTGACATAATATGATTCTTTTTATTTTTCTCTCTCTTATTTTCTCTCTTTGTGAGTGTGTATGCATCTTTATCTCTTTTTCTACATATTTTAAGTATATGCGTCAACATATGCCGGGCGTACGGCCCTGTTATATAATTCTTTGTGTCCTTTGCTCTTTTTTCCCCCTTTGCAAGTCAGTGTGCGTATGTTTTTGCTTCTCTTTCAATCGCTTTGCCTCTCTATCTATCGCTTTGCCTCTAATCTCAAGTAATAACATTGAGTATGCGAACAAGCAACTACACACGGTCGTGTCAGCGTTTCTGAATGCTCGTCCAGTTCGGGATTGAGAGAGCTTAAGCCAGGCTAACGAATAAGCGTGAAAATGGATCGAAAGCCGATAAATTGATACAGACGTGAGACTTATATTGGATGGAGGCCAGCGAATAGACGAAGGAAGATCATGGAATAGAGAATAGGTAGTTTGATGAAGAAATGGGAGTGGGGGAAGCGGATAGGAGATACAGAAAGGAAGGTTGTGAAGAGATATCTTTATAGCGGCCATCGACATTGTTGTATTACGTTGGAAAAACTGAAATGAATCGGAAAAAGATGGGGGGTCCTCATGCGAAGGGTGTGTCTAGTGTGGGTCGGGTGGACCGAAATGGTGGGTCGTGGTAACGCTGTTAGATTCGAATTATGCCTCCGTTTGACAACTTCCCTGTTCAGTGGTAATGAGAAGAGAAATTTTACAGCCAACACTTTTATCCTATTAAGAGACAAATAGAAAGACGATAACTGTAAAATAACACCAATCTTGGGAGCCATGTCGCCTACGCTGTTGTTTTATAGTTGAATCTATTCGAATCGACTGAGAAGTTAGTAGCCTGACTACGATGTGCTTGACTTGAGGAAACGATTACATTTATATTTTCAATGTAATTACTTCAGGAGCTAACGCTGTCGTTTATTCAGAATTTAATTTCTTCTGTAAAAGGTTTTGGTAGGAATAATAAAGAAATTATTAACAGTAAAAATATTTGGGTATGGACTGTAATGAAAAAATACGCAGGTGTACGATTTAAGAAAGCTTTATTCAACCGAGAATACAAGGTTCGCGTATAGTGTTCTTTTATAGTACCAGTAAACAGAAATAGCTCTTTCAAAGAGGAGAGTAACTAAACAAGAGGAGACTACTCTTGATTATTCATAACATGGACATAGGCAATATCTATTGTTTATTTCTAATTCTTAAACATTTCTCTCTCTCCGTTCTTAATCATATTTATGGTTCCCTGAAGAGATTCTTTCGCGTTTTAGGGATCATGTCAAAACATGCACTCAATATGGACAGAGAAACAGAAATTCATTTATTATTAAACACTAAAAAACTTGAAAATTCCAACATAATGTATAGAAGTTAAAAAAATACTGAAAATCAAACTTCTCTCAAGCCTACTCCTATCCTTAATCTTGGTGCATTTTTACACGCTACACGTATCGGGTACAAATATTGACAGTGAACGGTATAATTTTTGTTGCAATATTAATTCTGTTTCTAGATTTCGTTAAGGAAACTATTAAGGCGTTCGGAAAATAATTACGCGTCGCCTTGAAGTATATAAGAATAAATGTTAATTAAATTTATTTAAATACGAGCTTCAAAGCCGCACTACGTGTGAACTTTTAAGCTAGTCAGCTGAGACGATAGCAATGATAATTTTGAGAAATAATTTTATTTAATTCAATCCATGGAACTTCAAAACATCAATTTAATTCTGATTCAGGCTGTAAGTCTAATTCCGGCCAAAAGACTGATTTGGGCCGAAATTCCAATTCAAGCCGAAAATTGAGTTCTTCAAACCACAAACTTCTTGGAACTTCAATTAAGTTGAGTTCTTCAAATCACAAACTCTGCGTAACTTCAAAATCTCATGTCATAAAACCTCTCACTGCCGGCCAGCCATACGAGCCATTGCTAGACAACTGGCGATTGACATGGTGTCAGAGCGGTATTAAAGTAATTTATTGATATTAAGCATAAAAGCATAAACAAACATCGGTTAATTAAAAAAAGAGTTTTGTTGATAATTTTTTTGAGGTAAGTTTTCAATCAACTCAGTTCCACCGCCAGTCATCCCTAATAAGCCTTAGTTCTCTCAGACATTAATCTTGCATTGAGAAAAAGATTAGACATATTATTTGAATGGAAAAAGAAATATGTAATAAAAATGAAAATGTGTTTCATGTGAATAATGAAATTTAATTGTATTATGTATTTACATAAAGTCCTAGTTAAGAAGTACACTTCACAAGAGCAAAGGAGAGAATGAAAAAGATAATATTGGATCGACGAAAAGAAATAATCGGTTTATTAAGTTCGGATATTATTTTTATACTTTAATTATTTCGAGCTATCGTTTTTTTTTAAATTTCTTTAAGGCACGGATTACCAGGAATCCCTTTAATGAGTCTATCGGAACTTTTTCCAATCAATCCGAAGGATCCAACTACAACTGAAATTATTGATGTCCTTATGGGCCACATTTTTGAGATTTCCGGTTCAAGATCCTTGTATTTTGATAGATTTTGAAGATCTTCAGAACTACATTAAAATCTGCAGTGACTACCATGTAAATAAGAAAGCACATTATTGTTTTGTGGTATTTGATCACGATGTCTGAGCGATTAGCTTTGTTTTGGATCTGTAACCGGGTCTGGGTGAAGGTCATACCAGTTCCTTGCAATTTCCTTCCCGTAAAACTGAAATATTTTCCAGCGCAGACATTGGCTCACTCTATCATTCAGTGGATGCTAATACCGTGCAACCTGATACAAGATGGCTAATTGTTTCTGGACATTTATCACAGAATCTGCATTTCAGGTTAACACAATTAAGCAGATTCTATCACTACCACTTGCCAATCGAGGAGGCACAGTGGAGTAATGGACAGCGGCTTGGATTGAGGAATCGGAGAGCCGAGTTTGAATTCCAGTTGAATCCATTACATTCACTTACGTGCTAATACTCTTGGGAAAGGTGTGAATCCTCTTCTTCTCCCTCCAGCTATAGGTAAATAGCAGAGCAGACTGGGTTCTATAGCCTTGGATGGCAACTGGTCTAGGAGAAGGAAAACTCTGAATTCAAAACCTGCAGAGGGTCGTTCGGGGACCTTGTGGCACGTAGTACACCAGGTCTCTGAATTCGGCCCTTCAAAAAGTGTGGATGGTCCTGCACGAAACCTTCACCACTATAATCAAATCTCATGTGCTATACATGCGGTTTGGGGACCGCTTGTGAATTCCAAATTCCCATGAAACTCCAAGCCGGCTCAACCCACCCCGGGTGAATGCCGTTACAATAAGAGAATACTTACCCATAACTGTGGACGATTTCTTCTTACTTAACCACATCTGCGGAGGAAGAAGGTAAAGCAGATTTTTACTGAATAAGGTATAAAGCAGATTTTTACTGAATAAGGTATAAATTCTGAGAGACTAGAATAAATGAAGCATCCTGAAATATGATAGGAAAAGTGTGCCTTGTGTTTCATTTTGATATGAGTAATTTTCAGTATAATATTTCGAATTATTTTTCTCATCTTGATTGCTAGAGAAAAATGTCGAAACCTGAAATTGAATATAGTGGTTCTAAAAATACATTAATGGTGTCCTTCGGGGCAGTGACAGTGAATATAGCAGTTAAAATATGTGTTACTGTCATGAGTTCAGTCTGTGGATCAGGAAGGGGAGCACTGCTTCAACAGGAAGATCAATAACTGTCACCACAACGAAAAATAACACAATAATCAACAGATATTCATTATCAACCAAAACATGATTTCCGGATGATACGTGTTTAAAAATTTGTGTGTATAATAATGTCTATAATAATTAAGATGAGAAATTACTTGATTTTGACATCACCAATTCGTAGTTAGCATATTGGGGTGTCCCTTTTGCTGACAACCATACATTCTATGTTTTGTTGATGAAATGATAGGATCCGTAGTCATTTGTTATGACAGACAATGATTGTTAAATTACGGCATAGGATCTGCTTAATTGTGTTCATCAGAAATGCAGGCTATGTGATAATTGTCCCGAAACAATTGGCCATCTTGTATCAGGTTGCACGGTGAATGATAGAGTGAGCCAATATCTACACTGGAAAATATACAAGTTTTACGGGAAGGAAATTGCAAGAAACTGGTATGAACAACATCCAGACCTGGCTAGAGAAATAGGACTTGCCACAATTTTTATATGGGATTTTACACACACACACACACACACACACACACACACACACACACACACACACACACACACACACACACACACACACACAACAAAGTCTAATTACCCAGACATCGTGATTAAAGACCACAAAAACATAATGTAGTTTCTTATTGACATGATAGTCACTGCAGATTTTAATGTAATTCTAAATATCACCAAAATCTATCAAAATACAAGGATCGTGAAGCGAAAATTTCAAAAATGTGGCCTATAAGGACATCAGTAATTTCAATTGTAGTTGGACCCTTTGGATTGATTGGAAAAAGTTCCGATAGACTCATTAAAGGGATTCCTGGTAGCCCATGCCTTAAAAAAATATTGTACTCACGAATACAGCTTACACATTACGAAGAGCTTTATCTATGTAAAATATGTGTGATTTATTTTTTATAGTGAAAAATGTCATGTACCCATTTCTGACTTTTTGTCTCTGGTTAGTACTAGAAAAGATATGTCTGTACAACAGAAATCAACGTAAATAATAATAATAGTAATAATAATAATAATAATTAAATAAAATAAAATAAAAAATAAATTAATGATTTTAAAATTTAAAATTTAATTAATGATTTCGTAGATTATTTTAACCTTTGACACGAACGCCTAATAACTTTGGTAGTTAATATTTTGAGTTGCAATTATAAATAGTCGTAATATTGAAATTAATGAGCGTCATTGCTATGGCAAGTGCAACGATTTTTTCATATCGCCCATCACGAATACGTCTTTCGATTCGCATATTATTCATTTATTTTCCTTTTGAATATCCAAACCGATCAATACATTCGTCACTTCACCTGCATTCAGTGAAATTTTAGCCAACGTCTTTCATAGATTAATCCTTTAAAATTAATTGCTTCTAACCGAACAAAAATCGTTCCGTATTCGATAATTGTTGGTACTGATATTTGATATAGGCCATAACAGCGGGGCATAGAAACTGGAATCATTTTCACATTAGAAGAATTTTGGAAGTTGCTCTGCTAAAAAAGACGAGAACGTGTATTTTTTGCACTTCATATATTTCTCCAGCCAAATCTGAAAGAATTCCATTACTCCATATTGTGTAAGTTATAACACAAGAAGATTGGAACGTACCGATTCGTGTTGATTATCAAAAAATAGCTTATATATATGTATGTGTGTGTGTGTGTGTGTGTGACGTCTTACACATTTCATTTATTTTTCGTTTGACAGTCACCTGTCAAATCTCTTTAAATAAAATTATATATATATATATATATATATATATATATATATATATATATATATATATATATATATATATATATATATATATATATATATATATATATATATATATATATATATATATATATATATATATATATATAGTATGTGTGTGCGTGTGTGCAACGTTTGTAGGGAATGTTAAATTTTATTTAAGGAGATTTGACAGGTGACTGTCAAACGGAAAAAAATAAATGAAATATGTAAGACATCACACACACACACACACACACACACACACATATATATATATATATATATATAAATATATATATATATATATATATATATACAAAAAATCAGTAATATTATCAGTCCTGATCTGACAGCTCGGCTTCAGTCACTTCCCCTCATTCGAAAGGTTGCCTCTCTGTGTCTTTTCTATAAATGCTTCCATGGCAATTGTTCGGATAAGCTATTCACTATGGTACCAAGACTTTTTTAAAAATTTAAGTGCAATACTAGACTGGTGTCGAGATATCATCAACGTACAGTTCAGTTGATTAGATGTAACCGTATATTCTATGCGAACAGTTCTTTTCTCACACTTCTCGATTGTGGAACTCCATTCCATCTCTATGCTTTCCAGTCAACTTTAATCTGCCAAAATTTAAATACAATGTCAATCGTTATCTACTGCCTTCCTGATTACTCTTTTTTCTTTCATTATCAATATTTCTGTTACTAATTCCTCCAAACTCTGTGACCCCTCGTGTGTTAGTGGTTTACAAGCGGTGATATAGATTAATACATGCATAAATACACACACACACACACACACACACACACACATATATATATATATATATATATATATATGAAATTAATTGAAGTAAAAGTTTTATCAGTTGATTGATGTTACCTTCAGCATCAGAAATTGATTACAGGGGGATTAAGAGAAAGTTATATACTTTATATATATATATATATATATATATATATATATATATATATATATATATATATATATATATATACGACTGCACCGTGCCTCCTATAAACCTCCTATAGAGTTGGATGGCAACTGGTCTAGGAGAATAAAACTCTTCAAAACCTGCGGAGGCTCGTTTGGGGACCTTGTGTCACGTTGTGCACCAGGTCTCTGTATTCGGCACTTCAAAAAGTGTAGGTGGTTCTGCACAAAATTTTCACCACTATAATCAAATCTCATGTGTTTTTGTTGGAACTGATCTGCTTGACCCTCATACGTCGAATTCGACAGGAGAGTAGAGAGTATATATATATATATATATATATATATATATATATATATATATATATATATATATATATATATATATATATATATATATATATATATATATATATATATATATATATATATATAAAGATATTTTTGTAGGTACAAAATTTAATGATCGAAATAAAAGTATAAAACTTAATATGAAATATATTAAAACGGCGAAGCAACCGGTTTCGCTCCCGCTCTCCAGGCTTCAACGGGAGATTTAATTTAAAATTAACACAGAAAATGTACAATAAAAGGAAGTTGTGGGAGGAAAAAAAAATAGAAAAGGAACTAGAGACAAATGACAGCGAGTCCCAACAAACACTCACGTTGTTTACACAAAGAAGGCTTATGAGACCCGAAATAAAGTGCCTCCAGAAACTTTAAATGAAATAAAGAGGAGACCAGGACAACACAGTGAACCAGTCTGCACTATATATATATATATATATATATATATATATATATATATATATATATATATATATATATATATATATATATATATATATATATAGGTTGAGTATCTTTTATCCGAATGTGCCAAATCCAAAAACCTTCAAAATCCCTAAGTTTTTCAGGTGACGGCATGACTTACCACAAATAGAAAATTTTAGAAAGCTCAGCTACGTAGCCTACGTTGGCGCCAGTACTTTATTAACGATCGTCACAGCAACACCTTCATTCGTGGATTACTTACCAGGTGTTTTGTGCTCAGCAAAGATATTCAAAATTTCAAAAAGTTCTGCATTTATATAAGTAAGTAGAGATCAGATTTTTGTACACATACAGAATGTACAGAACATTATTTTTACGTGAAATCTTAATTTCACCATTTAAAAATTCGTGTGATCATTACATGATCTTCGTCATTATCTGTGTCTGTATGAATAAAAAAATTATTAAATTGTATATAGAACTAGTTTATTAGTATACGTTATTTATATAATTCTACCTTCAGGTACATGTATAAGATAATGTGTAAAGGTATATCTTGTTTATGCTTTGGTTCCATTCTCAAGCTGCCCATTTTATAGCTGTTATATGAAAATTAAATAGCCTCTATTCCAAAATCCGAAAAAAATCTGAAAATGGAACCGATCCCAAGAATTTCGGATAAAGGATTATTAACCTATAACTTTATTTTAATTCATATGTAATTAATTTCTTATTTATTTTCTTGGTTCTTTTCTAAATACTATTTTAATGATTACTACTTGAAAAAATTGAAGTAAAAAGAAAAAAAGCTAAGAAATTATCTTCTTCTGGATTTCAACAACACTAAGGTATGGCTTACAAGAATTTGGAAGCCCAACCTCGAATCATAGCAATTTCCAATTAAATTATTTTTTCTTTTAATGTATAGAAAAGCTTACAAGAAATATATAATATTATTGTGCTATGGCCTATGTAAGTAAAATGTTGGTGATGCCTTTCACAGACAAGTAATCGATGTAAATGTATTAATTAAAACGTATACAGTTTTTACTATTATAAAAAGGGGTGAATATCAAACAAGCAAACGTCAACATTTTAATTATTTAAATACGAACTCTATAAATTTATTTAATTTAATTAAACATTGGCTTCAATTTGTCAGTCTTGGCATAATCTATATTTTTGCATAAGATAGTTACTGCCACGGTCATTTTAAAAAAATACAAAACGCTTTTTAATAAATTTAAATGCCTACTTTGAAGTTAAATTTCGGTTTCGGTTTGGTTAGAAAAATAATGTCCTAAAGTTAATCCGAATTAAAAGAAAAATTAAGTTCCGTATAGAAATAAATTTTTAGTCATTTTTAAAACATTTGAACGTTTTTTTCTTCACTAACCGACTCATTGAGTCACCATTATATAAAGGCAAATAAAAGACTATAATGTAGGTGAACTGACTAGTAAGAAAATATTTTAAGAAAGTTGTGTTGCAAATGTAAGCAAACAGAAAAGTTACAGGATATTAAGAATGTTAGTATAAGATATGAAATTAGCCAAATTGCCACACCACGAAGAGGACCGTGTAAAATAGGTGAAGAAGAAGTATACGAAAACTGGTTTTTCAAAGATAATTTTAGTGAGGAATGTAGACCTTCTGTGGATGAAACGGATCTATGAGCTGGGGATTTGGTCCTTCATGGAAAGTGTGGACCAGCATAACTGAGAAAACAAACAAACAGTCGATGTAGTGATGCGCCTGGCTATTATTATCAGTCCAATTATTGGTTCTTTGAAAGTTAATGATGATGTCAAGATAAATACAAATTCTTGGAGAGTTTTGTTTTTAGTTGTACGAATTACAACCAAGAAATTTAGAACTAAATTGTCTATTCATGTAAGGCAAATTCTCCTTTGCATTTTGCAAAACTGCCTTTTGTCCACTTTGTAAGAAAGTTTCACGGCTTCTCCAGAAAGAAAAATGGCACATCATGAAAATAGATTTGAATAAGGATGGAAAACAATATTCAAGGAAAAAAGATATTTGGAAAGCAATAAAAACTGATTCAAATAAATTAAAATTCGAAAAAGAACAAAAATAATAAAAATTAATTGTTGAAACGGAAAGTTATAGAATGTCAAATAGCCCACATTAACAGGTTGCCATAAAAGCATGAGGACGAGTAAGTAAAGGTTAATTTTAATTCTTGTCGATGAATTCCATAACTTGATCCTCGATATTGGGTTATTTCATATTTTCCTCTGTATTGCTTACACACACACACACACACATATATATATATATATATATATATATATATATATATATATATATATATATATATATATATTGTGTGTATTTTTTTTTTCATTAATGCATGTTTCCTTAAATAATATAGACAAGTTTTGTCTATTTATTTTAAGCAAATTCCTTTCATATCGCCCGATAAGCTTAATAACATTATCATTGAAAGACGAAAGAAAATTAATATTGAAAACGAGAATTATGGGAGGCCGTTGGTATAAACCGATGACTTCTGTTATCAATTATAGGCATTTAAGTGTATTTGTAGAGTTTTCATAGTTTATTTTCTTCACGTGAGGTTTCAACTGTTTTATGTATATAGCTTCAAGAATTTTTAGTTTTTGTTTATTGTTTCATGTTTAAGTATAGTTGTGTTTTCAACTCCACAAATACTCTTAAATGCCTATAATTGATAACAGAAGCCATTGGTTTATACCAACGTCTTCCTATACTTAATACTTTTCGTTTTCACTCTTGCGTGGTCATGTGTGATGTCATGGGCCACGGTGCGATTTTCGCTTCTCCGTGTATTGTTTAATTTATTGTAATGTACTTGTCATCTCTGATGATGTCGTATGTAAGCCGAAAGCTTAGATAGGATTAAAAATATATATCAATATGGTGATTTTCTTTCGTCTTTCAATGATAATGTTATTAAGCATATCAGACGATATGAAAGGAATTTGCTTAAAATAGATAGACAAAACTTGTTTATATTATTTAATGAAACATGCATTAATATATATATATATATATATATATATATATATATATATAGAGAGAGAGAGAGAGAGAGAGATAGAGAGAGAGAGAGGGGTATCTCTGAAGGAACAAAATGAATAAAAAGACAAAAGGAAAAATTATTCTTAGCCTACGCTTTTTGTATTCTGAGGGACTTTATGAAGAAAAATAAAAGGATTTATTTTGTTGCACATGTGTATATACAAGAGCAAGAACATTCGCATATAAATATTTTTTTATAATATTTTTAGATTCTAAGATTTGGTGAGGAGATAATAACGATTTACTGATACAAATCCTACTAATTAAACCATAACTGAGTTGGGGAAGAGGTGGTTCATGCCTTTCCGAAGGTATTTGCGCGTAAGTTAATATAAGGAACTTGAGTGGAATTGTAATTTGGCTCTCTGATTTCGCATCCCGTCTCGTTATCCATTACACCACCTGCGCTTACAAGCTTCTGTTATTTAAACGACTATCCATCTAGGTACTGAGCAAACTCGATGTTGCTTAACTTTGCTTAACTTCGGTGATCAGACGAGAACAGGTGTTTCAACGTCATATGGCCACAAACCTAGATTATTCAAGAAGGTTCGGTGATCAATAAATAGCTTTGATATATTTGAATGACTTTTGGGCTCTTTTTAAAAAAAAAATACGCCTTATACCTGATGAAGAACCTTGTTGGAGATTTTATGCCGATCATATACTTGATATGATGTAAAAGCTATTTTAACATTGAAACTATGAACTATATATATAGGACGATGTCCGTCTACTAGATATGGACTTTTATAACAAATTTCATGGCTTACCTGTAAAAGCTAAACTCATAATTTACTTTCCTGCAGTGAGGTATGTGACTTTCATTGCGTTCGTATTTTATATTTGCTTACGTTTTTTAAATTCTCATATTACCGCAGTAGTTAAGCATATTTTGTATGTAAAACTACGATACTGTTCTTGAAAATGGCTACCAAACGAAGTGGCTAGTATTATGCAGGCAATCGGAAAGTAATCGGTGGAAGTTGAAAGATATTTGCCAAAGACTTTGCTTTAATTCTTAAATATCTAATCTGCGTCTTTTATAAAAATCAACAGCATTCAGAACTATCCGAAAGTAAAAAGAGAAATCTGGTGGATCACTCATGAAATATGATAGATATTTCTTTAATGTATCGGCGCAATCTACGACGCAATAATTTTTAGACATAAATTATTGATGCTGTTATTGCTGTAAGTGTTATTTAATAAGGATTCACTCGGTAAAGATCAGATGCACTAACGTAGTAATTATTTTTTAGACTAGCTCAGTAATTAATACAGAGTGAGGCAATTAATTGTAGCTGTTATTATTTACTTTTAGGCTTTTTCATCTTGTAAGGTAATTATTTTCTATTTTGAAAAAGAAACCATTATTTTAATCGTGCATATGAAAAGAGAATTGTATAACTTCATATTCACTTTCGCAAAAATGTTCTTGGGAAAAGTATAACTCCCTTTTTCCATCTCTTCTCCTCCAGCTGAAAATGTGAAATGGCAGCGCAGGCTAAGCTGCGGTTGGTAACCAGTCTAGGAAAAGGACAACTTTGTTCAAAAACGTATGTAGCCCTGGCAAGGTGCTATTGAAAAGCTTAACTGACGCCCCGGCTTGTGAACACTATGATTGACTGAGGTCGAATAAAAATTATCTATCTATCTATCTATCTATCTATCTATCTATCTATCTATCTAAACGGTATCTCTGACGAGTAACATACTAAAGAGCCATTGAAAAGATTATGAAGTTCACAATTAACTGCAACGCAAAATTATGGACTCTATCTTTCTGGCTGAGGTCGAATAAAAAATTGTATATCCTCACTGTATTAAAATATAATCACTTGTCTAATTCATTATCATCAATAGAGGTTCCCTTTAGTTTTGGACTTTTGTTGAAGCTATATTATTCAGAAACTTATTGAACTGTGAATTACATATAAATATATATAGTATCAAAATGTACTTATTTAATAGATGTACAAATGAACTTTTTAATTGGATTATACACGAAAGAATACTAAAACAATGTGAACAAAAATATTATAGCAGAGCAATGATAAACATAAAATTGATATATGTTAATATTGAAGCAGATTCTAGTGATAATGATACTTTCAGAATCGATGGTGATGATGATTTAGGTCAAAGGACCCGCTGGGATTGTTAGTAGATTATAAAAGATAGTTATTCCAAATACGAGATACAACTGGACTACAAAGTCGGATTAAAGTATGGCAAAATCTTGTTGAACTCCAGAAACTATTGGATCGGCTTAGCAATAAGCAGTGAGTTAGGCACGGCCATAAATTTTATTTATCGTAGATTAAAACAGAAAATACGCTGAAACGTGTTCGGACACATTGTTCATGCGAGAACAATAAAATAAGGTATAAAAAGATGTAGAATATACTAATAAATAAAAACAATCATAACCATTTATAAATGCAAAGCGTTGTTAGTGATGACCAGTCTTAAAATATTGAGAAGAAAAGAAAAACATTCTTTGTCATAGATTTTAAAAAATTAGGAACAGATAGGAATATAACAGCAATCATCGCTAAGTTTTATTTAAAATTAAATTAAAGAAAATCAAAATTTAAAACATGATAAAGAAAATCAAAATTAAAAAAAATAGCGTCGTCATTTTATATTTTAAAAAATTATTTAAGTAAGGATTATTTTCTATTGCTAGTCATACGTAAATATATTGTAACAATGAGCAAAACTAATTCTCTATTGCTGATTCGCTGATATGTAAGATGCAAAAATACTAAAAAAGGAATCGTCATTGTATCTTTTTAAATTATCTTTTATTTTCCTTTTCTTCTCGGGCAAGCTGGTATTTTATGCAATTAGAATCACAGTTCGTATTTAGTAAACTAATCATCAAAACAGTTTCACTTGGTGTTCAGTGAATATAAAGAAGAAAGCTATATTGTTCGCGATGAGTTTTTGCAGCCTTTTTAGTCTAACATAAGCGTAAATGACGCGTTAAGGAAGGTTTTCTGGTCGAAGGGGTGCGAATTTGAGTGTTTTGTTTCTTTATTTCTGATTTACGCTGAAGAACAACGGTCTGAGTAATTGTAAAACTCAACTGAATGAAGGGATTACTAATAAAATATTAATAATACTTAACGAACCAAGTCGGATTAAGAATATTACGATATTATGTCATATATAAAAAAAAAAAAAAAACAGAAACCGTATAATGTATGACAAAGTGGAAAATGTTTTCATGTGACACGTTTTGTTTCTTAGGATTTCATCGGACCAGGTTTTTACGTTGATCCGACTACATATGAGCACGAACACAGATGCTGGGAATTTTAAATTTAGAATTTTTTTTTTTATGTATTTGGGGTATATAATATAGTCGATTTAATTTAGATTCTTTTTTCTTTTTGTTTCCATGATTGTTATTAAATATCCTACAGTGCGATAACAGAAGATCTGTCATGGGATATTTAATAACAAAGATGATGGAAACAAAAAGAATCTAAATGAAATTGGCTAGATTATGTACTGAAAACACATTAACAAAATTTCTAAATTTAAAATTCTCAACGTCTCTTGTTTGTGCGCATGCGTAGTCGTAGTCGCATCACTGTAAACAAACCTCGTCCGATGAAATCCTAAAGGACAAAATGCATCACACGAAAACTTTTTTCCCCTTTTTCATACATCTTTTCTCATAACTGTTCTTGATATATAAAGATTTATATATTGTTGTCCTAAACCGTACAATGAAATGTAAATTGTGTTTCGGTAGAGAAGGGAAAATTAATTTTAAAATAATCCATAACAATTATATTTCAATTTTTGTTTACACTTTAGCACAAAAAAAAAAACAAATAAATAAAATGTCAAGAGTAGTCAATAAACTCGATGTATTTCAATTTACATAATCGCAAAGAACAAATTGTAGGGATTCTATTCTATTACCAAGCAGAAATAAATACTTTGAAACAATGAGATTAACAAAAAATAATGCTATATTGTTCGTTCGCTAATACGTAGGATGTATAAATAAAAGTTGTAAGTAGATACTTGTGTTTACTGATTGTTGGTATACTTCTAAGAGTTTTAGGGATCGTCGTTTGCTAGCACACGTGTAGGTATTATAAGAATAATAACCTTAGGTGGATTACCCACCGATAAAACTATAAGATTAATCCTACTTACAAGATGAAAAGCCAGAAACAAGCGGTTCAAATAAGAGGCGTTCGCACGTGGAGAAAGCGCCAAACAGAAATGATAAACAATAAATTTAAAGTCATTCAGAAGCATGTGTTTACTAAGATTAAAAATCGTGTATATATTCATATAAAACTGACCCTGAGTTAATGGTACATAGTTTAAATGAAAAGGAAGCGTGGAGAAAGAGACAATGAGTAGTAATAAATTAAATCAAGTTCTGATTTGGTCAAAATTCATAGATCGTAGACGTCAGGTCGTAGCTACAAGAAGTAATAATTTTCAGGATGTTCACTAGAAGATGACACTATACTAATTTTTAAATGAGCTGTTTGAATCTGTATGCTTCAGTGCTGACGAAGAAGAGGGGAGTGAGATTTAAAAAAAAAGACGACTTATTTCATAGAATTAGCTATGAATGCTGACATAATTAGACTTAGAACAAGCTGACAGTTATATATATCTATAATGTTCATGAATTAGCTTCTCCATTAGAATTTCAGTCTAATAATGATAATACAAACAACAATTAGACAAACACTAGATTATTGCGTCGAATAATATTTATTCGATAACAGTCCAATTAAAGTGCATATTAGCAACCGACACAACAAAACACAGTCCTTATCGATAACAATGATTTTATATTTCATACTGAAAAATAACAAAACAAGACGACTACAACTACTAGAATCATTAATCATAAAAGGCAATCAATCAAACATCATTAAAATGTTAACAAATTCACGAGCACAGATATAATAAAATATTTCATAAATGTAGTAAACAGCAAAACTGACACGTGAAGACACGATGCTTAAAAAATTGACGTGATGGCACGATATTTGAAAATAGAAAATATTAGCATAAAAGCAAAATCTTTTTGAAAATGGTATATGAAAGGTGGAACTACTCTGATGTTGGACAGTTTACATTTAAATATTCCCTGGAAACTAGGGAAATGATTCCAAATATTAAAAAAAATCCCTTAACAAAGGACTTTTATGCAAAATAAATGAAAAAATTTCTGCCCATATATATACAATATATACATAATGTTATAGTAATTTTCTAAGATATTGTATATTACTTATCAATGCGACATATTTTTATCACTTTAAAGGTTATTTTTAGTGGATACTCATATTTGAGTAGACGCTCCATTTATTTATTAAAGGGAAATATGTACTCTCCGGTAGGATTTTCTTTAATAAGATTTCTCGTATATTCAATCCGGTAGACGAAAATAAATAAATATACTTTTTAATAAATAAAACGGAATGTCTACTCAACTAAAAGTATCGACTACCTTAGAACATTATTTTGTTTACGTTTGGTTACGAAACTGGGCAGATATGAAAATTTCGAGGAATTGAATACGAGAAGGATTTCGATTAAAGTCACGTTTCAAACTTTGATTAGCAAGGCTGCTCCTTGGCAGAGACGGTTACAACATGTCGGATTTAAAGACGCTTTCCTTCTGTCCAGATGGATGCAGGTTTTTCTTTAATAAGATTTTAGATTATTTCATTTTGTCGAAAGGATACTTTTTTATGTTTTGGAGCAATAATTGTTGTATTTAAATTTTGTTCAGGGTCCATTTTAAAAGAAAAAAATACAGAAATTTTTACGAAAATCTTTTGTCTTTATGTAACCCGGTATTTTCAAGACTAGCGAACAGAACTTATCTTTAAAGGACAGCTTCTTTATAAATGAGTCTTACCCTTTTGCTGGGAACGCCTCGGCATGAGAGGATAGGGTTAGCTGATTTTACGAGTTTTCAACCCCTGTTAGGTTATGTAATGTCGGTTTTTGCAAGTGAAACAGTCAGGATCGAATTCACTACTCAATAGTAATGGTTAAAAAAAATATAGCTTCGCTAAAGATTATCTACTACTGAGGAGCGAGTTTGATCCTTACTGTGTGTTTTTGCAAAATTAGACATAATCCAACATGAGTTGACATCTTGTAAAATCAACTAAACTATCCTTTGATTCTGACCAATTTCAAAATCATTTAACTTTGCGCGATTCAGTTTTTATGTAAAAAACGCTTGTTATATTCAGATAAACATCGTTTAATTTCAATGATCTAATAAATTAACTTGCACCCTTCAAATGTTACAACGTTAAGCGTTTACAACCAGAAAAGTTAGCTCTTTTCACAAATGGATTCGCGTATGGCCACATACCTCACCTCATATTGCACTGGAAGTACACAAAGCATTTACTCACGCAGGTTGGACAATGTTGTTTATCAAATTGATCTGCCGCCGTATTGTGTCTGTACCTGCTCACAGCTCAGATTAAGCTTAGTGGTGTAGTGTACACAACCAATTCAACAGGATTGCTCTTCATGCTTTGTAGTTCTTGATGCACATCCAATGGGATTTGGTCATTCGCTGTTACAAAGGAGAGCCTCGCTTCTGCTTTCTGCTCTCCATCCACCGCCGAAGAAGTGTTTCGAGGAATGCTACATCTTAAGCCGGGCGGATCATTACAGATTCCGTTTTTATGCTTCAGGCTTTTTCCTCGGTCAGGTATGCATTCGTTACGATTTGTCTTTCTCAGATAATTCCAGTTGTTACGTTTCAATATTGCAAATTTAATAAGGAGATTTACCTTCCTATCTATTTACATAGAAAATCTATGTCAGATTTTATTATGCAGGTCAATGTTTTCATAATATTGCTATTAAACAGCCAATATTGGTAATATTTTCAGGATATATTTGTATTTATATGAACGATGCATCATGTGAGTTTCATCATATAATAGTAAAATAGAAATACTGTAGAAATAATTACAATATAGCTTATGATAGAAAATAGAAATATTGTAGAAAAAATAATTTAGCTTATAAACAAAAAAATATTGTAGAAATAATAATAATCCAGATGATAATAGAAAATAGAAATGTGGTAAAAATAGTAATAATTTATGTTATAAAAGAAAAGAAAAATATTATAGAAATAATAATAATTCAGTTTATAATAGAAAATAGAAATATTGTAATAATAATAATAATAATAATAATAATAATTCAGCTTAATAAAATATTGTAGAAATATTGACAACTTGTTTTTAATTGTTTGGTTTTCTTATACAAATGAAATAAATGCAACATAGATTTCTTATATAAATAAATCTCAAAAGACAAACCAGAGAAACATATTCTAACAGGACAATATTCCTTAAACCGGAACAAATCATTCTTCTAATATTTGAAATGTTCATATAAATTAAATAAATTATTAAGCTTTTACCCCTAATTTGGATAATTATATTATTTCGATTTTTAAAATTACTTGAAAAACATTTATTGCTTCATAAATATCTTCTTTGCTTGAATATTGTTTTCCATTCTCATATACATTTCATATAATGATGAAGCACATGCTTTTATAAGATCGAGAGGGCCTACAGGATATACACCTAATTTGGTATCTTTGACAAATATTTTGGTAAGGCAGGTAATAGTTTTTCAGTCTTCCGTCCATTGTTTTTCTTAATTTTCATATTGTTTCAATTTTAACATTTCTTTTGAACCATTTTGATCCCTCGTCCCATGTAAGCGTAGCATTCTTATTTGAAATTCAATCCAATTATGCACAATATTTCATTTCAGTAATCGTGTGGATTGAAAACAGGTTTTCTTGCTTCGAACGGATCTTTGCTTGTTATTATCTATTTCCATATTCACCCCTTTTAATGATGGGCCACAAGTTTTCTTTTGTATTAACACCCGAAAAAAACTAGAACTGGGGTTTCCATTAAATCAGTATCTTTGAAAACATTTTTTTTTTGCAATCTTCGCGGTAAGTGGGGGATCATAGTCTTCCAGAAATATACTCTTTAGCTTTAAACTTCTTGGTTGTTGCCCAAGAAGCGTCCTGTCTAAGAACATGTATTTATCTTAATATCAACTTTGAAATAATCTGTAATTTTAATGTTTATAATTTTAACCAAAGCAGTACTCCATCTCCCCACTTTTGATTATTAAGTTGTGTTGGCTAGCTATTTTCATGACGAAATAAACATCTCTCGTCAGATCCATATAAGGCAGTTCTACATTCAAGAATAAAATATTACTGTTCATAAATCAGTTTTTATTTACTTAAAGGTGATAGTTTGCTTGCTGTCATGTATTTACCCAACTCGTAATGTTTTACATTTTTTTCTCACAGTTTACATTCATAAACTTCTTTAAATATGTTATCGCTATTCAGTTCTGTTTTATTATTTAGTACACTTTAATGTTTTTCTAATCTTTTTTCTGACATATTTAAAACCAGTTCTTTCTCTGACATATTTTCAATTTCCTTTTTTTAATGTTCTGTAATATTTGTTCATCTTTCTCGCAATTTCTAGCAGCGTGTTCCCATCATGAAATTATATCTTGTTTCGCTTTTTAGATTATTACATTCTGACGAGGCATGTCAGCCATAATATATCTGAAATTATAAATAAATATCAATAATTATTCTATTATATATAGTTAAATTACGATGACCGAGTCGCATAATAAAATGACACTAAATAAGCTGTTGTAAATATATTCGTAATAAATGCTGGAAATAATATGCGAGATTTATCACATAAATGTAAGTATATTCTTAAAATTACGTTGGGAAAACGTGCATTTAGATAGCATTAGGTGTATTTATTTTAAAAGAAGAAACTTTAAAAAGATCGCTTTTACTTGGATCGATGTTATATAAACGTATTTTTTTAATTTAAAATTTGCATTTTCCTCTATTGTTTCGAACATTGAAAATCGAATGAAAGTAAATAATATTTTCTGCATTTCATACTTTTATATTTTAAGAATGCTTAAAATGATACCTAAAGGTCACAGTAAACCTTGATTGGTCCGCCTCTGTTTGTTGCATTACATTGTATTATCATTATTGTTATTATTATTATTACGATTGTCCATTTTTGAATTTTTAAACACGATCAAATTATATTAACCAGAGACAAATAAAAACAATACTTCTATTCAAACAACTTCACAAAATTTATGCTTTAAGTCTTAGAAATAAAATATCATTTTATATATAAATTGCTAAAGAAGAGTAAGGTTTAGAAAATCCTGTGACAATCGATGAGAATATATTTGTGGATGAAGATATATTTGTTTTGCGTATTATTTAACAGCACAAAAACATTGCTTAAAAGCAATCGAATTTGTTAATTGATTTCTTTCTGTTTTATCCAATTTAACTCTAATTAGGAAATTGTCTCTAAATGTAGCAAAGAAGCAATCTTAATCACTTCCTTCAATTCAACTGAGTCGTAGAAGAACACAAAATTCATCTATTTACCATATTCACTATAACAAAAAATTACGAAGAATTAATGCTCCGTTTTTGCAAAAGGAACAGGTAAAAAGTGTTGTTCCTTTTAAATTAAAAGAAATCTATTTGTTAGTTTTTCGTTTATTTTTTTGTTTATCTAAATTAACATATATACGATTAACTATACGTCTGCAACAATAAATATCCAATTAGAAATACTTCTGCTATTCTACGTATAAGATTTACAGTAGCAAGCGAAAGGATTGAAATACCTAGCTTAAAAAATAATTTGTTTAATTTTATAAATCTTTAAGCGTTCATAAATATATTTCAAGAAAAGTGCTTTTGTCATTCAGGACTGTTTTGTACCTTCGTACTGACAGAGTTTGAGAAGAGAAAGAGAGAGAGAGAGAGGGAGAGAGAGAGAGAGAGAGGGAGATAGAGAGGGAGAGAGAGAGAGAGGCAGAGAGAGAGAGAGGGAGAGAGATCAAAGCATGGTTATAAGTCATGAAAACTTATGAGCCGCGAGTGAAAAAAGGGCATGAAATGTATTTAGATATTTAGGTAGTTCAGACAAAGTAGAAAATTGTTTTGTTGATTTGACTACGCTTTTCACCTACCTTAGATAGGCTTCCTCGGATCAGAATATATATATATATCAGAATATATATATATATATATATATATATATTATAATATATTCAGTCGAATCCATTACATTCACGTGCTAATACGCTTGGGAAAGGTATTAATACACTTCTCCCTCCAGCTAAGGGTAAATAGCAGGACAGACTAGGTTCTATACCCTTGGATGGCAACTGGTATAGGAGAAGGACAACACTGAATTCAAAACCTGCGGAGGTTTGTTTGGAGATCTTGTGGCATGTGGTGCACCAGGTCTCAGTATTCGGCCCTTCAAAAAGTGTGGTTGGTTCTGCAAAAAGCCTTCACCACTATAATCAAATCGTATGTGCTGGGTGTCTAGGCTGCTTGATATATATATATATATGGTGAAATATATATATATATATATATATATATATATATATATATATATATATATATATATATATATATATATATGGTGAAATATATATATATAGAAATATATATATATATTGTGATATATATATATAGTGATATATATATATATATAAATAAATATATATATATATATATATATGGTGATATATATATATATGGTATATACATGTATGTATATATACATGTATATATATACATTTATATATATATATATATATATATATGTATATATATATACATGTATATATATATATATAGTCGTAGACTGGAAGAATAAAAATGCTTGACAAGTAATTCGGAATTTTTTGTTATAGTGAATATGGTAAATAGATGAATTTTGTGTTCTTCTACAACTCAGTTGAATTGAAGGAGGTGATTAAGATTGCTTCATTTCTACATTTAGAGACAATTATGTAATTAGAATTAAATTGGATAAAACAAAGAAATCAATTATCAAATTCGATTGCTTTTAAGCAATGTTTTTGTGCTGTTAAATAATACGCAAAACAAATATATCTTCATCCACAAATATATTCTCATCGATTGTCACAGGATTTTCTAAACCTTATTCTTCTTTAGCAATTTATATATAAAAATATATTTTATTTCTAAGACTTAAAGCCTAAATTTTGTGAAGTTGTTTGAATAAAAATATTATTTTTATTTGTCTCTGGTTAATATAACTTGATCGTGTTTAAAAATTCAAAAATGGACAATCGTAATAATAATAATAATAATAATAATAATAATATATAATACAATACACATAGACAAAAGAATCAAGGCTAATCGTCCAGACATAGTGATCAAAAACCGCAAAAACCTAATGTGTTATTGACATGGCAATTCCTCCAGATACTAATGTATCTCTGAAGATGTTTAAAAAGTATCAAAATAAAAAAATCTTGAAGTAGAAATCTTAGAAATGTGACCCATGAAGATATCAATAATTCCAGTTGGGGTTAGAGCCCTCGGTTTGATTAGAAAATTGTTCTGATAGACACTTTGAAGGGATTCGTGGTAGCTAATAACTTTAAGAAATACAAAAAAATTGTTCTCACAAGTCCAGCTCACACCTTACGAAGAGCTTTATGAATGTAAAATCTGTGTGCTCCTAGGTCTAAGAATGTACAGTGAATATGTCATGATGCCATTTCTGACCTTAGGTCTCTGGTTGAGACCCGGAAGAAAATAAGTATACAACAGAAATCAAAGGAAATAATAATAATAATAATAATAATAATAATAATAATAATAATAATAATATCATCACCACCACTACCTCAACAGGAGCAACAATAACAACAACAATGATAATAATAATAACAACAACAATTAATAATACCAACAGCAAAAACAACAATAATAATAATAATAATAAAACAAGAATATTTAAAAATGCAATAATACTATGAAGGAAAAGAAGTAGGAAGAGGAAAAGGATGAGAGAGAAACTAAAATGGAAGAAAGGCAGTCAGAAATAGCGGTGGAAAAAAAGAGGACAAAAGAAAAGCAGATGATCCCATTGGATAGCAGTATTAGGAAAAGATCCGAACAAGGATGAAATGATATATCAGAATGCCAGTAAGTATCTTTTCCGATTCTCTGGAACGTAGGATATTTGAAAAGAAACCAAGGAAGCGGAAATAAGTGTACATAGAAATTTAGGCACCTACAAATAGACGCTCGCACATATATACATAGCTTAAAAATACACCAAGATGCAAAAATCTCTAAGTAAACCATATATACATACTGATGATCAGGAATACACACACACACATGCCCCTTTCACCTTGTCTCTCTTTCTATCGAAAGAATCCATGTAAACCTGCCGATTCAAATTCGTATATTCATAGATATGTGCATAAATTCGTGGCGCATCTTTTTGAAAACCTGAGATTGAATATACAGAGTGGAAGTGATTTTTCGTTGGAAACATTTGCAAACACCAAATACAAACTCACACATAAATGAAAACGGAAGTATGTTTATATGTGTGTGTATTTGAGCACTCATATACGCAAACACCTATCCATGTCATCCAATATGCATAATTATAAAAAAATTAAAAGAAAACGGTTAAATTTAAAATCTTCTATTATTTAAATTATATAATACATAAATTAATCTTAAATTAAAATAATATAAATAATAATCATTTCATAAAAAAATCAAAAACAATAACCACATTTACCCACTTTCGTTTATTAGACATTAAATTACATCACTTATCATCCTCCATAATTTACCTTGACTTTCATTTAGCTTGGTGTATATTTATGGAAGTTCTAAAATTTAAAAATTCTGAAAAAGTAACGAATTTTTTTTATTTCTGATTATAAATACTTGTTGCAAAATAAAATCCTTACATCTCTATCTATAAAAAGCAGGATGTGTGTGTGTGTAAGGAATCCACGGCCGCAATTTTCGACGGATTTTCACCAAAATTTACATGCACATGCTCCAAGAAAGCGGGGAGGCCAAGATCGACTTTGCATTTCCCAACTCCCATCGATAGTGAAAATAATCGATTTTTTATGCTTCTACGGCAGTTTTCATGTAGTTTGCGGCCATTTTCCACTGGCCAGAGTGAGAGCCTATAGCTTGCTGCCACGAATAGGCAGGAAGAATCTATTGGCCAGCGTGAGAGCCAACAGCTGACTGACACGAATGTTAACTAGCATGCAAAAAAAATCGATAGCTGCATTCTTCACAAGTGGGAAAAATTTAAATCTGCATGGCACTTTACTTCAATTGGCTCATTCGCTTGCTTAAACTCAACATTGATTCTGATTCCGCAGAAGTGGGTTGGGTGTGAAAAAGTATTTGTTGTTAACATTCTTTTTTCATTCGATTTTTCCAGTTACGAGTCCTTTTTTAAAGCTGATCGTTTTGTGTTCATTTTGTTTAGTTCTTTTTTCATAACAGATTTAATGTTTAGTATAGAGCTTAGAAAAAATTCGCAGTGTGAGATAGGCAAGAAATAAGGCATGTAGCAACATCAGCACGGCAAAGGGCACTCCTTTAAAGGCAAGGAAGGGCAAAAATATTTTAAGTCATGTGATAGCGATTGCTGTATGTCGTACGATTTTTGAATCAAGTACGGGCAACGCCGGGCCATGCTGCTAGTTTTTTGATAACTTTCCTCATAGGACGAAATGTTTTGCCTGAGATAAGTTTTCCTCAGTGAAAATGATATTTATCAGTGAAAAGAAAATGTGTAGAGAGCCAGTTTCTTTACAAAGACACCGATTTTTAGGCCGGTAGATATAAATTTCACTGTTTTTTTAAAAATAGTATTTATATAATTAGACACAAACTCCGTGTAGATATAGCCAAAAATGTAAGCACGGAGATGGGCACATGCAACCATTCAGTTACATATGCAACAAACAAAGTCATACATCTACATACAAACATTTAAATCTAGGGTAGATCTTGACAATACAGAGCAGGTAGTCTTAATTGGCGGTACGCGTACCCATGGAAGTATTTTTTGGAAAATACCATGCCACTCCAGGAAGTAGGTACTCTTGTTTCTCCATAGATTACTTTTCTGATTTATTTTCATTGAATAGCGATGATTACTTTGGAAAGATAACAGAAGGTTTTTCTCGTTGCCTTCTCCACGGTTTCGTGTTCACTCTTGTCCTTATCCGAGACTGGATGTAAAGCAACACTAAAGAGCCTAGTTTACGCTAAGAAAAATTGATTCGTGCTTTACCCAAGGGCATTAGTGCTAAAAGGAACGCAACGGACTCACCAAGAATTTTTATCTCAACTAGCAAATACCGCTTTCTGTGATAACATTTACGTTACAGACAGATATCCTTAGAGCACGTGAGACAAATTCAATGGGTACACAATTAAGAATCTAACGCTCTTTTTTCGATTAAATATTCTCGAAACTTTTTGTTTCTCAATAGAAAGAGAATGCTTTATGTATTTCCCCCTCATGTGATCTCATTCACTCACATCCCCAAGTGTTCTTCCTATTTGATCTAGAGCACTATAAGTTTTTTCTCAAAGGATACGCCAACACACACGGGCAGGACAAAGGGATTCGCGGAAGGAAAACGTTTGAAAACCCTTGATATATAATCTTATATACATATAAACATGCCGACAAGGACGAGAAAGATTACTTTTACTGCTTTCTGATAAACATAAATATGATCAAATGGTAAGTAATAATCGACGATGCTAAAATACAGTCGCTAATATAAATCTTTGCCAGAATAATACAAAATAAGAAACGAGCACAAACTTAACTGAACTAAATAAAAGAGGACGCCCATGAAGAGATCCTGATGAGACATAAAACTGAGGAAGACAGGTGGGCACATAAGTCGAAACATTATCATAAAAACGATCAAAATGGCTTACGACAACATCATATTGAAACACCGGTTTATGTACGATCACCAAAATTGAGCCTGGTCAGTACTTAGATGGGGGACCGCTCGGGAATACTATGCGCTGTAAGCTTGGATGTTCGGGTGGGAGAACTGAATTCCAATTTCAGTTGGGTTCGTTATATTCACTTACGCGCAAATATAATTAGGAAAAGTATAAATTTATCTCTTCTTTCCCTAGTTATGGGTTAATTAGTAAAACTTGTATCAATAATTCATTATTATCTCACCTCCAGCCAAATTCTTATAATCTAAAATATTTTCTGGCTTTAAATAATCTGCAAAGCATTGATAAACCGTAGTAAATGGATGAATGAATCAATCAAAAAAAAAAAAAAAGAAAATCATGTTTCATGCCTTTGCGTCATTATTATCTATCTATCTATCTATCTATCTATCTATCTATCTATCTATCTACGTAATGCTCTTTATTATCTATCTATCTATCTATCTATCTATCTATCTATCTATCTATCTATCTATGTAATGCTCTTTATTATCTATCTATCTATCTATCTATCTATCTATCTTCTTCTATCTATCTATGTAATGCTCTTTTATTATCTATCTATTATCTATCTATCTATCTATCTATCTATCATCTATGTAATGCTCTTTATTATCTATCTATCTATCTATCTATCTAATGCTATTTATTATCTATCTATCTATCTCTTTATTATCTAATGCTATTTATTATCTATCTATCTATCTATCTATGCTCTATCTATCTATCTATCTATCTATCTAATGCTATTTATTATCTATTCATTCATCTATCTATCTATCTATCTATCTATCTATGTAATGCTCTTTATTATCTATCTATCTATCTATTCATCTATCTCTCTATCTATCATCTATCTATCTATGTAATGCTCTTTTATCTATCTATTCATTCATTCATCTATCTATCTATCTATCTATCTATCTATCTCATCTATCTATCTCAGTGATTCTTAATCGTTTCTTCTCTCGTACCTCTTTTCATATATTTGCACGTGATGGCGCCCACTGTATTAAAACTGAACTTGTAAATGTAGTAGATTTAATGCAACCGTATTACGTGTTTGCCTTTTGTTAATAAATAGCAGCACCAATCACCGAAAGTAAATTGTGGCGGGAACAGTCAAGCAGGAGCGAACTATGCTAATTACAAAAGATGCCGGAGTTTTGTGTTGCAGGTTTTTCTTACAAATATTGCAATTGCATCTAAATTTTCATAATACATCTAAAATTGAATGTATATAGGACAAAAAGATTTTTAAAAAATGCATATATAAAATAGTGATCTAATCAGATTTTCTTTTACTAAATTTCATTCAACACAAGTCTCGAGAAGCACTCATTTTAGATGGGTACAGTCGAAATGCTGCTGATGAATGTAAATGTTGAAGAGATGTTAGTAGGATGTGAAAATTATGAGGATATGAAGTTGACTCTTGACTTGAAGAGATCAATATTAAAGTCTTTATGGAGGCTCTCACGAGGTAATCCAGTACACAAAATGGCAGTTCTTGGTAAAATGCTATTCGAGTGTAACTTCCCTCCTACATTTGGAAGTAAAAATGAGTCGATTCCGTGGAAGTAGCATGGCGTGTTCTACTAGTAAACGTCTGATCTGGGCGGAACTAATGAATCATTTGCCACGGATATAGCGATAGAGTTACAATAGACTTGAAGCATTGAATCTGAGGGAACAAAACTGTTAAGTGGAGAATAAATCTTACCGTACGACAACCGTGTAAACGATTTAAAGATGTCAGGGCTAGAAAATGAGGATTGAGGAACTTCGACTGCAGCAATATTTCTTTTCAAAAGAAGACTGAATACATGGTTATTAGCAAAAGGAACTTCTCAGTATAGACATTACAGTTTGGGGATACCAAAATCAAACACGTGCAACAATTTAGATATATAGGAAGCAAATTAACAGAGGTTGGAATGTGCGACACGGAAAGTGTGACACGAAAAATGCGACACCGAAGTTCGAAGGCACAATGGCATAGGGAAAGTTGACTTTCAGGAGCTGCGAAAATTATTAAGAGGCAGGAAAATATCGTTAGAAATAAAGAGAAGAGTACTGAACTGTTATGTAGCATCAGTACTCTTATATGGCAGTGAATGCTGGACAATCTTCCCAAAGAGGAAGAAGACTATTGAAGCAACAGAATTGCAGCTGTACAGAAGCGGGCTAAGAATGGGCCGAAAATATAAACAAAATTCTTGAGACAATGACACCTATGCTTAGCATCAAGAAGATATAGTTGAAATTTCTGGGGCACATCACGAGGAAAGAGGGCTTGGAAAATTTGATACTCATAGGACAGATTGGAAGTAAGAAAACCAGAGGAGAGCAACGCACAACCTACATGGTGAGCTTCAGCAAATAGATGGCGAAGAAGATTTGGTAGCGATGACAAGAATTAAAAGTTATTAAGAGCTACAAAGTACAGGAAATTGTGTAGAGCCATGATTACCAACGTCTTGAAGGGACACGAAATATAGAAGAAGATTATTTTATTGCACTGTCAAAGTTATAAATCCCTCCTTAACACCACTGATTATTTACTGTAATCGAGAGTACATTAACATTATTTATATTACTCGGACTGTTATCCTCATCTTCATTGTCATATTCACAACCTTTCAACCCTTGTACTCTCCGACCTTCTTCAGGTGATTGGAATTTCGAACCGAACTCTTTATTTCGTCTTCAGGAACACATAGCCCAGTGGATAAAGGTGTTGGTTAGATTCACTGACTAAGCTGAAAGAGTTGTGAGTTCAATACCAAACTACGTTGGTGGCAAACTAAAACTTAGAGAGTTGGATTAAAGGGAAACAACTGAGACATCCAAAAGAGGCATGGGACGTGGAACTAGAACAATCTACAATCCGGTGGACGAAATAAAGGGTTCGATTCGAAATTCTAATCACCTGAAGAAGGCTGCCGCGTACAACGGTCAAACGTTGTGAATATGGCAATGAAGATGAGTCCGAATAATATAAATAATGTAAGTAAACAGGTCATACACAGAATTATTTTTTCTTTTATTATCTTTTAATTTTGTAGAAATGTTTTAGGTCTGTCATTAAATTAAAATATACACGCAAACATATATACACAGTTTGAATGAAATAGAAATGGATATCTGTATTGCGAAAATTAATTTCCCTTTATATCTGGTAAAACCTTCTGGGTAACAGGAAATTAGTATCAGCCCAAATGTGCGGCTGTTTGAGGTGGTTTTTGTGACTCCTTCTGTATTTAAACTGAATAGAATGTCTAATAAATGTTGCCCTTTAAATGGACAATTTAGATCTGAAATTTGATCAACTTGCCGTGAGTAAAGTAACGGGGGATCGAACTAGTATCAATAGTTTTGCAAAGATTTTACAAACACACATATGCAGGGTGATTGAAAAGTAACTCCTTATTTTGTGTATGATGTGTTCTCCCGTCTTGTAAAAATTATAGTTAAACTGTAGAGTACATTATACATAAAATGCAGTTACTTTTCAATCACCCTGTAAATGACAATATATTATCAATACAATTATATTAGATATTAAAACCATTACGTCTAATATATAAATATAAGTATGAAGAAACCGTCATTTTCATACATAAAAAGTAAAAGTTTAGATATATTGCAAACAGCTATACACAATGTATTATCAAACACGCATAAAATATGTCTAAAAATATATTTATGCACAAATAAGAACACAGGGACGTGCATTGGGTGCATATACGTATGTAAATCCAACTCATCGCGTCTATATAGTTAAAAATGCTGTCATCTCTTAAATAACATCTGTTCTCACGAAATATGCTTACAATATGAAGCACATAGTCACACAATCTCATTGCGACATTCAAAATACGCCAGTTTCATATTTAAGCATTTACATTCCTTTAGAGAAGAATATTTTAGAATCACATTTACAGAGAAACGACGGGATTTGTGCGGAATATATCTCATAAAATGACATATAAAACCTCCCTAAAACAAGAAAATATATATACTTAAAAATAAAATAAGGTAAACACAAATACTAGTTGTGTAAAATAAACTGTCATCAACTCTTCCATCTTTGAATATTATACAAATGTGATTATAAAGTCAGTAAAAAGAAAAAAAACTTTTGGAATCTGATCTTTTTATACTTGAATCGGCCCAATCCACTTTATACACTTTCAACATCTTTCAATATCATCCTCGGCATGGGATTTTGGAAAAATCCTTTCACACTGGCGGGCGTAAAAGCATCAACGGCAAAATATCAGCAGGATTAACGAAAACTGATAATCGCGAAGACATTTCAAAACCTTCACAAAGCGTTATTATTGGTTTATTCTGCCTTGCAAGTTAGAAAAGATAAAGCCAGAAAGAAAATAAGCGAAACTCAACAAACATAAGTTCATTTTTTATTTATTTATTTTCTTTTTTTGGCAGCTGTAGTGAATGCTGACTTGAAATTTTTACGGAAATATCGCAAATTCGCCATTGATTTATTTAAAGAAGTTTACTTATTATCGTATCAGATTTAAATCTATATTTCCTTTTCCACTTTGCGTGTTGCATATCAAAAAAAGATTTCACCGTGTTCGAAAACAAATAAGATAGGTTACTCTTGAAGTAAGAGAACGATCACTAAACCGAATTTGAATTCTCTTACCTGAAAGCAAGAACAACATTGATCCTTGTCTTATTTTCAAGACTACTGCATATTATCTGTCACAATTTACACTGCGATCTCAACATCACTTCTTTCGTTTTACTGATCTCAGATCAAGTACGGATCTGTATTTGAAGAATTTTCTTTAATGCCAAGGAATCTGTTTTTAAGGCAAATTAGGAGTGAACGACCGTGGAGTCCATTCACTTGACAGAGAGCTAGATCGCTTCCTTTTGCAAGTTTTTCAAATCTGCACCGATCAGATAAACTGCACCATCACCGACTGAATCATGATCTTAAGCTTGACAAAGAGCTTTTAGCTTTTAGTTCACAGGCTCCCGAGTCTTTTCACATATTGTTTATACAGAACAGGGAAATAAATTTATTAAATTATTAAATTAATAACAAGTAGTTTACATTTCATTTTAAGACGTTTTTTAATTGTATCTGAATCATTTATTTTAATTTTGATGATGGAACTCAGGAATTACTTTAAATCTGAATCTGAAATCGATACTTGGGTTGACTTACAAATAATTTAATCAATATCATCATCAGTAGCAGCAGTAGCAAGAACAATACTATTACTAGTAATAATAATTCTCAAAGGAAAATGTCTTTAAGTTGCGGATAGCAGCTATGGTTTCACCACCCAGGTGAAACATCGAAGAGAGAGAGAGAGAAATAGAGAGAGAGAGAGAGAGAGAGAGAGAGAGGTTCTTACACCAATAATAATAATAATAGTAGATATGATATACTTCAGACCAATAGTAAGTATACGAATGAAAAACTACTACTTCCTTTTTTCGTTTCAAGTTGGCTAGGTTCAACATCTAGGTACACCAAACCTCCCCAACACCAGGTGCATTTAAGTTTAAAAGCAAAACATAAAACGATGTAAACTCGTATCACGCTTTTGTTGTAATTCTTCCTGTTATATATATATATATATATATATATATATATATATATATATATATATATATATATATATATATATATATATATATATATTTTGTATGTATATAATGTGTAATTGTAAAAGTCCCAAGCAGTGCCTGTTATCCAACAGGTATTTAACAAAATCCATAATATAAGTATATGGGTGTACTATTACCTCGGTTGAATATCCCAGGACTTCTGAACGCTTTTACATCGGAATTACAATGAATGATTTCAAAAAAGCGCTTTCATAACCATATCTCATCTTTTAATAACGCAGATAAACGAAGTATGACTTCACTTTCTAAGTATCTTGGGGAATTAAAAGACAAAGATAAGAAACCGAAAGTTAAATGGAATATCCTAAAAACAAGCTAGAATCTCGAGGTCTCTAAACGAACCGTGCTTTCTCTGCCTACAGGAGAACATACAAATAATTAAATACTCGAAAAAGGACAATCTGATGAATCGGAGATATGAAGCGGCAATAAATTGTAAACATACAAAAGAATTAACCTTACAATCTTGCTAAAGAAATTTCTAATCTAAGAATAAATGCTCTTATGTTTATTATGTTTATTAACATAGCATCGTAACCACCGTCAATACAGCATAGTTGTACTTTTATTATATAATTCATTTTAATTTTACTTTGAAATTTAACTCTAGACCTAAAATATATTCTAATTTATTCTTACTTCTGTAAGTGAACCGTAATATATGATAATCTTAATTTCATTTTGGTTACTTTTATTATTTATCCATTATTTGTTTTAAACATTATTGCTTAACCTCTTTAATAATACTTTATAATTAATATTAAGAAATTAATATAATAATATAGAAATTTAAAAAAATTTAAAATGTTCGTTCACATTCGTAAAAACAATACACATAAAAGTAGCAGTCTCTCTCGCCAAAGGAGTTGTTGATGACTCAAATGTAAGAACTCTGACTGGCACCGAATCGGTCGGCTTTCGATCTAAGCTCATCTATAACTCCCGTTCTTCTTTTTTACCTTTCTATATGCAATAACATCAACTTAATTTATTGAAATTTGATGGTTAATATTAATTTTAATGCTATTTTACCTATATTTCTATCTTGATTTCACCACATATTTATTTTAAAAAAATATTCGTTATATTACTTGAATTATTTTTTCTCTTTAATAACGTTTTATGCTAAAAAAAATAATACGAAAGTTTAAAATGTATGTAGTATTCTAATTCATATTGTAAAGTAAAATTTGGTTAAGTATAATTAATATGATAATATAAAGATTTAAAATCGATTTACTATTCTAAGTTATATAGATTGTCCGTTTCATAAAATACTGTAGTACTCTTTTACATTCTATGAATAATTGTCTCCGAGCACAAGAAGTTTTTGTCTTAGAAACATTAACCTAACACTGCTAGGTTAAAGTTAAAATTCGAATTCTATGATTCGACGGAATTCCATTGGTTGAATGTGTCCCTTCTGGGATTATCTCACCTCCCTCCACTTTTTTCTTTTTTTTTTTCTTCCTTTTTTTTTCAACCTTTATTTCCTTTACTCGGCCTTTTTTCCCTCTTATTTCTCTTCTCTCTCTAGCTGTTACTAATCACTTAACTTCCTTTCTTACGTTTTCCAATGACTGAAATGGAAGATGTACTTCGTTAATATATATATATATATATATATATATATATATATATATATATATATATATGGCATCAAATGACAAGTGGAACAAATCTTACATTTTGCCGACACGTTTCGTCTTCCGACTTTTTCAAGGCAAAAATGAAATCGAAATGTTGTTGTTGTTATAGTTACATTAAAAATCCAAATTTAAAAAGATAGACGCTTGCGTCTAAGTTTTTTTTTTTTTGGTTAATGTAAATTACCTTTATAGTAAAGGATTATTATTTTTTTTTCATGTCGACAATATAGTTAAATTCCCAGATGGATTCTGTGGACAAGAGAGATTGTCATCAAATGACAAGTGGGAAAAAATTACATTTGCCTTGAAAAAGTCGGAAAGTAAGATTTTTCCCACTTGTCATTTTATATATATATATATATATATATATATATATATATATATATATATATATATATATATATATATATATATATATATATATATATATATATATATATATATATATATATATAAAACAAGAATCTCCACTATACATAATTTTAAAAATGAAAAAATTTTGAATTTTAGTCTAAATTTCAAGTTAATAGATTAAATTTAATATTCTCAATTTCAAACCGAATTTAGATTGTTTTGATTTTTTTGCTCCTTATCGTTAAAATGGATAAATTCGTTCATATTTTCAGATCTGTCAACACAAAATAATTAACTTTTATAAAGGAAACTTTAAAAATAAAATATATTTTTCTGAAACTTTATGCAAGGAAATGCTGTAATGTTTAATTGTACTGATTTGAAAAAATATTATTTATCTTTACCTCGAAATAGTGTAGAAAATCACTTTTTAGTATGGAGGGCTTGTTTTTGCCGCCGTGTTGAGTGAGTTATTGTCAGCCTTATGCTTTGGAAAATTAATTAAAGTGGACAGAACTAATGAAAATTACTTGACGAATGCGACGTGAACATTTATCTTATATAGTTTTCTTTTATTTAAAAAAAAGAAAGACAAAATTGACGCTTGTTAGAAAATGATCAATAAATGTTTTATTTGTTAAGGTACCTCTCTTAATTGTAACATTTTATAATATTTTATTGATTTTTATTTATTTATTATATATTATTTTTATTAATTTCTAACTTGCTAATTTTTTAATTAATAATTTTTTATTTCATTATTCATTATTATTAATTTTTATTTGATCGCATTCTTGAAATTAAAAGTTTATTTGGTTAAACTTGATTAAATTTCAAATTATTTAAAATTTTATCATTTATGAAATTATTTACTCTTTTATATTTTAAATGGGAAGGAAAAATGTGTTGTAAGTGGTTTTGTCGTAAGGAGGACAATCCTTTAAACACATGAATTTTCTTCTGATAATGTCTTGTATAGACGTCATTATTTATAAAAATCGACATTTTTATAGCCACAGAAAAACATTAAAATTCTTTTTAAAATACTGCTGTCGTTGAATTGTAGTGAGATTTTCCATTCATGCTTTGTAAATACAGTTTTAATTTTATAACAATTGCGCTTGGCCGCTACAAATTAATACAGGATTTTAAGAGATTTAAAAGTTTATAAATTATTCCAATTAAAATAAAACTTAAAAAATTCTTTTAAAATTCTTTATTCAGCGAAACTTTTTTCTTGAGACTATAGTGCTCATAGTATATTATATGTGCAAAAGCAAAAACTTTTCAAATAAAAATGCATATATTATTGCATTTTTTATTTTACGATTCAGGGCAGATTTTCTGTAACTGGAGGTTCTGTTTGACTAAAAAGAAAATTGATGATTTGTAGGACTTTTCATGATAACAAATATAAACATTCTGCGTAACAAAAAAGAATTTTTGAATTTCATAACATTAAAAACGGTAGGTGTTAACAGATCAAATATACTTTTAGAAAGATTTTCTAAAAAAGAATGCTATCAAAATAATTTTTGTATTCCTGAATAAGTGCTGAAAATTTCACTTAAATGCGACAATTATGTGATATTTGGAAGATCTTTCCAAATCAGCGCGATTTTAACGCAAGAAAGGTAAAATATCACGTAAAAATAGAATATCCCCGTTTTGGCATTCCAGGGTTGTATAAAGAATAGAAAAAATATTTTTCACTTCGAAAAGTTCTTTAATCTTTCATCTTAATAATGACACAAAAAGATTTTAACAATACATTTTTTTATGTTTTCTGCATTTTTCCATCAAGTATCTTTTCAAATTTTGGAGGTACCTATATAACTGACTCTATAGATAAAACGATTAGTCTGGAGAAAGTTTTTCTAGGGACGAAACATGTTATGTGTGTGTGTTTTTCCATTTTATCATTCAATTACCTATTTCTACTATTAATGATTACTTGAAATCATTTGGATTTGAGGTGTCAACGGAAAATATATTCCAGTATTTGTGACAAATTTTACTTATGGCAAACAAAGAGAGAGGGTGAAATATGTAAAGTAATGACTGTAATCCTTGAAATGGAAAAAAAGGAGTAAAAAGTAAAAATCGAACAATATCAAGAAAAATACAAATCAGTTAGTTATATGTCATGCGTGATACACGCTTAGACGATCATATATCTTTCGATACATGACTGACGAGGCAGATTTTTTCCCAATGTAGGTTGCCATTTCTTTCTGCGGTAGACCAGTTTTCATCCAAGGATATAGAACCCGGCCTGTCGTTCTATTTACCTATAACTGGTGGGAGAAGAGGAGGATTCATACCTTTTTGAAGGGTATTAGCACGTAAGTGAATGTAATAGATTCGACTGGAATTCGAACTTGGTTCTCCGATTCCTCAATCAGAGCCGCTTGTCCATTTAGCTGTAAAAATTGTGAAACGGAAAGAGGAGTGTCATGCTCGTATTTACTGCAACACTGTGTACAAATGTAAAAACTTCACAAAGACTTTAAATTCAATGAGAATAGCTAGAAATGTACTAGATGTCTGAAGAGATTTATTGTCAATTGGTCTCCCATACTGACAACTAAGTAGTTTCGATGTGAAGATGTGAAGATTGATTTCGATATGAAATTTCTTTTCTTCTTCTTTTTTCTTGAACCGACTCATCATTTTTTACCCTTTGTTGGCCATAAAACTTTCCCATCTGCTGCCATAAACTCTCATCTTGTATTCGTCTCTGCCATCATTTCTCAAATGACTAATGTTGACAAGAGAAGCATATGATGCCTCAAATATGGACTCGAGAAGGCTTTCATTGTCATAACCAAATTTTATAGGATCCCAAAAAGTAGCAAACGTCATCTGTATAAAAACAGATACGTAAAAGCAACACATATTAATAAATTAAGCCAAGTGATACAAAAAGAACAGAAATTTCGATTACTATTAGTAGGTCTACTAATGATCACACAAATTGCATAAACACCATACAGAAACTCTTACTGAGAAGAATTAATTTGAGATTTAGGAATACAAACAGATCACCCTGTACAGTTAGAACAATTCTTGCTGTAGACAAGGAAGGACAAAATTGTCAAATTATGATTGTTTCAGTAAAACAAGGAGAAAGTTGAAGATAGAAAATACGTAAGTAAAAGAAATTCTTTTAGTGGAATATTAGCTACATATATGAATAGAATGTTCATAATTATTGAAATATCCGGCACACTTTCGAAATCAAGTGTAAAAAATAGTTTGATTCGACATTTTGGATGCGAAGGTTTAGAAACATTTTTTAAGCTTTGCGAGAATACAGACTTACATTTAAACAAAATGATAAGAGTTATCTTTATGATTAGTATTCAATGTTTTTATTTGTTCATACCAAATGTCTGGTGGTTATCGCTTGAGAGTAAGTAACCTCAAATCTACAGTACCTTTCTCATTATACTCACAGTCCTCAAAAATACTGGAAAGTCTCATGTCTTCCTTGACTTCTCAACTCTTCTATCGTTTTTGTGCCAGCTCTTATAAGTACAACTATAAACTATAAACTCATTAGCTGCATAGTGTGCGCTTTGCCAGGTTTTTTAATTCAGACTTGTCCTAGACTGGTTGCTACCCAAGGCTATAAGAGACAGTCTGACCTATATTTTAGTGGGAGAGTTGATGGTTTAAAACTTTTCCAAAGGGTATGTATGTTAATGAAATCAACTGAAATTCGAAATCGGCTCTACGATTTCTCAATGCGTACCGCTTATTCATTACTTCACCGTGCATCCACAAAGGAATCGTGGATTTTACAATGATTTTGTGATCCCGACTGCAGTTTGTGTGTGTGTGTGCGCGCGCGCGCGTGTGTGTGTGTGTGTGTGTGTGTATAGGCAGTTGACTCAAAAAAAAATTCGCGTTCCACATTCTTCGTAGCTCTCGGTGCATTTTTTTTTATTTTTTAATTTATAAAAATTCGCTTTTTGTTCATTTGCAACAATCTCGTATTAGTGTCACAGCCCGCATCCACGTTTTGGTTGGTCACAATTTTCTTGTATATTTGTATAAACATTTTTTAATCATTTTACTCCAAGCAAGGCACTGCACCATTACGATGCAAGTGTGTGTGTGTGGGGGGGGTACTGAGTGTGAAAGAATATGAAAAAAATATTATTAAGGAGCGAGAAAATTAAGAGATTATGAATTAATAATACAGAAGATAACGATTAACATCGCATTAGATCAAAGCTAGCTGGAAAGCAATAAACCGGAAGAGAGTTCGACGATTTTGACTATCAAATCTATTCTTCCTGGTTGTTAATCTGGATCTCAACGTTCCAGAGTATCTTACATTTTTTATTTTCTACGACAGCCTTTGGTTTGTGCTGATATTGTTTCTCACCATAGCAAAAACAAAGTCATATTATTATTATTATTATTATTATTATTATTATTATTATTATTATTATTTCCTTTGATTTCTGGTGTGTACTGGTTTCTTTCCGGGTCCCAACCAGAGACCTAAGGTCAGAAATGGTATCATGACATTTTCCACTGAGCAATTTAAAAAAAACCCAAAACACACAAAAAAGTACACTATTTTACATAGATAAAGACCTTCGTTAGGTGTAGGCTGTACTTGTGAGAACAATTTTTTGTATTAAGAGCATATCGTGAAGCCCAAAGTCACATTGGCTGCCTCATTCTTTAAAGTTAAATAAATTTTCTCGATCTCCAACCTTCTCTCATGATCAGAAATGCACAGTGCATCAGTCCCTAGAGGACATGACAATCTGGTTAAGATCAGGCAACTGGCATGTAATTCTGTAGTACTGAATGGGATATTGACTTTAACTTATCATAATTCGCCAAAACAAAATATGCACATGTTAACATATCTGACCAATTAAGATCAAAAGCCATGACAGCTATGCATGATGTATCATTAGTTTATTTATTATTATCATCATCATCATTCGATTTCTGCTATGGACACACTACCTACCAAGTCTGCGGAAAGACCTAAGGCAGGTCGTGGTGTGTTGTTATAATACATTTCATGTTAATTTTTTTTTTTTTTTTTTTTTATCTCCGATGAAGTTGCTAGCGTTACATAGACAAAGTTCTCCTTAGTGTGTGTGCTGTACTTAATAAGACAATTTTCTGTATGTCTCTTAAGCTGGGGTTTCAGGGATTCTTTCAATGTGTTGTTTTGTTCCATTTTTTATAATTCCAAGTGCACCTATTACCACTGGTATTATTCTTGTTTTTTCAATTTCCACATTTTTTCTATTTCAATTTCCAGGTCTTTGTATTTTGATAGTTTTTCAAATTCCTTGGTTGCTATGAATTCCTTGGTTTATTTATTATTATTATTATTATTATTATTATTATTATTATTATTATTATTTCCTTTGATTTCTGTCGTATATACATTTCCGAGTCGCAACCAGAGACCTAAGGTCATAAATGGCTTAATGACATTTTCCACTGTTCATCTTTTTAAAAAAGAACAAAAACAAAAAAAAAAATCACACATATTTTACATAGATAAAGGTTTTCGTAATGTGTGAGCTGTACTTGTGAGTACGAGTATTTGTATTTCTTTAAGGCATGGACTATCAGGAATCTCTTAATTAAGTCTATCGGAATCATTTCCAATCAATCCAAGGGCTCCAACTACAACTGGAATTATTGATTTCCTGTGTAAAATAAATATTGTTTCAAAACAAGGCTAATTTATTATCGATTTACCTTATACACATACACATCTATCTAGCTATCTATTGTAACCTAGGAAAGGTTACTGAATAGAATAATCACAAAGGTTGGTAGTGAACGATAATACTTAGGACAAGAACAACACGGTGCGTAAAAGAAGTAGTCAACTGCTAGAAGTGAGTCAAGCGAATTTCACAATGAATCCCCAACTGCAGACCAACATACAGTATTTACTACTGTATTTATGTGAATAGGAACATACTCATTATCGTCCGTAGGTATGCTACAACACTATCTCTCTCTCTCTCTATATATATATATATATATATATATATATATATATATATATATATATATATATATATATATCAAACATTATTCAAGCAGAAACTTTGTATTTGAAATAGACATCCTATTTTTATTTTATTAAACAGTGTCTACTAGCCTGCCCGCGCATCCGAGAAATCTTAGTAAAAAATATGTTCTCCGACCAAATCTGCATCTCTCTTTGTAAGGGAAACTATCGTTTGAACTAGCGTTCATTTCAAAAACGAAGTTTTTACTATAATAACTTTCAAAGTAATATAAAAAAAAAACCGGATTAACATTAAATTCATTAATTCTTCAGCGATTGATTTGTTTATGTTTCGGATACAAAACTGAACAGTTGTGAGCTTTCGATAAAAATAATCTGCATGAAGACGTACTTTCCTTTTTAAAGGAAAATAGAGTCTTACTTAATATGACGTTCTTCTTAGCTGAGCGGTGGTTCACACATGATAAGGCAGTGATTTTTTTTCCTAAAAATGGGAACGCAGGTTCGATCCCTGCCGGAGAAAATATTTTCTGTTTAATGAAATAAAATGGGGCGTCTATTTCAAATACGAAATATCCATTATAATAACGCTATAATTAATATTATAATGACTGGCACTCGTTTCCAAGTATGCCCGTCTGCGGGGGTGGTTAGCTAATCCCGCTGGCAGACACTTGCTATTCAACACTGACAGAGCCAACATGGTTTATATTGCAACTCTTCTGAGTGGAAACGAGTCGAAATTTTTGAGAGAAAACGCACAATCTGGTGTGATTATTAGTAGAACAAGTCCAGTACTATTAAACCCTGTCACGATGACTTTGTGCTAACATTAACATCGATGGCTTCCGAATAGTTTTGTCTACCGAATATCTATCTATCTATCTATCTATCTATCTATCTATCTATCTATCTATCTATCTATCTATCTTTGCCTGTACATATATACGGAATAGATGTAAAAGTATTTTAAAAAATGTGTAACAATATGAATGATTTTTTCTGGTGTCTCCACCTGTACATGTGTCTAAGTGTATATGTCTTTGCTCACTACTTCTTTCAGTACGATACTTTCTTTTGTTCAGTTATTCATATGTCTGTCTTTGCATGTTTCATTTTGTGTGATTGTATATGTGTGTGTTTGTTTATGTGTTTGCGTACATATGACGCTTGTATCCATTTGTTATATGCTTCTAAACTCTCAGAAAGATTAATCTTCCCTGCAGTTGAAATCATGTCAAAATTCCGGAATGACATTTCGAATTCCCACGGGTTTAAACCTTTGTAGAGGTCCGGTGTATAGGGAATCGTTAAGTTTTAAGCGGACATCATATTTTGTCAGTTTTCATATTTTTTTTCTTACTCATTGGTTTTTCGTTGTTGTCGTCGACGGCATCATCATCATGATCATCATCGTGGTCATCATTATGATGATCATCAAAGACACCACAATTACCACCACCACCACCACCACCACCATCATCATCATCATTATCAACTGTATTTTGATTATTTTTATTTTATTATTATTTTTCTTTTATATTCATTATTTTATGCCTGATCATTTTATTTTTATTTATGTATGTTTATTTTTCTTATTTTAATTTTATTTTTATTCGTATATCTATTTACATTGTTACTGTTATTATTATCATCTTTAATATTAATATTAATAGTTGTACTGATATTTCATTTCCTTTGGTTGAAATTATAATGTCTGGTTTAACATAAAGGAAAGTATACAGGAAAGTATATAATAGTGTATTTCAAATAAGAATCACTTTTATCAAAATTCGTCCTTAAAAATTTTGTAAAGATTCAGTATTCATTTGAAATCAAAACACATCATTTTCGAAATGGATTATTATTGAGCCACATAAGCAGAGATATGCGGAGACAAATGGAGAGAAATAGTCGTTGGAATCATTCCAAGGTTTACCTGAAAGAACTCAAAACTATTTTTCAAGGATTCTCTTCTTTGATTCTTCTTAGTTATTCGTCATAGGCTGTCATTGTCGATTATTTGGAAGAGCTTCATCTCAAAAGTGATAATTCTGGAATTCATTTTGGCATTCAGTATGTTTATAGTTGTTTCAATGTCTCAGTCCCATTCTGTCAATGTTATCATTATTTTTATTGCCTAGGTAATCAATAAGTACATTTAAACTAATTGATAGTAAAAGATAAAAATTCTATTAAATCATTATAAGAATAGTGTAATAATAAATGCAATTAAAAACACTGTTAATGTTAAAGATAACAAGCAAATTCTTCAATATATTTTCAATGACATGTGGTCACTACTGGTTTTGTTATTATTATTGATTTAGTTATGTGTGTCTTAGAAGGAGAATCGTTTAACATCCATTCTCAATATTTTTAGCTTGTTTTCATAGAAGAAGTTATTTTTATTGGAGATAAAGTAGCCAAAAATCTCTTCAATATTCCAACACCCTCCTCAGTATTTTATTTGATTTTAGTAATGTTATTGTCGGAATTCTTTCGTTTGTTCCAGCTGCTTTAATATTTTTTGTAAGGACTGTTCTCTTCATATTCCATATATTTTTATTTTCTTTATGTTATATACCGTACCTATGAACACTAACGGGTATGTCCCAATCCTCATAAATACGTTGGACACTATTGTAAGTGGGGGTAATATGCTAAGTAGTTCACGACTAGCAGTGGTTTACCTACTTCACGCCGCTGGCGAGTATTGTATTTTGTTGATGTTATAAAGATTATCATTTCCTTTTACAACCTCCGTTTTGGTTATTCCTCATTCAGTAGCCTTTTCTAAATTACAACACCTTGAAAGGAACATAATTTTTTTCAGTTTCTTTCAATTTTACTTTCATTTCTTTTACTTTGCGTCGCCATCTTTTTAGTCCATATTCTTTACCTTAAAATTTTTCATTTCGGTCTTTTATAATAGTTGGCTCTTTTTCAGGTCATCATTCAGTGAGATACTTCAGTTCATATTTACACCTCACCTAAATAACTGACGACGTATATGTGCCATGATAGGAACGAAGGTAGTTTAGCTGTGGCAGTGTAGCTGAGACAGTCATTGATTTTTGCAAAAAGAGAGTTAAGAGTAGAAGAAGCCGCATTCTAAGGTGGCAGCTACTCTATATTTTCTCCGAGAAATGCTAACAATGGTACACATGAAATATGTGAATTAGAAACTGATCTAATCAGACGTTCAAATGTTTTGCAAGAACTATACTCCTAATGACTGACAGTCATAGTAACATCCAACAAGATGCAGAACATTACATTAAATACCACATCATTTTATCACTATTGCTGCTGTATCCATCAACCAAAAAGGATGCCATTATTGACACTACGGCATCGGTTAATGGGTCGGCTGTCTAAACGAGGGATATTTCTAAGTCTTACATTTAATGCTTGATTGATATTGTGCAATCTGTGGCAAAGTTATAATTTATTTCCAACTAAGGTTCGCAAGGGCCACAATTGAAAGTGGAAGCTGCTTTAACTGGTGCAACCGATGCACAACATGTTGCACAGCATTTGATAACCTTTATGCTCGGCATGATAGACTGTTATAATATTATAATAAACAATTCAAATTCATATATTCAAATTCATATATTAAAATCAAATAATGGATAATTCAAATATCTTGGTTCCATTACCAGTGAAGAGGACATGGAAGTGAAATGATTAAAAGAGCAGCACAAACAATGGCAACTATCGGAAAACTAAAAAGCCTTTGGAAAGGCAAGAACATCTGCTTTAAATCTGACTGTTAGTATCATTTGTTTTATCAATCTTTCTCTGCGAATTTCTGATATTAACAGAAGATTTACTGGGAAGAATCCAAGCATTAGAAACAAAATCCTATAGAACTATCCGGGGGTAACTTCTACGTAGACTGCATCAAAATTGACGCAGTGCGAGACACTATGAAAAAGAAACGGACCCATTAGAAACCTCATAACCACTGTCAAGAAGAGAAAGTTGGAATGGCATTGAAAATTCATAAAAGCCAACAATTTTTTCCATTGCCAGCCTACAAGGTACAAATATTTGGCAATATAAAATAGTCAGGAAAAATAGAATGAGAAGATCACAGAATTAACGCGATGATCATTCGCAGAAACTTAAACATTGGAATGCAACTGAGACATATGGAGGAAGCTAGTCATTTGATCAGTTGCGCAGTGACCCTACGACAACACCCGGTCATAGGACTGCTGAAGACGACAACGACGACGATAATGATGATGATGATGATTGGCATATTTCCCGGTGAAGCTGATTTGTTTCAGTAAGATAACGTACATTTCCCAGGAACATATGATTAACTGATACTTTATAAGATCTTGCGCTCATCAGGTTTATACCCCATTGAACATTTATGAGGTTTGTTGCGTACGTCATTAAATTCAACAATGCAACTCAATCATGGACAATCCTGGAATCTACCTGGATATATATATATCTATCTATATAATGTCACGAACGACACGAATTGATGCTATGTTGCGGAGCCACTGTTATGCAGACAACAAGAAAATCTACGCAGCGTCTCCAACAAAACATTCATCATATGATAATTCTATAGCCATATATTAATTTATATATATATGTGTGTGTGTGTATGTGATCCCATAAATATTATAATTATCTAATTCAGCAAATTGATTATGTACAATTTCAGTTCATATATGTGCAATAATATTTTTATAGGAAATGAACTACAATAGTAATTTCTTCCTGAATGAAATAAGATTGTCATTAAAAACTCTCACCAATTGCAATTACCTAATTATTTTAACGTAATTACCTAACTGTATTTTCCTCCACAAATAATATATCAAGAGTACTGTAATGGGCAGCGGATCTGAAAGCAAATTCGTTCAAATTTGGTCGAGTTTGTTATAGAAACTTTCGCGCAAAAAGTATAAACCAATCTCTTAAATAACAGGACAGACTGGACTCTGTAGCCGTAGTTAGAATCCAGTCTCGGTAAAGTGTAAAACTATATGTAGCACTTCAGTTCTGCATAATATACAGACATAGAAAAGATTATGGCGTTCACAATTTATTCTTGTGATCTCGAATGAGGTCGTCCTGTGACTGGCTGAAAATATGACTTTTCAGGTAAGTGCATGAGCAAAACCTTCAAGGAAGGAACGCTTAGAAAAATATGTTTGTAGGCAGGATTCCTTCTTAAGATGAAAGCATTAATATTTTTGAGTCACCATTTGTCAAGGTGAATGTGTAGAAATAAAGGCCATTACTATGTTATTTGGAAATTATCATTTATTGCTACGAAGAATTGATGATTTGTTTTCCTTTACTTTGTTTATTTTGTGGCAAGGGACCGAGTAACAGAACGTTACTTCGAGTCGCAGAGTTCGTTTCAAATGTGCCCATCACTGAAACACATTTTATGTTTTCCGACCCTGGTGAAGAGATGTTCAATCGGAATGTACATTAAATGCCGGATATCAATGATTGCCGGCTCAAATCAGCGGCAGATTGGCGGGGAACAGATGGCAATGAAAGCAATTTAGTCATGTGAAAAGAATCTGTGCACGCGATCCCTTCGTGTTTTGATGTAGCGAATATGTTGGAAGAGAGAAATTAGAAGATGAGCAGAAAAAGAGAAAGTGAGAATAGAAAGAGAAACAAGTGGGAATGTAATGAGGTTAGAAGAAGGAAAGTAGTGTTCACATTGTAGACATAGAAGACAAATAAACGTATTGTAGATAAAGAAAGGATTCATTTAGAGGAAGAACAAAGAATAGGGATATATACAAGAAAATGGCAAAGAAGAATAAATGATAGATTCAATAATCAGGGTCTTAAGATAGTATTGAAGTGAGAAACTGACAACCAACATGCAGTGTTGATCTATTATTCATCCCCTTCCCCCTCTCTCGGTCTCTCTCTCCCCACCTCTCTCTCTCTTTATATATATATATATATATATATATATATATATATATATATATATATATAATATAATGTGTATTGGGTTGAAAAAAAGGTTCATTCGGTTTATTATTTAAATATTATACTTTATAAGCAAACCAACTTTATAAATCCACACAGACAGACGCATATCTCTCTCTCTCTCTCTCTATATATATATATATATATATATATATATATTTTAGATTGATGTGAGTTTGTGACTCTGAATTAAACGCCCTTGCGATCGTCTGACAACTGTCGATCGCAAGGTTTGAAACTCAGGACATATATATATATATATATATATATATATATATATATATATATATATATATATATGGATTTATGAGTTTGTAACCCTGGGTTTTATGCCCTTGCGATCGTCTGAAACCCAGGGTCACAAACTCACATCAATCCAACTAAATATGTTAGCTCTATCACTGATATTGAGCGCTTTCCAAATAAGTACCGCGCATATATAATATATCAATAATATATATATAAAAATTACTCACACACGTGTGTCAATCGCAGACAGTACTGTCCCCCTATATCACAGCTCCTCAATGCGACTTGACATCCGAAATGCTTCAAGCCAGGATCGAAACGCAACCGTTTTGGTGTTAGTCAGAGATTCTACCACTGAGCTATCTTCCCTCGGCAGAGCTACACTCTGCGTGTGTCTGTGCGTGTGGTCATTTTTATATATTATTCGAATAGAGGCCGTCGATGGTTATCATAACACAATATCATAAGTCATCGTGACCGAATGTTTGAACGTACTTGTTTGTTCAAACTGTTAATCCCGGAAACACTAACTAAGGTCCGCTTAGCATAGTTGTAGTATAAACTACTGGTGGTTTCTTTGGCTGTTGCACAAACATAAATGTGCCTGAGCAGGCGTCTGCAACAGTGATTAGCTAGCTGCCTTAGCTGACGAGTGTACTCGGAACCGAGAAGTCGGCCATTATTATAGAAATTTTTGAATGCATTTTTTTTAGTTCTTTATTTATTATTACTATAAACTTTATTTTTAGTAGATGCACGTGTTTTTGAATTGACATTCCTTTTATTTTAAAAACCGGAATTAATGCCGATCGGCCAAGAAATACTTACAAACCAGTCATGAATAAGTTATTAAGGACTTCTCGCTAATAATTTTGTCAAGTGTGTGCCTATATGTGCGTGTGTATAGATATGTGTACATAATGTTTCTTTTTCCATTTGCTGTGCTGATATCAATTCCAAAATATCTGATACAGCACATGATATTGAGAGAGAAAATGATGTAGAAAAGCAATCAATTGGAAAAGTAGAAATTGTGAAAGAAAATGAATTATTTAATATGGAATTAGCGCAACAGTTAATATTTATAGTGGCGCAAAATCTGTGGCGAACGCGTGTCAGTACATATGAAAAAGAGGCCCCGGATCGCGTGCGGACATGTCAAAACCAGTTACATTCAAGTTTTCACCGTTAGCAGCAGAAAAGCCTTGCATGTTCAGATACGGACCTCTCTGAAACTTGTCTACATCAGGGTTTCTCTCAACTGTATCATGTCAATTAAATCGACGGGAAAAACAGCAGTGAGTGAGATTCGGTGTTTTTTGAAGTTGGTCCCGTGGGCATTTTGTTCCTGATGTCATGGTGCTGTGGTTTTTAAGGCAGAGTTATTTTGTCACCTCTTGTCTCTTTCTCTTCTTTGACGATTACTTCCGTACTTCTTGGAAAACCAATCGGCTCGGTGGTTTCCCCAACCTCAACACACTCTTGTCGTATTTTGTCACAAAATCTTATAGACACACATACTGTGTAAAAATATTAAAACACACATGAAAAATCTAAATTTGTAAATAAAACCAGTCTTTTGAACAGGAGTAGAGGTTTAACCCTTGTTTCCCGTTTAGGATTGAGTTTCTGATTCCTTCTAGAGTCTTTTCCTTTTCTTTCACTCCCAGTAACCTGTTGCGTCTTAGTGGTATTATTACCTTGCATGGGGTGAATTGATTGAAAATACAAAAAACAGAAAAATAATTAAATAATTAAAAAAAAAAATCGTGCCTGATGGTGTGCTGAAAAGTTATCTTTCCGACCAAGAAGCGATGAAAAAAATATAGTGTTTGATGTTAGGTTAATTTTTGAGAAATGGAGCTGTCCGAGAACACTTCAGCATCCTCCAGCATCTGCTTATAAATATTTCTTCATCGCTATACATGTTCACAAAATATTTTTCTTCCGCTATACATGCGTGAAGAAGTATATCTAAAAAAAAAAAAGAAAGAGACAAACACGAGATATGCTAAATGTGCGGATATGGTAAATCAAATCAAAAAATAATGAAATATCCTAAATTCGTATTTCACGAGAAAAGTAGTTGCCCAATACTATGAAATAGAAAGCAAAATTACAATCACATGAGAAGAACTGTCAAGTAGTATGTGAAGACATAAGCAACCTGGATGTGTAAAGCAGGTGCTGAAGTTCAAATATCTGGCAAGTGTTTTGACAGAGGACGGTAAGTGCGACACTGAGATCTGTAGACGCATTGCGATGGCCATGACGCATTCCAAATGCTAGGCAGAGTATTTCGAGACAGAAGGATTTCATTGGTAACAAAGAAAAGCGTACTGAACTGTTACGTGACATCTGTCCTCCTTTACGCCAGCGAATGTTGGACGGTCTCCTCAAAGATGAAAAGAAGACTCAAGGCGATGGAGATATGGTTCTACAGAAGGATGCTGAGGATATCATGGTCAAGCGTGTGAGCAACGATGAGGTCTTGGAGAAGATGCAAACAAGGAGGAGGCTTATACTTAACATCAGGATGAGGCATCTGAAGTTTCTGGGACACGTAATGAGGAAGTAAAGCCCGGAGAATCTGATACTCTCAGGTCGAACAGAGGGACAAGGGAAGGCAACGCAAAGATTGGGGCCTATAGATGTTTCTAGATGATGGACAACTCTGAATTCAAAACCTCTGACTATAGATTAAATAGCCTCACCAAGAAGTTTTGAGTGCAGCAAAACCCTTGAAGATGCAATACAAAGCAAAATGACAATCACATGAGAAGATCTGTCAAGTGATATGTGAAGACATACGCAACCTGGATGTGTAAAGCTAGGAGGAGTTCCTTCAATATAAATGAAAAGGCACTGAATTTGGTTATACATATACACAAATTCATATATCCATAGTCTGACGCTATTATTAGCTGAATTTTTATCTGAAATTTTCACTGTATTATGTCTGAACCACGCTATTAATATTAACTTAAATTAAGTGCATGTACAATGAAAGAGATGATACTGAAAAAAATTAATATTTGTTGTGTAAAATAAATACTTTTTCATCATTAGTCTGCATATTTATTGATGTTACTACGTAATCTCTTATCTATACATTTATCTATTTTTATGTTTGTATGTCTATAGTCATAGCTAGATAGCTGAAATGACACGTATCTTTATATCTTTGTATGAAAAGAGCTATAGAAAAATGGAATTTTTATCTTGTGTACAGATAACCCCGTATTATTGCCTTTATGTAAATTTTATAATAATTACAAGGAGAGAGAATAAAATAGATACCAAGAAACAAACAGAGAGTAAGAGAGGTCTAGATAGAGAGGTTAGTCAAATGAGGAGACAAGTAAGCCAACTGAAAGTGAGGTTGACAGAATATAAAATAGGTATCCGTGCTTCCGTACACAAGCAGACCGTATCATAAGCACAACATTAATAGACTAACAATCACTTTCGTTGTGTTTGAAGCTTTATGGTCATCCGTATGTGAGCAACGCGTTGGCGAGTAACGTTCTCACATGTCAGACGTGAACGATCAAAGAAAGATTTTATTGCGCGCAAGACAGAGTGCGGGTTGTTGGAAGGCGTGACTATGAGATGTGGGCATACATGGGGTTCGGTCTCGGCCCGTTCAGGTTGGGTAGACCCCGGCTGACGTTGACATCGAACTGAGGAGTGCCTGATGCACTTCTGGGATGATTGAAACCCTTGGCAAAATCGACTAAAGTACATGCTGCAACCCGAATAACCAAACACACATATATGTATATTCAGACTCATGCACATACATGTAATATCTATCTATCTATCTATCTATCTATCTATCTATCTATCTATCTATCTAAATAAAAGTAACGTATGCATACAAATACAATTATTTTAAAAATCCAAACATTTCAATACATAAAAAAACCAAAAATTTAAATTCAAACATTTAAATATAAACATTAAAAAAAACATCCGTTATAATTTGAGTCTTAATAAACATGCACACCAGTATAACAAGCAAGCGAGAATGGGGGCTAAAAATTCTATTGTTTGATAATTTGGTCATAATTTCGGGAAATGGGTCGGAAGGGGACTTTCCGAACTTTATATATATATATATATATATATATATATATATATATATATGTATATATATATATATATATGTATATATATATATATATATATATATATATGTATATATATATATATATATATGTATATATATATATATATATCTATATATATATATATATATATATATATATATATATATATATATATATATATATATATGTATATATATGCATATATATGTATGTACATGTATGTATGTATATATATATATATATATATATATATATATATATATATATATGTATATTATTTTTTATAGTAAGTTTCACCCTGAACAAGGCACGGGAACCGGGGGCTCCCGAGGTAGTGGGTTACGTTAAGGGATCGTTTATATAGATAGGAGGAGACGACAACGCTTAAATCTAGACTTGAATAGGTTAGTGGTCGGGAAAACATCCTCTTGGGAGTCAGGGTTAGTGGTTTGCAGGAAGAAGCTGTTTAAGTGGAACGTCTGTCTGTCTGTCTGTCTGTATGTATGTATGTATGTATGTATGGCGGTAAAGAGAGAATGAACAGAGAGTGAGAGAGTGTGAGAGAGAGAATGAGTCACACCTTTCCTCCCGAGAAGGAACTTCTTTAGAGTAATAATATTTTTATTGTTGGAGTCATATGTTGTATGATCCAAGATGTAAATTTACTGAGGAAGACTTGTTGACTTTATAAATCACTTTTTCTTTTAAAACTGCTTTCTTCAAATAAAAAAAATTACGATGAGAACTATTATGATCAATACACTGAGCATATATTTTTGCAAAAAGTCCAGTTTGTGCTCACATAATCTTTTATTTAAATTCTTGTATCGTTAAGAACTCAAAGCTGATCTTTTACAAAACAATGTACTTAATGATTAATCTCACATGGCTTTCTGTTTAGTTTAGGACTCGACATCGTGAGCTTTTCTGCATTTTTTAGCAGTCATAAGATTTTTAAAAATCATAACTCAACAAATATTTGTTACCTTTTTATATCTTTATACGGAACGTATGCAAATGAAGTAAATTATTCAACTTACTTTTATAAGGCTAGCATAGGAGTCATACAAGATTTTCAACGAATTTTCTCAGATTCCATTGTCGAACGTTCTAGCAATTTCCAAGTATTACTGAAATTATTAAAAATTATTCTTTATACTTCAATCAATTTTACACACAATTTTAAAGCTTAAATTAAAAAAAATGTCTGTTAATCTGAGATTTCTAAAATATAGACATTTCAAATCGCTTAGGTTTGTTTACATTTGTACTGAACGTAGCGGTTTGCATCCTAATTGAGCAAGACGATGTAACCATCATTTTGGGCAAAAATTCCAATAATTTTTCTTTACCATTCTTGAAACATAAGATCATTTATAGGACCCAGTCTTTCCTGTTATTTATTCCTATCTGGGAGAGAAGAGATGGAGTCATACTTTTCCCAGCGGTATTTATCTATTTATGCATTAAATGGCTAATAATATAAGATGCAGAATATCTATCTATCTATCTATCTATCTATCTATCTATCTATCTATCTATCTATCTATCTATCTATCTATATAAAAATTGGAAGGACTTTATCAGACGTTTCTACAATGAAACATAATACACAGGATTTTTCCACTTTTTCAAGAATTGTCGAACATGTTTTGATATATAGATATATATATATATCATATTCTCTTAAACATATATAAGGGGTACTAAAAAGTTACCTGTCGGATCGTCTTTCCAAAATCTGGCCAAATGTCTATAGTTTCTATGCGAAGGGCTTCTTGCACGGGCTGAGGATATTTCAGCAACTTGTTATATATATATTATATATATATATATATATATATATATATATATATATATATATATATATATATATATATATATATATGTATAAATTTTAATAATATTTTTATTTATAAATATTTTACATTGTGACACGAAAATTTCTATGTTTCGGTACTTTAAAATTTTTGGCCCGTCATCAGGCAATGTTAGGTAACTTTTGATGAAAAAGATTTACTTTTGTAAACAGAAAGCAATACGTTAGCTTATTAAAGAGTTAAGAAGTAGTGGGGTCAAGATTTCAAAATTTTACGGGTATGTCACCGTTGACCAAACAAAAGACGAGTCAGAGCTAAAGTAGAAAAGTTAGAAATATAGGTTAGAGATTAGGGGGACGTGTGTTATTTATATACATGTCTATATAAGCTGTCATATGAAGACGCAACACCATACATCCGGTTAAGAATAAACTTTTAAATCATAAATTTTAAATTTACGTGTCGCAAACTTTTTTTTGTGAACTATTTTTTAAATAAAAATATTATTCTCTACGTTGTATTGAACATTTAAAAAAAAAAAGTAAATGCTTAAATGCTAAAGAACTTTGTATGTTCTTTCTTTTTATATATATATATATATATATATATATATATATGTATGTATGTATAGAAACAATAGGTTGCTGAAATGTTCTCGGACCGTTCAACACACACACACATATATATATATATATATATATATATATATATATGTGTGTGTGTATATATATATATGTTTATGTAATGCATATTAGCATGTATGAATGTACATTATATAGTTAGGGATGTATTCATGCGTGCAACTTGATACATTTTGTCGATACATTCGTTCCGGATTGATTCACTTTCATCCCCCCCCCTCGGCAAAAAAAAAAGAGAGAAGGGAAACCATAATTGAAGAACAAGAAGAGAAATTAGAACGACAAAAGTGACAGAGAAAAATCAAAGAAGTGAAGACAAAGAGAAGAGAGATAAAATGTCCAACCATTACGTTTAGATCTGACATTCATTAAGTCTCATTTTGAGTAAAATTTATGACTAAGCAAGCATATGACATAAACTGCAAGAACGTGTGTACATGTTTTGATGTAAAATATATTTTAGTTGAAACTTTAAAGTGCTTTGATAATGTTAGATGTTCATGAAAATATAAACGTAAGTATAAAAGTTAATGTTATATATTTGTAGGGGGGGACACTCGTGATATAGAAATTTTTTTTTTAATTTGATCATCATCGTCATTTTCTTTCTTTATGCTAACCATTTTTTGAAAGGATTTCGAGCAGTCAGTTTTGATAATAATATATTAACGAATACTATGAGAATTCTTGTAACAAAAATATTGAATGTTTAAGATACGCCAGTTCCTTATCTCTGGCAAATTGTATAGATTACACCGTTCTGATTCTATCAAAAGGTTCATCTGCTACACATGTTTTCAAAGAGAAGGTAGAAATCCATATGCTCCCTCAGCTATGGGTTAAATAGTAGGACCTGCTTATAGAAAAAACATTTTTATTCTAAAAATTGCTAATGCAAAATTCATTCGCAAAATAAGAATCATTCTTTCAATCCAAAATATTTTTCAACTTTTAATAAACCACAAAGAGTTGATCAGCCGTAAAAAACAAATAAAACTCATAGTACCTTTCTTTCTTTCTTTCTTTCTTTCTTTCTTTCTTTCTTTCTTTCTTTCTTTCTTTCTTTCCATTCCTGAAGAGGAAATTTTCTTTTGTTTTGCATGCATACGTAGAAAGATGTATTAACGAGGGTAATAAGTCTGTAGTTATTGGTTGAATTTTAATTTGAAATTTTCAATATATAATGTTCGCTTTATGTTATCAATATATAAAGAGGACTGATAAAGATTATGTTGCAAAGCAAATATTTATTATGTAAAAGAAACCTTTTTTCCCATCATCATCGTATGTTACCCAAAAAAAACTTTATCACCTTTAAACGCCATGTTTTACCGTGTCGTTTAATAGTGTAATTTTGAACGTTAAGTTGGCTATAATTTCTTAACAGTATATATTTAGACTGCAAGGATTTTACAGCTGTCTCGCAGTTTTATTAGAAATATAGATTTTTTATTTTGTTGGATCGAATGACAGAAAAATGCATAAAACTAAATACATGAAACAATACTTAGCAAAATCGAGTAACGCGTGAAACTGTTTGTTTAGAATAATATATAGTATTGATTATTTTCTAACACTATCAAGTCGGTATGATGTTTGGGCAGAGTAACGATAAAGCCGCAGGAAGTGGAATATAATGAGTTAAAGTAAATCTGCGGCGTTCGGCCATTTACTCTGAATCACCTTTCGTCTCACGAATATAGATTTTGTTTCTGCTAAATTATGTTTCTGATCACGCCGGCTCATTGGTGAAATATGACAAAATAGAAAAAATTCTAAATTATCTTATGTATATATCATTCGGTCGGATTTGTATCCAATTTTACTCACACCTTGTTGTATGAAAAAATTAGCAATAATAATATTTGGCGGTTCGAAATGAAGAAAACCAGATACTTTTATGAATTCTGCTTGTCGAGTCTTGGTAAATAACGAGCCGATGCCAACGATTATGGCAAGACAACCAAAGATTTATCTTACTCTCTTTAATATCGATGTTTTATTGCTGTAACGTAACTGGTTTGGTTTTAGTGCAGTGAGGTAAAGTTTTAAAACAGAAATAAAATAAATTACTAAATACAGACACTTAAAGTTTTTAAGTTTCTATTATGAATAAGCATTATTTGAAATTTAACCGAAGTTCCTATTTTTTATGTTTAACAGTATAAATAAAAATAAAATAATTGATTTGTTTTTTACTGCTTATCAAACTTTTCCAGATTATTTACAACTAGAAAATATTTTTGGAATGTAAGAATTTTTTGGAGATAATAATGATACAAGTCCTAATAATTAACCCATAGCTGGGCGAAAATATGTACTTTCATACTTTTCCTAAAGGTAATTTCGCGTAAGTGAATATAACGACTAGTTCTCCGGTTTCCAATTGCAAGCTGTTACCCATTACACCACCCGTATATCTCAAATTTACAACACCTGGCATTCCCAAGCGTTTAACCATCTTGGCCAGGCTCTACGTTACTTAACTTCGATGATAGTACGAAAACCGGCGTTTCAACAAGATATGGTAGTAAGCCAAATCAAAAAGAAAACATACCCAAAGCAGAAAATCAATCCACAAACTAAAATACCTTTCACTATTTACATTCTTTGGACTATTGTCCTCATCTTTGTTGTCTTATTTATCACAACTTTTCGGTCGTTGTACGCTCCGGCCTCCTTCAGGCGGTTGTAATGTCGAACTGGACCCTTTATTAAGTTTATAAATCCCAGAAATTCATAGAAAGATGTCCTTAAGGACACATGGCGCAATGGATAAAGTTGTTGGCTAAATCCAGTGACAGGACCCAAAGAGTGTGAGTTCAATACCTGATTAAGGCAGTGGAGAACTTGGAGTGGTGAATTAACAGGAGATAACTGATAATTGACATCCATTAGACATGGCACGTGGAATTAGAACAGTCTACCCCAGTGAATGAAATAAAGGGTTCAGTACGACATTCCAACAAGCTGAAGAAAGCCGGAGAGCACAACGGCCGAAACGTTGTGATAAATATGGCAACAAAGATGAGGACAATAGTTCAAATAATGTAAATAGTGTACATAATACCTCATCTCAGCTCAGAAATATAGACAGATACTAAAATACTTTAGAAATACAAAATCTTTTGCGGATGTTATAAATTTACTAGGATTACAAAAGCCATCTCTATAAACAATAATTCAATATGAAATGTTTTCTTATAAAATCCTTTGCATTCGATTTGTTCTCATGTAAAGAATATTTATAATTTCTCATTGGTGTGTTTAACAAGTGTTCTAAAACCCTATAGATAAAAAAAAACGAAACAAACTAGAAACATATTGGCCAAGAGCTTTAATCAGGATTTGGCTTTGAAATATCCAATACTAAAACCTCCTCAAAACAAATCTGTTTATTTTTCCTGGTGATGTTCCGTGGTTTACATCATAATCATTATTCTCCCTCCTTCGTCATCATTCTCATCCTTGATGTCATCAATATTTGCCTTCTCATCCATATCCATGACGTCATCCTCCTTACTCTTCCTTTGCATCTCCTTATCCGCATCATCATCTTTACGCTACTTTCTCATCTCTATTTTTTCGCAATATCATAATTCTTCTATCTTTCGTCCAACATCCAAATGCAAAGACCTTGCCTCTCGTAGGAAATGAGCCTTTTTCGTTTTTATTCTCCCACCACTCTTTTCGATTTTAACCCACAGGTCATCCCATTGACCCTCAAGTTAATTGTCTCAGTTCTTGTCCTTTAAACCAAAAAACAGTCGAAAGGTTTTTAACAATGGTAACATAATTATATGCTGTTTTCTCGGATTTGATTCGGGCCCATGTTATCATCAATATATCTATGATTTCCCCTTACCTTTTTTTTTCTTGCCCTGCTATTATTAGAAGCTCTTTGCTTTTACCTCTTCTCTTACTTCGACTGAATCGCTTTTTTCCTTTTTTTTTTTTAGTTTTTCATTACAATATCATTTTGTCCAATTTCATTTGCTGCTCATTTTTGCGTCATCCTCCCTCGTTCCTATTATTGCCATCGCCACGTTTATTCATTATCTGACTATTAATCTCATCTGATCATCTCAGACTTCATTAAATCCATTTTCTATTGGTGCTGATCCGTGCTTATCGAAATCTTTCCGCCTATTCGCCAACGTTTATTTCTCAATTACATGATTTAAAGCTGGCCTTGCGGTCACAGAGTAATGCGAAGTCGAATCTTCTGTCTAAAGAGTTCGATCAGTTGAATTTCATTTGTACAAACTTGTCGAAATAAAGAAAAACTCTTATTTAAATCAAGTCCTTAAAAGCCTTTTTTTTCGAGAGCTCTGTCATGGTCTCATGACCTACTTCGTATCAATTACTTTATTTTCTTTTTACACTTGATTATAATCACTTGTTACAATTTATAAAATAAGAAAAATTCTGTTAGGTAAATGCCTTGGCCCGTTTCAATCGTTACATTGTATTAACCACCTAGCGGCCAGATTTTTCTTCCGTGTTTTTCTTTTAACGGACGTACGAGTAACGTAGCGGTTATCGGTAAGGAAAGTGGGAACAGAGTTTAAATTCCAACCGAATTCGTTGCGTTCACTTTTTGCATTAATGACTTTAGAAAAAGAATGAATCAATTGCTTTTGCCTTCAGCTATGGCTTAAAAAACAAGGTGGACTGGTTTCCCTAGCCTTAGCTGGCGTTCAGTCTAGATGAAGAAAAAGTCTGAATTTAAAACCGAGCAGAAGACAACGGGAAGCAACTTCAATATATTTCCAAGAAATTGCAATTCACAAAATAAAGAAAAAGGCGACTATGAAGATCCACAAAAAGAGAAGATCTTCTCTTGGTAAAATATATTTAAATTCGAATATCGATCTGGTTGTTGCGTACATATTTTATGGTTCTTCGTAATGCTCCACTTCTAATGTCGACAGGATGTTCATATGGCGAATAAAATTTGACACCGATATTTAGAGGACTGAAAACGATTACTTGATTACTTATTTTCGCGCATCATTTTACAATAATTGTCACGCGGCGTAGACAATATTCAATTCACTGTTTACACAAATTAGCCGTAAATAATCAACAGCCATAACAATCTGTCACATATATTATTACCAACTGTATTAATATTAGCATAAGCAGCGAAATATTTGTTCTAGGTAACGCGGTTATTTGAAATAAGTGCTGCGTAAATTGTTGCGATAAAATTTGTTGCAACAACTTTAAAGATAATAAGAGATTTAATACAAAACAAAATGATAACAGCCAAAAAATCGAAGTACGAATTTACAGTATAGACTGTAGAAATAACTACATAGGTGAAACATCTAGAAATTTAAATAAAATAATATATGAACACAAAAACTTCTTTTACGAAATTATTATACACTAATTTGCTCGAAATGGTGTACTCAATAGTCGACGTGTTCAAAACCGGATGTACCCGGGGCTGGCATCTAAGAAAACCGAAGCAGCAACACCAAGCACGGCGGTATTGTGACTCTATGCAAGCCCCGCAAGGGATCTAATGATAAAAAATGAAGAGGGTGTTCTCTTACAAGTGCACAATATATTTTTCAAGATACAAGTATATAAGATATTCTCGCTTCATTACAAAATTAGCAAAGTAGCTCCTTATAGTTACTGGCGTCGGCTTCGCCATTTCCGCGATCTAAAATTTGAACATGCGGGCGATCCCAGAAGGCCGTCGTCCCAAGCAATGCATCTTCGGAATGGAACTAGTGTCATTACTGAGGCGTCGTACCATCGGCGCAATGGGCTTGAGTAATTGTTTGTTCCTTGCTCATATATGCGTTGACTCCAACTGTATTCTCAGCCCTGTGTCATATTTTGTTCGAGGTAGACGTATTTATAACTACACCCTTCTAGGATCGGCTGTTATTTGCTCTCTGTTCGTTAACACTACTAAGCTAGCGTTATTCAGGGTATCAGTAAATAGGATGGCTTCGACAAAGAGAAGTCATTCTGTCACAGATATAAGAGTTTTACTCAACAAAATATATTTCTTATATTTCTCTTACCAAGCTTGATCTAAAGTTTTCGCTTTTCTTTTTGTCAACATAGTTTATTTTACCTTGTTTATCAATCCGTAGTAAATATATTCCACTGTGATCTATCTGCCTTCATAGTACACCGTGATTTAAAATATATCTGAAACTCTATAAACATGAGATATGAAACGGGAGTTAAGGTTCTCTAAACTTATTACATTCACTTTGTAAGCAATCGATGACTATAAAGTTGACATTTCCACTGATATTATAGACATGAATACAAAAGAAACTCTTATAACACGGATCTTGGGATCTTCTTTTATGTGCAGTTTCCATTCAAGATGTCAGTGATCATGGTTCTTCACAACTTTCTATCCTTTGTATCTTGAAGAAATGTGTGTCCCCTCATTACCCCTCATTACCGCTCTCATTTTCTGTCCCAAATATTTATCCCAGAAATTTCAATATTTTTCTCTCCGATTCTAACTATATGTGTTCACCTTGTCTCAATGCTCATTAAAAATTTTCTCCTTGCTGACATGATCTGTCCATGGTATCCTTAGTATCCTTTTGAATAAAACACTTTCAAAATACTCTGAATTAATGCAAGTAAATTAATTAATTTGGCTATTTCTAATCACAAAATTTAACAACCCATTGTAGGAGACTATTTTGTAAATTACATCTTGCAAATTTGGTTACATCATGTGAATAAAAGAACCGCCATGTCATCTCAAACGATGTGCAGACTTACCAACAATAATGATAATGGGAGAGTTAGAATATTTTAAAGTGAAATAAAAGATCTGTCAAATTTAATAGCTTAATAGTTGGTTGTTTGTACAAATTGAATATTTAGTTCGTAATGATGTCTAGCTTAGACTTTCTCTTTGTCAATTTCATTTGCAAACGTCAAGATTGTCATTGAAACCAGCCTCTTTGTAAAACACCAATACTCTATTGTATTTAATCTCGGCATTTTCATATGTACATATACATATATACGTACGCCATCACATGCATACAAACACATACACACCCCCATATATATATATATATATATATATATATATATATATATATATATATATATATATATATATATATGTATGCTTTCATATGTATATAGTATATATACATATATATGTGTGTACACTTTCATATGTACACTTTCACATGTAGATATTCATATATAGGTGATCTGAGAGTTTCTGATTAACTTATACTATATACCGTCTCCTATCAGGACGTGGGCAATCATGGCTCTCCATAATTTCCAGTATTTTATAGCTGTTAATAAATCTTGTCATTTTTTTCACTCCTAAAACTTCTTCCGCCATTCATTTACTCAATCACGCTAGGGAGGTTATGCATTGTTTTCCTCTGTCTCTCTTGCCTGCCGTATGTCCTGTGAATATCAAATTTTCCAAGCCATCTTTCCTCAGTGTATGCTCTAGACATGTCAACTGTCTATCTTTGATGTTAAGTGTAAGTGTTCTTTTTGTTTCAATTTTCTTTAAAACTGCATGTTAACCGCACATAGCCTATCTCAGTATCATTCGTAGAACCACGTTTCTGTTGCTTCATGACTCTCCACAATTTCCTGTTCTTTGTAGCACTTAATAATTTTGTCTTTTTACCATTTCTCCCAAACCTTTTCAGCTGTCTATTCGGTCAAGATCGCCAGGTAGGTTATATGTTGCTTTCTTCTAGCCCTCTTACGTTCAGTCAGTCCTGTGAGTATCAAAATTTCCAAACATTTTCCCCTCATCACATACCTCCCAAAGTTCAACTGTCTCTTACAAGCGAGTGTTCTTTTGTTGACATTTTCTCTAGAACTTCTAGAAATTATCTTTAGAATTTCTATTGCTTCAAGTGTTTTCTTTATCCGTGAGGAGATTGTCCAGCATTCACAGCCATATAAAGGACTGAACAGCAATACAATAAAATAAATCGGGATGTAACCAGGTTTGAAACTGTCAAATTATGTCTTATTTCCAGATATTCATTTTCTTGAGTCTGTTAACTCTGTGAAAAGTGTATAACTTTGAATAAACTGTGTAAACAAATAATAAAACAAAGACTGAACCAATGGGAAATATATTTTCGCCTACACATCGATCGGTATTTCCATAGCTTCATTCTTTAATCATGCTAGTTCGTAACTTTATAGCTAGGGTACCCCCATGCTACATTCACGGAGCCTAAAAACCGTCATTTCCCCCGCGTTCCACTTTGTGTAGCAAACTCTAGCGTGTGCTTCCCTGAATGTTACAATCTCAAGTCAAGAGTCAATCATTATTTATCCTCGTTCATATAATATTCACTTCCTACTAACTTCTTTTTCATTCATTCACTCACCACATTCATCCATACTATTTAAATTATAACTCTCTAACTTGGGTGGCTCTCATGCTTTCGTATTTATTTCAATTCTAGTATAAAAATTCCTCAGATAAAAAGCATGATTGATTTTTTTCTTTGCATCCTAAATGTAGGCTTTTTCATGTTAACCCAGATTGGAATCCGAATTAAAAAAAAAAAAAAATATTATTTACATTTTCTGCATTTGCATCTTCTCACTAGGAATTTGATGGATGCCGTTGGTAATTTACCAACAGGTAGTCTAGAATCTCTAACACACCAGCAACTGCCTTATTCTTACCTCCTATATGTGGCAGAGTTCCCACTGCACCAGATAATGTAGGCACAAACATGTTCCACAGCTCTTTCAGCTCCCGGGGGAGATCCTGGTATGATTCTACTTTTTTCTTTACATAGCTCTATGATCAGCACAGTTGTGTCTCTGATCTAGTATAATTTATCGTGTACACAATTATTTGCTTGGATCAGTACGTCAATCTGGATGCTAATGTCACAGAGTATTATACGATTTAAATATTTTAGTGCAGCCTCGGGCTTGTTAAGATACCATTTGTTTACGCAATCTAACTCGAGTCAGTTGTACAGTTCTCAGTAAATGATTGTTTCTCCAGTGGTGTGTCTGATTTTATTTTTATTTAAAGCTACCTTGCAACTGTTGATGACATTTTTGATATTTTTTAATTTCTTTTCATTTACCGTATATACTCGCGTATCATGCGACCCTTGAAAACCTAATTTTGAAGCTAACTACAGTAAACGGATATAGAGTTTAGTCTTCGGCGTAGTCAGGACCAACAGTACATACGTTAATTTTATATATCATATATGATACGACACCCTTAACATTAGCCTAAAAATTAGGTCTTTAGACGTCGGAGGATACGCAAGTATATACGGCATATATATTTGATTTCATATGAATAGATTTGATGCATTTGCTCTGGACTTCTACGATAAGAGATTATGTTTCCCTTTTCAGGTCCATGAATTTTTGTCTACGATGGTTTCTTAATGTCTTAGATACTTCATGAAGTGTTTTATTTTTCAGTTTTTCATTGTTAACTTGTTCTTTTTCCGTTTTTACTCTCTTTGCTATTACGAGCCTTGAAGCCAGAAGAGACATTGCATTAAATTTTGACAGCAGACCAAATAAGCCTGATATACCAGGGTTTGGTGTGGGTTACTGCCGGTCACTGGGTGGGAAAGCAGATGACCTTATGCCTACATCGGTTTGCCGGTGTGGGAGGGTTTTGTGATATATATGTCTATACAATTAACAGCCTCAGGAGTCTTGTGGCAGCATCTCACACATTACAGAAGTAATACCTATCGGATTTCTATCAGCGAAACATTAAAGAAATGTGAGGAAAATGATCGTCTTTTAAAAGAATGGTGACAGGACGAAAAATGGATAGTCTGTAACAATGGAAATCACGACGATATACCACAAACTCCGAAGCAGGAAATCGGAGAACGTTATATTTTTAATTTGATGAGTTTCTTCCAATGGAGAGGATAATCAATTTGGATGTATACTGTGACCAACTAGACAAATTAAACGCAGCGATGCTCCAAAAGCGTCCATCACTTGCTAATCGTAAGGGCAGTGTTCTTCATCACGACAATGTCAGAACACACATTTCTATTTGCAGAGGCGCTAGAAGTTACTGGGACTTAGGAAGTTTTGCCGCACCTCCCATATTTGCCCGTCCTTGTCACGTGTTTCAGTCTCTTCAAAATTTATTGAATGGACAGACCTTCAACTTTGAAGAGGAGTAAAAATTCACCTGGAAGAGTTTTTCTCCATTAAACACAGGAAATACTTAGATCGGGAAATAATGGATCTGTTTACAAGATGGCAGAAGATACTGAAACGAGACGATAAATATATCAAGAACTTTGTGTTTAAAGCGTGTTAAAAAACCGAAAGGACTTTTTGACCAAGCCAATATAAGTGTCACTTCAAATGTATTTGGGGGGAAAAATAAAACTACCCTTACTATTTTTAATTTGCATTATACCAGAATCGGCTGCATCACTTTACACGTAATAAGAGTGAATGAATGTTTTGACGTTTTTGTTTATTAAATCCTACCGGTGATATCATACTTTACGGAAATAAGTATTTACTATATCACAATCTTTATCGACGAATGGATGTTGATTATTTTCAATCTCTTTAACATTTCAGGGTTTTATATCTTTTATATTTATGCACGATAATTTTTCTTTCGAAAACAAAAAAATATATACAATGTCTGCTTTAGTTTTTTTTTGTTAGCTTCAGTGTAAATTTAAATGTCAATAAGTTGTTGTTTTATTTTTACCGATATCAATTATTTTATCATCGCGAGTACAAAAGATCACGTTCTACGAACGAATAATAAAATTGCTTTTTCAGATACCTACAAAAAATTTACTCACACTGTCACACACATACCCATACACACATACACACACACACACACACACACACACACACATTGCAAGTTTTATCTTTCATTGTCTTTTCTGTCTTTCTTGTGTCTTTATCAATGTAGTTTATATTCTGAAGCGGCTGCAGTTGGAATAAATCGATATTATTCATATTCTTTCACTTACCTTTTCCTTCTTGCTGTATCTGCTCGGTAGATGAAATAGTTGCGTATTTCTTTCCAAAATCTATGTTTAGCAATTCATTACAATGATCTAGCTATCTATATCAGTATGGTTAATATATATTTGTAGACGATTATAATTCTCTCTCAGTCACAATCTATCTATTTTATACTAATGTTCATCCAATGCAATGCCCAAGAACCACTCAAGGTAGAGGATTACTACTTAGAGGAATGTAAGGAAAGGCAAGTAGTTAATCGCCTTGTCGGTTGGCGCTTCAGTATACGCCTACCGCACCTCTGCAGATGGGTAAGACCCCACCAAATGAAGCGTCCTGGGTAAGACGATAAGCTACATCCGACATCAAGGCCTCTGATCAGGAGGTTTTGAGGAGTATGGCACCTCTTAATTGCTGGTGTTCCCAGGTCCACCTTGACCCGGGGTGGTAACACCTGTCAGGGTCTCAGCTATGGGGTCAAAACGCCATGAAAGTGTAAAAATAGGATTTAATACAAGCAATACATTTTTGTAGAAAAATATTGCCAGCAATGAATATTGAAGAAAAAAATTATTACCAGCAATACATTTTTGAAAAATATTAGCAGCAATAAAAATTTTGTCGGCATTAAATAACTCGTTGAGGTTGATATGCCACAAAGCAAAATAAACCAATCCAAGCAAGAAGTGAAGTTCATTGTTCTATGCAAGAAAGATAACGATTAACCCTAGACATGAAGAGGTCATGATCGAAGTGATTTGGAAAACATCCTGCTGTGAGTCTATTCTACAAAGCAGCTGTTCTTGGGAAGAACTTATTTTTTTAGGATATGAATAGGGTAATAGGGACGATTCATCCTTGTGTACGTGGCATGGCGGATCTCACTTGTAAAGCTCGGGTTGGCCGCTAGAATTATGGAATGTAACTCGTCGGGACATATGCCAAGGAAATAGCGATAGAGATGGGAAAGATGTTGTCGGTTGGAAAATAATTTATCACCCACAAGGCTGCATAGACGCTTTTGAACTCTCTCAAGAGAAGAAAGTGAGGACTGGGCAGCTCCAGCAGCAATATTCCATTTTCAGTCAGATCTGACTCTTGTAAAGATAGAGTATAGCAGGGGGAGTTAAATAAATATATACTGGAACGGTACAATGAACCAACCATTTTTTCAGTATCTATCTATCTATCTATCTATCTATCTATCTATCTATCTATCTATCTATCTATCTATCTATCTATCTATCTATCTTCTTCTTGATGATTGAAATTGTTGCATATTTCTTACCAGATCCTGTGGATGGTAATTTGATACAACGCTTCCAATCACTTACTTTTCTTTCAAATCTTTTGTCACTCGAAACTTACCACCACAAATTAGAGATGCATTGTTTTTTATTACGCTGTTTTTCTTTCATTGATTCATTACAAATATCAAGCCAACAGTGAACTTACTGATCTCTTTATTTCAACCTGACCTCGCTGAACTCGGCTTGAAACCGCAACAACCTCTTGCACAGCCCCATAATGGCTATTAGCCATTCTTTTACATTAACCTCACCCAAACACTGTATAATAACCTCTTTATCCATCGTTGGGTTGCTCAGTGATAGGCCAAACATCACAGTAATATTCACAAATGTATTAGCACTCAAGCCGAATTAGGGGCCAGTTCTGAAATAGTGCAGTTTTTATTTCATGCATTTATTAATCTTGTTTTGACATTGATGAGTTTTAGAGAGAAAAAAAAAGAAAGAAAGAAAGAAAGAGAGTGTGTGAGAGTGATAAATAGTGGGAGAGAGGAAAGGTGTGAAAGAGGGGACGTCAGTGCAGTAAAGAGAAAGGTGTGAGAGAGATAAGCTGTAAATGATGAAACGAAAATGAAAACAATAGTGATATATAGAAAGAAAGAACAATCGACCAAACGAAAGAGAGAAAGAAAGAAAGAAATAAAGACCGAACGCCCAACCAAATGAGGGAAAGAAAGAAAGAAAACCAGCCAACGGAACGGACAAACAAACGGACGAATGAACGAATAGATGAGAGCAAGTACGAAAGAAAAAAAGGAAAGAAAATACAGACACCAATGAACCGACGGAGAGAATAAACGATCAAAAAAAAAAAAGAGAAAGAAAGAAAACGACCAAGGGAACGAAAGAAAGAAAGAAAGAAACATGGTAAATAAGAGATACTGCTTACCTCTAGAAGTAGCATAAATAAAATGAAATCAAAGTGATAAGGCATCACAAACAACGGCAAAAATAAACGAAGAATGGAAAATAGTGAAATCAAATATGAGAGAAATGACAAACTGATGAAAAACCAACAAATGCAATAAAATGACAAAGAAACTTGGAAAAAAAATTGCGGCAAAGAGAAAAAAAACCGGGGAGATAAAAGAAAAATGAATGAACTTGAACAGACAAAGGAAGACAAGAAAAGACTGCATTAATAAAGAAAATCATCGGTATAATATATTAAGTATAAAAAAAATGTAGAGCGTAACATTATAACATGGTGGCTACCAATCTTGTCTTCCGGACCATTCCGGGGAGCGGTTCGAAATTCAAGAGGTGCTTTACACATATGATTTTGTGTCACATTAAGCACCTCCAGGAGAGCAACTCATCGCGCCTTCCCGGTATCACGTTTTCCATTGGCATTAATTTGAGTGATTATACTGAGTCAATTGCTAGGTCTATTGCTAGGAAAGTTGGCTCACTATGCCGTGCTCTACAGAATCCATCTTACACATAAATCAACCATTCATTCGTGCAATTGATATTCCAGACCTATCTAGTCGTCCTGCTATATATCTCTCGACAAAATCAAAAGAAGGGTCTGTAAAGTTATCGTTCTTGACCGGGCGTTTCGATTTCAGTCACTTTCACACCGTTGTTACTTGGCTTCACTCTGTCTTTTCTATAAATATTTTCATGCCAGTTGTTATAACAAGCTCTCCTACTGGATTGGGAACCACAGTAAGTTCTATTCTAACAATTTTTGTTTCTTGCACCTCTTGCCCATGAAACTTCCGGTTTCTAACTTCTCTGCCACTTACGATCTTCAAAAGTTTAAATGCAACGTCAATCGCAATCTTCTGTCTTTTTGAATCCTGTTCTTTTATTGCCCTTCCTCCTCACTAAACTCTTCTCATTCTCTTTCACTCCTAGTAACCCAATGCGTTTTAGTAGCAGTATTTCCTTACTTGGGGCTGAAATGATTAAAAAAAAGAAAGATGGAAAAGACTGGGATATGAAGAAAGGGAAATCAAAACATAAGTGTTCCAGACATTGACAGATATATAGACAGACGGACAGAGAGACAGTTAGAAATATAGATAGATAAACAGGGTGGTTGAGAGTGAGTGAGTGAATGAATGAAAGGCATATTAACTATTAAATAATAATTAGAAGGGCCACATTCTAAAGAGGGGATTCGCAATCTAGTCTCACGAAACATTATTTTGGTGTGTTTGAAATACAATCAGTTCTCTTCTCTTCACTTATGAGTTTGTTTAATAATAAAACTAAGCTTAATAAATATTTCGAAGAAAGCGAAAACGATAAAAAAATATCGTTTGAAATTATTTGGGAAGTGGATAAATGAAAACCAATATACAAAAGATCCCGACATAGACAGATAGATATAGACAGAGGAGAGAGAGAGAGAGAGAGAGAGAGAGAGAGAGAGCGAATAATGAGAGAGAGAGAGAGAGTAAAAAGAGAGAGAGAGGAAAGAGAGCGAGAGAGAGAGTGTGTGTGTGTGAAAGAAATAGTGATATGAAGAGGGAAAGGATAATTCAACGAGCAATAAAATTGTATAAGACGTTAAAATGTGTGGAATAGAATTTTACAGAGATAGGAAAACAGTGATAGATACATGTGTGTGTGTGAGAGAGGGGGAGAGAGAGATAGAAGGGGAAAGATTGAGAGACGTTGTCCAGAAGGAAATGAAGAGAATTAGAATTAGACACAAAGGAAACGAAACGAGTTTATAATAGAATTTCAGCTGGAGAGCTGAAAAGAAAAGGTGAAAGATAAACAGAACAAAGGGAAAACAAAACCGAGAAAAATGGCGTCAAAAAACGCCGGTAGTGCAAGGATAAAGATAGAAAAAATATCTAAATAGACTGACGAGTATGGAAGATAGGGACAGAGAACATGGGAGGGAAAATGAGATCAGAAATAAAAGCGTCAATGCAAAGTTATTAATCGTTTCTTCCTCGTTTCTTTTAATTTTTATTTTATCAGCATTCCTCCACACACAATGAATTAGTTGTTATCTCACAGACTTCTCGATGGCACTGCTTAACGCCCATCTCCCTGATCGGCTGAGCACAGAGTTAGTGTTCGACACACGCCCTTGTTGTAGGAACTGCCATTTTTTTGCGTTCAGTCAGTTATTGTCTTTGCTTATGATTTACCTTTTTATTACAGCATAGCGATTGTTGTACAATACAAGCCCCGATAAACGATGAAATCTCGGATGGGATGTTAAGTATTGCTTATAAACAAGTAAAAGGTCCGCCATATCAGATCAACACAGGCATCACACACGGCATGAAACGACAAAGATACAGCGGTTTTGACGGACCACAAACTTATCCTGAAGATGAGTGAAAAAAAAAAAAATTCATCCAATAGATACAAAAACTATTAAATGCGTTTGCGCCTAGATTCAACTAATGAAAACAATTCAGAAATCCTATACATAACATACACTCATATAGATAAACATCGAGATTAATCATCATCATCATCATCATCATCCGTCTCATGGCCGAATGTGGCCGTAGAGTTGTTGTAAAACTGAAAACCTGGCCAGCTCCCTCCATATATCTCAGTTGCGTGTCAATGTCTAAGTTCACTCAGCGACGTTGTCATCGCATTTCCCCACTTTGGCTGCATCTTTTTCTTTTGTCTAAGGTGATGCCTGGTAGGTTGGCACTGGAAAGATTGTTGTCTTACCATATCAAATTTCTCTTTTTCAAGGTAGATATTAGCTCGTCCAAGATGTCTGTTTCTTGTCTGAAGGTGTCTCGCATCTAACAAATTTTAAGAAAAGAAATAAATACAAACATTATTAGTACTTTTTCCCAAAGGTTTATACGGTTTATTAAGTAAAAATACAGTTTCAAAACAATGTTAACTTTAATGACTAATACATTTACATTTTCTTAAAATAACTCCTGTCATTTTATAGGCAACGTCATAATTCCATTAACAACTGCCTGAGGTAATTTTTGAAATCATTTCCTTCTCTGTCTGCCTCTTTTTTGTCTAAGTTGTTGCATTTGAGGGTGGCAATGGAAGGATTGTTGGTTTACCATTGCAACATTTTCTTTTTGATGATGGTTACCTTTCTTGGCTGGTCGTGTCCCGTAGGAAAATTCTAAAACAACTAGAATATATATGAAAGGATGATGAAAAGATTTTCCCAAATATGATCAACTGACACATTTTTTTAATTCTTTCTTGGTCGGTTCGAGAGTTTATCAGTATTTCTTCTTCAAGAAAAAATTAAAAAAAGAAAGGATTCTATTTAGCTTTATTTTGTACAATATAACACTTTCGTGTTTTCCCTTTGTCGCTTGCTGTCTTTATTTAGCCTAATTCCGAGCAATACTTGTTTGAATCCATTATTTGGTGGTCACGAAGATGTTCACAGTATTCGCTTCCAATCCAACTATATACACACCATACACCATTACTTTCTTCGGCTGAAGACTTTTGAGACGTTCAGATGTGATTCATATTTGATTATTCATGTCATTCTTTTCAACTGATAAGCGGATGAAAAATTTAAGACTATTTAAACCATGCCGTTACTGAAGTTCGTAAGAATATAATTCGAGTTGTGGAACACTTTTAGAGTAAAAAAAAGTAATTGCGAAAATGATTTATTAGGAATTTCAGTAGATTAAAAATTGCACAAACGATTAGCAGAAGAATTAAAATGTCTTGGAAGAATTGAAAGGCAAGATTCTCTGTTTATTTGCAGTGCCGATAAGAAATTCAAATACTAATTTCTTTATGAGAAATTCAGTACTATAATGAAAAATCAAGACTAATTTCCTCATTAAGAAATTCAATACTAATTTCCTAAAGAAAACGGAAGCAACTTACAATTAACAGATATTTTAAAAAACTATTTCGAGGAAAAATCCATTATTATTCAGATTTCTTTTACATATCTTTTCTTCATAGCAAAAGAAAAACATTTGATCCACGCTTCAATAGAATTACATTACTCCAATTTTATTTAAGATTTCTTCAAAATCGTGATGTAAAACAGGGATTCGTAATGTTAATTCTTTAGTACTAAAAACTATATAGTATCGAATATCGTATTCAACATTCCCAGGCTGCATATTGAATGGATATCAAATATCGTATTAAAATATCGTTTTTGTTATAGTTTTGTCTTTGAATGTTCAACCACTGAAATACTTCATCCGTGTCCTTGTAAAATATATATTATAAATATCAGCACTGCTTTTGTAGGTAGCTAGTACAATTGAGAATTCTGGAAGAATCAACCTTCATAAACATCAAGACCACCCAGCAAGAAGAGGCGAGTTTATACGTAAGAGCATCAATGTGTGTCATAAGATGTCATTTATGTCAGCGGCGGCCATTAATGTAATAATAAAAATAAAAATAAAAATAATAATAATGATGATAATAATAATACACATATATACATATATAAATTGTTGGAAAATGTATTTTAAACTGTTTATAATATGGCGTGACTTTGAAAGGTCTACACGTACATCGAGTTGGAATGACAGAGGCAGACAGGCAGTCTGGAAGTTTGGCAGGAGTAGAAAGGTTTACACATTACACATATGCTTATAACTAGACGATGGCGGGCGCATGCAGACAATAAATAAACATGCTTCTACAATTATGTTACTTATTAATATACAAAATGGGAAAAGAAATAAATGTCTCGAGTTGTTTTGGCGCTTTTCTTAAATTAATATTTTATCTGTAATTAGTTGTCTGCTGAAAAGTGTTGTCGGGTGAAGGTTGTTCATCTGGAGCACTCATAATTCCTCACAGTACACGCGTAAAGATTTTTAATATGAGGAGTGGGATGTCTTTCTTTTGAAGAATACTATATTGCAAGATCTTTTCTTTATAAGGGTGAGAGAAATAGGGAAAATATACTCTACCACAAACGAAATGAATTGCAGACAGAGTAAGGGTGACATCGTGAATATATCTTTAATTTTTTTTATTAATAATTTCTCATAGAGAAAAATGTTTATTATTATTTGAAATTTTTATTAACTTAATGCCGTGAAATAGGCGAATTCCTATGCATACACCTCTCCAGATACACATGCATATTTTCCTGTCTTGATAGAGTTCAAAAGCGTCTCCGAAGCCTTGTTGGATAAAAATTATTTTCCACACTCCAACATCTCTCCCACAGGCGGGATGTAGCGAGTCTCTCACTGCTGTATCGCTGCTACCATGGAAAGTGATCGGACGAAGTACATTCCTTGGTTCCGCCATCCCACTTACATAGCAAAAACCCCTCAAACAGCTTCTTCACGCGAACCACCGCCCTGTGGAACAGACTCCCAAGAAGATGTTTCCCCGATCACTGCAATCTTAACCTGTTCAAATCTAGTGTCAACCGTTATCTTCTCCTCCTATCCATGTAAACTACCCCTTAAAGTAATCCTCTACCTCGAGTACCACCGAGATTGTACAGGGTGAACTTTACTGTAAAAAAAATATTGATATTTATTTGCTATAAAGCTTCTTAGTAGTGGATTTAGATTAAATTGCTGTATCCGTAATTTGCGTAAAAATAATCACGAATATCGGCGCGGAATTCGAACTCAGCGAACCGAGTTCCGATTTCTGCTTACTCTGCTACGTTTGCCTTCACACAAATGTCTTTGGAGAAAGCATGGATCCATCTCTTCCTCCCATTCCCAGATTACAGATTATAGTAGCGTAGACTGGACTCTATAGCCTTAGGTGGCAGCTGGTCTAGCAAGAGATCTATTCTGAATTCAAAACCAGAGAAAGAAACGGGAAAATACGTCACCATGTTTCCTAAGAAGCCATCCCAATGCGTAGATAAAAAAAACGGACTACTATCAATTCAAAGCCATGGAAAAAGCAACGGAAAAATTACTTTACCATGTTTCCTAATGGTTTGGTTTGATTTATTTTGTTTTACGGCGTATCAACCTCAGTAGGTTATTTAATGCCGACAAGGTTTTTAGGATAAGTTCGTATGAACAGAATATGTATTCTTTGTAAGAAATCAGTTTGTAGATCAGGTTTCATTGACGCATTTTTGTAAAGAGCATTTTTGCCCAGAGCCAAATGTATTGCTGGTTATATTTCTTTGTTTTTTTTTTGTTTTTTTTTAATGTATTGTTGGTAATTTTTCCAGAAATGTATTGAGGCTAATATTTTTTTCAAAAATGTATTGCTGGTATTTTTACTATAAAAATCTATTTTTATACTTTCATAGTGTTTTGACCAGGGTTTGGTGGTTAACTATTTGTCCATATCTGGTAACCTAAGAAGTGCTACAACCCCAGGTCAGGGTGGACCTGGGAAGAATATCAATTAAGAGGTGGTTTCACGTTACTCACAAGCTCTCGATCAGAGGCCTTGCTGCCGGATGTAGTTTATCGTCATACTCAGGACGGTATGTTTTTTAAGAAGCTATCACAATACACAGATGAAGAAAAGTAACCTATGGAGAGCCACGATCAACAACGTCATAACGTTACATGGCGTTAATAAAATCAGTATAGCAATCATATAACATATGAACAAAATAATTTTTCATCTTTTTAATTATACAAGATTGTGCAATCTTTGCGATTAATGGAGAAGAATTGAGCGAAGTGCATTGAAAAGGTAAGTGATTAAGTTAAAATTAAATATTTGATATCTAAAATAATAATTTCTTTATCATGAGGCTATGAACTTATTGATGTTCAGTTGTTATTGTGCATATTTCTATTTGTTTTGAAACTTATTTACTTCAGTCTAAATCTAATCCATTTAATCTCATGATGAATACGACAGGCGTTTCATTTATTCACTCTATCAAAGTCGTTTAGAGACATCCACATCACGGAAGAAGAGTAGGAACGTCCATACTTCCAAAGAGTTGGGGACACAGTTACATTATGAACAAGATGAAGAATCATTAGCGCTATATAAATGGCGGATACATGTCTACGTTCCGAAAGAGGGGAAAAACACGTTAAGAGATCACCTGATCGATTTTTCATTGATAAAACCTTTCCTTTCAAATCTGAAAAAAAATGCATCAGAGAAAATAAAGAACACTGACAGGGCAAAATCGGAAAAAAAATACAACTAAATTTGTATCATAAAGACTCGAGTTTAAGACGAAAGAGAGGCAGAGGAACAAAAACGTTAAAATATATATTTGAAAAAGAAAGAAGAGATCCTAAAATAAAGAATAAAAGGATATAATTGAAAAGGGTAGGGACAATAAAATCGGAAAAGAAAAAGGCCACGAAGGAAAAGAAAAACAAGAAACAAAACTTAATATCGCAGTCTTAAAAACAACTGAAGCCATAAATGATATCTTTTTATATTTATCCATCAATAGGAGGCAAAAGTATTAACCCCGTCGATTCTTTATAGTGATGTGCTCAGCACGTATCCAGCAGCCAAATGATCGCACGTTGAATAATAATCTGTTGCGCTGGTTCGGCTGTTGAAATACATCATGACTGACACATCGAAAGACTGGGTGGGATTATTGGCGATTGGCCCTTCTCTTAGACATTGTTCAGCTAGGAGCGCTGAAATATACAGCATCTGCTGACCTTTGGTGATGATGAATTGGCCAAGGTCGATTCGTTGGATAATGAGAAAAAATGATCTTTAGTGTGGGATGTCAAGGAAAAATCAAGCAATGGACGAACCCAAGGGCGATAGAAGAATAAAAAGCGACTATAATCACAATTGTGGACGGCAATTAAATGTAAATTTGTAGTGGAAATAGAAAACATTGCAAGAAGCCAATAGAAAAAGGTCAGCAATAGTAATCCATAAATAAACAAAGTTATGGAACTTTGCCTAATTATAATTACAATTTGACAAAGGAAAGCTATAGATTCGTATATTTGGTACGAAACTATCGGGTATGAGTATAATTTTTCAAAGAAGTTTATTTCACAACTCTAATGTATTTGTGTGGAGATGGTCTTCTGTCTATATTCGCGTTTGTGTGCATAGATGCACACAAGTGATAACAATCGAATATGTGAGTTGACGTTATTTTTCGGCAATAGAGAACGATATTTTTTTTTAATTTATCAAGAATTTAATGCAAATATATTTTTAAAACAGACATAAGGTCAAAACGTTGTCCTGATGCAAATATTCACCAAATTTGAACTCATAGACATTTTTCATTGAATATGACAGACAAAGGAAATCTTATGAGTTTTATATTAAGTTTTTCTAATGTTCTTACAGTTTTGCTTTTGAAGAAGCTAATAGATTGCCGAAATAGCTCATAATGGCTATTGTCCCAAGCGCTTACGGCTTATTATTATTAATATATTAAAGTGAAAATATATTGAAATTGCACTAATTTCGGAGTCGTCCGCCGTAAATCTACGCCCAGGACCATACAAAATATCTTCTATTACAAGATTGAAGATTAAAAAAAAGAAGATACAAATATAATTAGTAGAAAGATGAATGTAGTCGTCTAGGCTATGCATCCAGATAAATCTGACGCCAATAACTTAAAAACTTAAATTTAAAGCCCAGCGTATCTGTATATTCAGCATTTTTCAATATAGAAATGTTAAATGGCGTTTGTTGGATTTCGTCCCGCATATATAACTATATCGATAAAACCATTATTCTTTTGAAGAAGTTGTATTGAAGGACGAAACGCGTTAGTTAGGAGTTATTATTCATTTGATGCAGTTCCCTGTATATTATTTGTATATTATATCATCTATCATCAGTATTTTACAAGTCAACATTGTATTATTGTGCTGCTTCTCAGCTTATTCCTAAAAAAAAACAATTTTATCCATATTTAGTTTCACTTATATAGCATATATTATTTTCTGCTCTTTTTTTAGTTTATTATCATTTTCAAAATTTCCATCCAGCCTTTTTAGAATTTACAAACAGCTTTATAAAATCATAAACCAAATATTTTACTAAATGACAAAAACACATTACTCGAAGCAATCCAGTAGCGGCAACAACATAAATTGGTAGCACATATAACAAGAAGAAAAATAATAATATAATGAAGATGTTGACTTTCCACATTGCCTTTTGCTTAACGAATGGTTAAGAGGGAAACTTTTATCAATACCAGGAAGAATTATAATAGTTGGTGGACTTGAGAATTCAGATTTCTTGATAATAGTTTTATGAAAACATATTTTATAAATTTTAATTGACAGTAAGGCTAACTGTTCGGTCAATGAATGCCGAATGTTTCCTTATAGGGAAACGGTTAATTTCAAATAGAAAATTGAATAGAACCATTTTTAAAGGCTTTTCACCCCAAGCAAGGTTGGAGTTCCAGTAGTACGCAAGGGTCTACTGTAAGTGCAAGTAAGGGAAAAGACTGAGTATAAGATGGTTGAGGAAAGGAAAAACGAGGAACGGGGGACGATAAAAAGAAGAAGTGGAATCAAGACAAAAGAAGTCGATTGACATTACATTTAAATTTTTGATGATTATAGTTATCGGGGAAGCAAGTAAGAGGAAGGGAGTTCCCCTGTTGGGAAGTGCGAGAGAAGAAGCTGTTGGAGTAGAAGAGGCGATTACATTTAACTGTTTCGAGAGTAAAAGTGTGGAACCGAGATGCCAACCCAGTAGCACGCTCAAATTCATGCAGTCGGGACACCAGTGAAAATAGCTAATCAGAACAGCTGATAATATTTATAGAAAAGACAGAGGGAAGCCACATTATGACGGTGAGGAAGTTACTAGAGTCGAGACCCCAAGTCAGGACCGATCACATTGCATGTCCAACTCTGTATTTTGTCGAGAATCTCAAGATGAACAGAGTGAGTACCAGACCATATAAGGCAACAGTATTCCATGCATGAACGAATCGTAGATTTGCAGATGTGGAGGATGGACTCAGACGAGAAAAAAACCTCTGATACGACACAGAGAACCAACTTCCCTTGAGTTATATGCAGCTATTGATTATACTAAGCTAAATGAAAATCTGCTAATACATGGGATCTGCTAACTATTGCTTACGTGCGATAGTTAAAGGGAGCTTCAGAGTTAGTATCACTATGTTCTTAGAATTCTATAAAACACCACATTTCAAACAGACATGTATCAATGGATCAATGTGTGTGTCAGTATGAAATCACTTGTATTTACTTTAGCTTTCAGAGATATTTTCTGCATAGATAAATAAATAATACAGAATGACATCCTTTAAGTTTGAAAATAAATTCTTTCTCAGTTCGCATGTGTAAAACAAAATATCATTTGATAAGATTTTCGCTGATATCCTTTGATTTTTCCACAACACTAACATCAATCAGATATTAAGAAAATGAAACGCACTCATATATATACATATAGACATTGTTGAAATGCCTGATACAAGCGGAGACATTAATAACTAGAGAGTGGTAATTTTTATCGAAATGCAATAAAGTCGACGTTCTTAATAAAAGGGCGTTTGGCCATTTCGACGTGGTGTAATGATTAGCAAGCATGTCTCACTAGATCAATTATTACTGAATAGTGGGTTCGATCCTCACCGGATGCCTCATACTTTCGGTGTTGTGCCACATCTAAGCTATGCTTAGAATATCATTTGGGCATTTCGACGTGGTGTAATGGTTAACAATCTTGTCTCGCTAGATCAATTACGACTGAATAATTTGTTCGATCCTCACTGGGTGGTCCACTCTTTCACCGTAATAAAAGGTTGCTTGAAGAATCATTTACAGGTACAAAAATGAGAAATTATTAAAAGAGTGGTCTTAATATCGTACGAGTCGAAGATATTCTTAAAAAAAAAAGAAAAAACGGCCATCTTTTAGTTGGCACCTGAGGAAAACAAAAACTACATTTTTAAATAGACTTTTGTTTTCAAAACTTTCCCTTCAGAAATCACGTTTCTGTCTCGCTAAAATATCGAGATCTCGCCGCGTCACGATTAATCAAGTGATATTTAATCTCGTGCTGACACGGTGACATAATTCGCCAACAGTACCGCTGCCAGGCCGATCGACGCCATTTTAATTATTACTGCTAACCTGGCAGTCGGCGATATCGATCATTATCGATTAATTTGGTGCAGATTGAAAACGCTGTGTCGGAGAGAGTGGGCGGGTAATTGCAAATCATACAACATGGAATGTTAAATATCCCGGACGACGTGGTATAATCCGGAACAGAGAGGATATTTCAAGGATGAAGAAGCACTTACACTGTGTGTAAGGAGACGTCGCTTTTCCATTACGTATAAGCATAGGCGTTGTTGTTGGTGGTGTTGCTGGCAGGATTCTCAGCAATTTATTTTATTCCAATTCAATTATTCAGTTATAATTAAGCGAACAAAATTGACTCGTGTGTAGCAGTTTAACAAGTACAGTTTAAAGGCGAGCGATGTTGCTCATCTGGTAAAAACACTGATTCTTTAACTAATCATGTTGGCAAAACATGATTGGTTTATATTGGAGTCTGCCATTTTATACCCTGTTCACCCAGTTCAAGGCTCTAGAGTCACTCATGCTAGAGCAGAGGTTCTTAAACGGTGCAACGTGCCTCATAGGTGCGGCCGAAGAGAATAAATGGTATGAGGTGGAATGGCTGAAAGACAATCAAGGATTTAGAAACAGTTTCTAAAAAATCATATGGCATAAATAAATATTATTTCAAAATTTAAAATGTTTTTATGGATTACTTGTAATTGCATGCATGAGTCCCAGTATAATTAGTTATAAAAAAATATTGATCGATTTTATCATTGCGATATTTTTGTACTCTATCAAGTATTAAGGATATAATAACTAGGGTCCTCAAATTGGAGGGGGGTGTTATCAATGATAATGTCCTGACTTACAATCCACAGTTATCTCCCTTTTTATTTTTATATGTACATTTTATCACAAAAAATTTGGTTATGCGCGAGCAAATTTTCATTTCGAAAATGCGGCCCAGAGAAAAAAAAAAGTTTGGGAACCACTATGCTAGATTTTTACTGTTAAAAGGTTTATCATGAATAAAATGTGCGATATGAATGGCAGAGGCAGTGGACGAAAGTGAAGATTGATGAAGATGAAGGAGGATGTGTAACGATTGATTCCTGACTTGAAGAGATGAAGATTGTTGCACTGAGAGTAGCACCTACACGGGATTCTGTTCTACAAAGAGGAAGTCTGTGAAAATAGCATGGATTGTACTAGCTATAAAGATCGGAAATGGTGGACTGGAGAGCTCATCTGAACATTATGTATAGGTATTTAAACCGTATGTAAGTTTTCCACACATTATATTCGCTTCCTATAGTCCATTGATATTTTTATAGAACTCAAAAAAATATTGTTGGTTGGATATGAACATTTGAGTGGGCATCTTGACGACAAGAAGCTAATCATGACTCTATTTTCTACTGCAGACTTTATCGACTTCTTCTCACAATGTTATCAAAAGAAGTCGTAAGTCGATGTTGAGAAAATTAGAGCTAAACATTTTAACTTCCTCCCTTACTGTATGCTTTTTTTTTTTTTATTCCGGCCCGTGACTAAAGGTTTGGCTTCATGCATAAAAACATCCGACTACAATCTTGCAGAAATGTGAGTAGACTTATCTCGTTTTGTAGAATTTATTTTTTGTTTCTCATATTTTTCAATCATTTCACTCCAAGTAAGGCAATAAAGCCACTAAGACGCAAGGAGGTTACTGAGGGTGAAAGAATATGAGAAAATGAACTACAATATGAAGGAAGGATAACAATAAAAGATCAGGAATTAAGAAAACAGAAGATAAAGATTGGCATATTTAAATTTTTAAAGACCAAAGATGACTGAAACGTAAGAAGCCGGAAGAGAGTTCCACAAGCAAGAAGTGCGAGAGAAGAAACTCTTAGCACAGAACGTACGGTTACATCTAGCCATTCCAAATGAAAAATGATGAGACCGTGCTGCTAATCTGGTACTGCGCTTAAATTTATAAAGTCAACGTAGCATAAAGGAAAGTCCATCAGAACAATTACCATAAAATTATTTTTAGAAAAGACATTACAGCAGCAAGAAAGTGACTGAAGCCGAGATGTCAGGTCAGGACCGATCACCTTGCAGATTCTTCTTTGGATTTTGTCAAGAATCTCTAAACACATAACAGAAGCATCAGATCAGATGTAACAGCAAAATTCAATGCGTGGACGAATGCTTAACTTATAAATATGTAAGATAAATTCTGGGGAGAAATAAGTGTCTAGCATGTTACAGTAAACCAACTTTCCTAGCAGCAGACCTAGCAATTGATTCAATATAATCTTTCCACTTCATGTAAGCCGAAAACTTTAGCCCGAGAAGGCGCAATGAGTCACTCTCCGGGATTAGTAGGAATATGAAAGTGGGTGGCATTGAAGATTTTATACTAAATCTTGCCATATCGTTTTCTACAGTGCCGTTAAAAAAATTAATAGTTACTATGAAACCATAAATAATAATAATAATAATAATAATAATTAGGTTTTTTAAATTACTATTCTGATTGATTCGTTTTCTACGCCTTATGAACACTTTGCAGGTTATTTGAAGCAAGAAAATATTTTTGGATTGTAAGAATTATGGGGATAATAATGATTTAGTGATACAAGTTTTGCTAATTAACCCATAGTTGGAGGAGAAGAGGTGGATTCATACCTTTCCCAAGGATATTTACACGTAAGTGAATATAACGAACGCAACTGGAATTGGGACTCTGTTCACTGGTTAACAATTCCTAGCAACGTTTCATTTCACCAACCGAACATCTAAGTTTAAGGGATTCCCAAGCGATCACCCATCTAAGTAATTATCATATTGAATGCAAACACCTTGAAATTTAATAAGGCAAGAAGGTTAACAATAGTATTTTAGATAGCCAAACATTAGATTTTCTTTCAAATATTGTAAGGGTGTATATATATATATATATATATATATATATATATATATGTATGTATGCGTATTTATATCGTTAGAAATATTACCTTTATGTCTTTTTTTAATAAATTGTAGCACGTAATAGAATTAAATATTGATTGCATTAATTGAAATTGTTATATTCACATACGGCTAAAATCTACATATCAGTTCTTTTAAATATCAAATTCTTTCAGTACTGTACAAGAAAACTTCAGAATATGACTGCAAAATTATATCTGGAGATATATTATTAGTTCCTTAGAAAAAGACTTTGCATCCTTACACTGAAAACTTGGAATAATCTTCGAAATAATTCAGAACCTTAAGAACTATTCTATTCTATGCTCATTGCCAGGATATGCACGGGGTATAACAAATACTGGCGTGGAAAGTGGAATTGGAAAGTTATGTTCAAATTCTGGACTAATTTGGTGCGTTCACTTCGGCATTAATGACCCTGGCAAAATACGTGTCTGTCTCTTTTTCCCCCATAGTTATGGGTTAATTACCAGGGCTGATTGAGCACACTCTAGCTTTTTGTTGAAAACCACTTTAAGAGAAGAAAAACTATGAATTTCACACCGTGGAGAAGGTAACGTGAAACTACTTCACTATCATTATCAAAAATATATGACGATTCGTATATTTAGAGAGACCAGTGTGTCACAATGATGCAAGTCATTTTGATGTTTATGTGTAGAACCGACAGGAGAGTTTTACATTCAAGTGTTGTTTTGTATTACATATCCTTAGGAAAGAATACAACAGACAAAACAACCGACTGCGATATGAACACATAGGAACATAAACAATTCTAAGAATTATATATATATATATATATATATATATATATATATATATATATATATATATATAATATTAATATATAAAATAATTGTATCTTCCTAAAAATTGTTCAACGATATTTTTGCGATTAATTTCTCCTAATTAAAAGAACATTTTTATTGGGATTCGGTGAAGAACTCACAATTTATAAGGCTAGATTTTGAACCTGCATGAACGCAAAGATGTTCACATTTATTTACACCGAAGACATCGTTTTCAGCTTGGTTCCCCCCCCCAAATGTTAATTCAACAACTCCCTTAACATGTATTCTGGAAGTTAAAATATTCAAAATGGAGAATATTATTTCAAAAATATAAAATATTGTCTTGTCAACTATTATTATCTTTTTTTGAATTTTAATTTCAATTTCTTTTCATTGCAATTACTCAAATTGTCTTTTTACTGCGCGGATCGGAATTGCTATATTCTTTTCTTCTGCTCAACTCTGATCAATTGTTGACTAATAGCCATAGAGTTACGGCTTGAGTAGTCACCATGAAAAACAACTAAAAGTAAGAGGAAAGAAATATTATTAAAATTAATAATCAAATTCATAGCTGTAAATTGGGTGGAAACAAAAACAACTCATTATTCTATTTCTATGTAACAATTGCGAAAAATCAAAAACAATCATAAAATGGTTATTAATACCAAGCACTTGGTAGATTAATTCATTGATTTGCTTTTGGAGAGGTACTGAAATGATCAATCACTATGACATTCTTTATCATCATCTGTGAAAAAAAAAACAAGTATTGATATTGTATTAAAAAGGTCACATATTTCTCTATTATTCTCCATCCGTCCTTAACGTATTGTCATATAGCTATGATTGATAAGTTCATCCTATAGACTACTATAGTGGTTCCAATCCTTATTAGGTGTCCTGTGATTAAATTATGCTTGGTATATGTCTTGCAAGATACGCGACATCAGGGAAGTATACGCATACTTAAAGTAAACAAATATTTGAATGAAAAAAATGGAAAATATTTCATCCCAATATCTCTATCCCTGTGTACCATTTCTTATCATGGCTCCTCTTAAATTCTCTATTTTTGTTGTAAATAATTCTTGTTTTTTGACGACCTTTCTTTGTCATTGTCGTTCTTGTTCTGCCATCCATTTACACAATCTTGTTAAGTAGGTTATTCGTTGTTTACCCTTGCATTTCTTTGTGCCTTTTGATTGTTTTCTTCATCATATATTCCCCAAGTTTCAACTTTATATATCTGATTTTTAACATCAATTTTTGTAATTCATCTTCTTAAAACTTACTCGTTTCTCACATACTTTTCTCATTATTTTTTTTCAACATTCAACTATAGAAGTACATCTCTGTCGTTTCAAGTTTTTTTCTTCAGCTTTACGAAAACTGTTTAGCATTCATAACCATATAGGAAATTAGACATCGCATTACAAATGCTTTCTTTGTGAGGATATTTTTTAGATCCTTTTATGTTTGTTCAGTTCTTGAGATGTATCCTTCGTTATATTTCTGCATGTTCAGATTTCCATCATTTGTCATTAATCTATCAAGATAGATAAATTGCCATAGTAGCTTAATTATTCTACATCCAAAATACGTAGCAAAGCATCTTGGTCTCTCTCTTTTGTTAACAAATACGCTTTCTGTCTTGTTAGAGCTTTCCTCGATTACCTCCTGCAACAGTTCTTAGAGTTTTGCGTTTAAATATGTCATCAACGTCATCTCACTGAACAGATGACATATAATCCGGGATAGAAATACACTCTGCTTATTTCCGGTATTTGTTATGGATTATCTGAATATCGTTTCCATGTAGATTAAGCATTCCTAAAATTTGAAGTAATTGATTGTATCGTACTTTAACGATTGTCTTTGGGTAATCTATGAAATATAAGTATGAATATTTCTGCACTTTTGTTGATCTCGATGAATCATTCTGACCATGAAAATTACATTTTTTGTTTCACAAGAAAACTGATAAATCATCATGGAAAAAATAATAACGAAAGGACAAAAAAAAAAAAAAAAATTAGAGAAAAAAGGGGATGGGATTTTGACGAAATAAATATAAGTGGCGTCAGATTGAGCAACTTACAAGTTAATATCAACGAGAAAAATGCAGATTACTAAGATTAATATTTCGCTTTGCTTACAAGAAATAAACGCAAGGCAAAACATAAAAGAAAATGCAGAGAATAAACATCAAAACCAACAGAAAATTGCAAGACGGAGAATAAGGAGGTGATAGGCAGGTTAGAGTGCACTGATTTACTTTTGAAACATAATTGTGTGTGACAGAGTGTATCGCTGAAATAACAAACATACGTTGAGGAGGTAAAGTTGAAAGGATATTAATTAAATTTTTCAAAATCATTCTCTCATATATATATATATATATATATATATATATATATATATATATATATATATATATATATATATATATATATATATCATCCACATACAGACCTGTTTCGCTGTATTGGGGAAAAATGTATGACAAATTGGAAAAACTGTGAGGCGTTTTGTACTTCAGGGCTTTATCGGACTAAATTTGTTATGTTGATGCAACTACACGGATATTGTGAATTTTTAACTAATTTTTTTATTTTACACTTTGTCATACATTTTCCCAATATTGTTTGTGATATATAAAATATATATATCGTTAACTCATATATATATATATATATATATATATATATATAAACATATATTGTTAAATAAAACAGGACAATGAATTTCTATTATGTTTGATCATTTCTACCTATTATTGCTGTTTCATCATGTTTCTAAGTATTATGCATTTGTTTACAATAGTATAATAAGAGTGTTAGGTTTATTTTGACGTACATTATTATTATTAATATTATCAATTTTGTTAGTGGTATTATTAAGTTTATTTAGATACAGTTTAATTTGTTGGTTAATGACGGAATTAGGAAATCCATTATTAAGAAGTGTTTGTTTAATGTTATGTAATTCTTTATAGAATATGGCTTTGGAAGAAGTTTTTTTTTATAACAGCTAACTTATATCGTTTATGGCATTCGCTATTATAATTAAGAAGACAGGAGTTAATGCTAGTGGGTTTCCGATATAGAGAAGTAATAAATTTATGTGTGCTGGAATCAATAAATACACTAAGGAAAAGGCATTTTATTATTAATATTAAGTTCAAATGTAAATTTGAGGACGGAGTGACTTAACTTGTGTAATTTGATCAATATTTTTAGCTAAAACATAAATGTCATCTATGCATCTTAAATATATAAGGGGTTTATTAGTGTCATTAAGTATTTTATTTTCTAAATGTGCCATATAATAATTAGAAAAAAAGTAGGCCTAAAGGAGATCCCGTCGCCATACCGTCTATTTGAGTATAAATATTATCTAGGGGGCCATGAAAAGGTACTTGAGTAGTACATGCTAATAATCATTTTAAAAAAAAATAGTGGGTTCAATATTGATGGGTGGGAGAGAAGTGTGATTCTATACATTACGGATAATGATGTCAAACGTTTCATGGACGGGGACATTAGTAAAGATACGATTATTTGGTTGTTTGGTTTTACAGCATGAAGAATTTGTATAAATTCATTTGTAGAGTTAATACAATATTTACTTGGGATGTAGGGAGTAATTAAGTTATTAAGGATTTTTGAAAGGTAATATACTGGTGTCAGTATTTGTGAAGTGATAGGTGGCAGGGGTTGATCTTTTTATGGGTTTTTGCATCTCCATAATGGTAGCCAGTTTGATAGTCACTTGTAATCTTTTGAAGTTTATAAGATCTTGTTTCATCCTTGTTAGTAGTAATAAGTTTGTTGAGATGGTTTTTAATTTTGGAGGTGGTGTTATTGGTATTTTAAATTTATAATGATCGTCCAACATGAATTTACGACCTGCGTGTGCTATTCCGCGACCGTTATGTCAATCTTCTATGTCAACATATCAGAATATCATTTTGTGTAGCATGGTGCAGAATCCTCTTGCCAAATTTAGGGATCTTTTAGCAGCCATCCTCTTGACCTAGGTCAGCCCTATCTCCTCAAGGCAACTGATGTAACCGTTTGTGTTAAGTCTGAGGTCCTCACCAAAAATTCGGGAGTTCTTAATGAAATGAAATAAAATAATTGATAGCAACGCAAATGCGTGTAGTCATTAAAAATAATGTTTATAACAAGAAGAAATAATGTTGGATAAAAAAAAAAATCCTTTCAAAAATGACTTTGTTTACTTTCGAATACGAAACCGAAGTTAGCAGATATAGATTCATACAAGTCCCAACGAAAAAACAACAAAAAAAAACAAAAGTCTTTTGATACTAGGTTTATTCAAACCTTGTACCATCAGGTTGGCTGCTTGGCAGAACTGGTATCCTTTAGTTAAAAAGTGGGTTTCTCATACGTAAAAAGTGATGCAGGATCGGTTACTGTTGAAGGCAGAGTTTTTTTTTTAGTAGGCCTTCTTAATTTACTCCGGTTGTTATTAATTTCACTCTTTAAGAAAATAACGCAAAACAGGGATAACAAGTAAAACACATGTACACACTAAGAATAACTTTTAAAATAATAAGAAACACACACACACAAACACACACACACGCATATATAAATATATCTATAATGTATAAAATGACCCGTATTGTTAAATATATTCAAACAGATATTGTTAAATATTACAGACCACGAATGTCTATTGTTTTACTTTCGATTTATGCTATATTTAATTATATATATTTGAATAATGATCTGCTTCTTTATATACTATATATATATATATATATGTATAGTATATTAAAAGTAGATCATTATTTTATAACATTAAATATATATATATATATATATATATATATATATATATATATATATATATATATATATATATTTAATGTTATAAAAACACAGACAACTCAATTGAAATTCATTCTCTACATACAGATATTCACATGAAGAAAAATATAAACACTCACAATCATATGTAGGTCAATCAATAAGTTTGTAGCCTAATGATAAAAATATATTTTTTCATAACAAAAATAGATTTTCAACCTAATCATTTTCAATATGCTTAATTAAGTGCCGAATATTAATCACTTAAATCGTAATTTATACTGTTTTTTTCAGAATTCAGCTAATAATTCTATTTGGCGATCTTTGTCCACTTTTAAGCAGACAACGACTAACAACTTTTCTTTTATCATATTTTTCCTAAACCGTGCATAAGCGAGTGCACACATGCACATATGCGCAATACATATGAGTATATGTGTAAGTGTTTGTGTGCGTATGTCTCTGTGCACGTGTGTGTTTCGTAAGAAAGAGAGAGCAAAATTGTGACTGCGATAATTGCTTACCAATGTCCAACCCTAAATACAAAGCCGGGAATACTGATAGGAGATTTTCGAGGCCGGCATACTTTATCCACCATAAATGTCTTGGATAATTTGTACCTGTGTTGTAATAAGGGAACCAGAATATAAAACATACATGCGCAGTAGATCACTCATGAACGCAAACACATCAATCTATAAAAATACAATGTAAGTCAGGTTTTGGCCCAGATATACAAGAACGAACTCTCTGAAGATATCATAAGAGCATATAGACATATACACATACATTTTTATAAACTTATATACGTCTAAAATATGTGTCCAGGGAAACAGACTATTTCTTATACCCATATACATCTATGAACTAACTTCTGCTTCTTCTCCGCATCTCTACAGGAAACAACAGAATCACACTGATAGGAATATGAAGACACGTTCACATACTCCAACAAATTCACACAGGCAGTGCTTTCTGAAAGAAAAAGAAAAAAAACGCAACCCTTTTATAGTTTATAGAAACAGCAGCAAAAGTATAAGAAATAATTTTGAAAACAACACAAAACAACAATAAAAATAACGAAATATTGAAATGTTTTTTTTTTAAAAAAAAAACATTTAAATTGGGTAAACTACGGCATGAATGCATTTGTGTCGCTGTCATTGTTTGCGATCGCCGTAAGTTTTATGACATAAGACATCATTTCTTTGGCCTTTTCCGTTTTCATTACAGAACAAAAGTAGAAAAATGCCGGGGAGAAATAAAAGAAAGACAGAGAAAGAGAGGTGGGGAAGAGATGAGAAAGAGAGAGAGAGGGAGAGAGAGAGAGAGAGAGAGGGAGAGAGAGAGAGAGAAGGGGGAGGGTGTGTGAGGAAGAAGAGGACAATGGTTTTTGAATCACATTTAACTTAACATCAGAAGAAATAAAAACGATAAGTGGAAAGCAGAAAAAATATGTCTGGGGCAAATTTCTCTGACTTTAAAAGGCTCATTTAACTTTAAAACATTAATAGACTTACAATATTTGCTTCATTTCATGTATTCAGAATATTGACGATAACGCTCTTCATAAGATATTTTCTCTTAAAAAAATCTTAAATATAAAAAAGTTAACAATTTTGACATTTCTATATTGTTTTATCGTATTTTTCCAAAAAGACTAAAAAAAAAAACAACAAAAAAAAACTTCTCTTATGCAAAGACAATTTTCTTAAATAAATATCTAATGCCAATTTCTGTAGAAATGGAAAAACCTATCAAAACCTATTTCACTGATAATGTACTTAAGTAGTTTTCTCAATCTATGATGTACTTCGCATTCAGTCAAAACGTTCTGTTTTCATTATCTTTTTTTTCATTGATTCAGACAATTGGGCCCGTTTTAAGTAATGCACTTGGATGAATTGACAACTTTATTAATGTGTACATAAATGGCACTGAATTTAATTTTTAGCCGTAAAATGCTATCAAAGTGACGCAATCCTCTTTTTTCTATTAATAATGATTATTCTTCGTTTGTGAAACAAAAGAAAAGCAGCCGAAGTGTAAGAGACGGGGGAGTTTTGCATTTCTTTACAGATTATTTTTTTAAACTAAAAATGAATGCGGAGGTGAACTTTTATAAATAATATTTCTTCTCTCTGGCGACGATTATCATAAAGGCAATAAGAATCAGGTGCATAGCTATGTTTTTTGTAGTAAAGGAGAATTAACCCCGTCACCTAAGAAACTGTAAAAAGTTCAGTTTTATAAGCTTCCGTACAATGACGGAATTGGTTTCTATACCAGACACAACAGCATAGTCTAAATTAAGTAAGTAAGCAAGCAATAATAATAATGATATATATATATATATATATATATATATATATATATATATATATATATATGTGTGTGTGTGTGTGTGTGTGTGTGTTTTTGTGTCAGTGTGTATAACTTCAAACGTTATTGTAGTGGACATTTCGTATTCGAAATAGACGTCCCATTTTTATGTATCAAACAGCGTGTATTACGTCTAACAATCTTCACTCAGAGAAAACTTAAAGAAAATGTGTTCATCGGCAAATAAGAAGTGCCCACTATAATATCGTTTGGAGTCATATAAATGATGGATTAAAAATAAAATTAATTAATTCTTTAGAAATATATACAGTGTGTTTCAAAAATATTTTTACAAACTTTGGGGGCCGGTTTCTCCCACCAAAACAAGGACAAAAGTCCATATAAATATATGTCTGCAAATCCTTCATTTTTGAGTCATTAAGATTAAAGTTTACAGTAGATACTGTTAAATGCAAAATCCAAGATAAAATCCAAAAATACTTTTACAAACGTTTATGAACACATATTCAAAAGGCCATCGTTGTACCTCAACACAGCAACTCACAACAAAAGTTCAAAATGTCCTCTGCTTGCTTCTACACACGCATGCACCCGTTGGATCATTAATTGTTGGACACTTTTCAAATACTCCCACACGGTGTCGTAGGGTTACTCAGGGCTCCCATTGACGTTGATGAAGCGTCTCTGCATTATTAATGTCTGTTACATAAACCAATTGTTTTAGGTGGTCCCACAGATAAAAATCCAAAGGCATATAGTGGCACGGTGGAGTAATGGATAACGGCTCAGATTGAGGTAATGGAGGGCCGAGTTCGGATTCCAGTCGAATCCATTGCATTCACTTACGTGCTAATACCCTTGGGAGAGCAAGACGGACCAGGTTGGCAACTGGTCTACCACCTCAGTCAATCTATCGAAAGTTGCATGATCGCCTAAGCGTGTATCACGCATGGCACATGACTGAGTACATGGGGTTAATATATGACCCGAGTGACACCACTTATGAATTGGAATGTGATTTGATGCCATTTTTCTGCTCATTGGGTGTTTATGTTTGTCAGAATTGAATTCCCTGTGGTCTTCGAAAATTTTACGTACAGAATTTATATATTATTATTACCAGTAAACCTAAAAAGTTACCATCTCGTTGAGAATACCACATACGTCACAATAATCTCTCCTTGGTAAAACTTTGTTAAATCCTTTTGGCGTTTCATGGCAGTTTCATTTACCTTATCAAAGCTACATTACTCCTGTGCCTGTTAGATTATATATAGATAATCCAGTTAAGCCCAAGTGAAGTGAAGTATGCGTCCCTATTTTTTTAAGAACATTTAAATTTACATACCTTTTACATTTCTATATTCCAAGCAGTTCACTGATGCCAGTTTGTGCTTGTCCAAATTCGTTTTAAGTGTTGAAATTTATATTAAATCTCAATCAAAGCGATTTCGGTGTTTACTGCATGCTTCTTAAATACAAAAAGTATATAAGAACAAAAAGTTAATTTTAATTTAGTTGGAAGCTTGTTTTTATGCTGACCATTTTTAGGCATGCAATTTTTGTAAATCAGTTTTCACCTATTTTTGGACAATTCTCTCTTACCAAGTTGCTCGTTACCGCAACAAATTCACCCAAATGCAAATAAATCTAGAAAAATTCCCTTTTTCTCTTTAACTATTCCTTAATGATAGAAAATGTTTTATATCTAAAGTTGCTCTTCAGGTGATTCCCTAAAGTTTAATCCACGAGTGTTTAACTTGCTTTCAGCTATCACACAAGGATTCATATGCACTTGAACCCATTCAAAGTCATTGCAATAAAATATGCACAGACTATGATTGTTGTGTTATTTATAAAACTTATATTTATATATATTTATATATTTATATATATTTATATATTTATATATATTATATTTATATATAATACTTATATTCTGAGATATAAGGAAAAGAATTTGAAAATGCATTGGTAATAAATAAAAAGTAAAGTTATATATGAGGTTTTATCAAAATAAGATAAGAATTAGTATTAATTCGTTATAAAAAACTGATAATAATTCCTTTTATAAAAGAGAAATCAACAGAGATGTTTATCAAGAAAATTAATACAAGAAAACATATTTACCTACATTTGATGTTGATTGAAATTCCTTTTTTTATTTACTCGTAAAATTAAAGAAAGTAATGTCCGAATTAAATGTTTAATGTTTAGTTTAAATACATTTTTTCATAAGTTTATTGACGACAATATACACTTTAATTTGTTTGAAATATCACTTTTACGCTTGCATTAAAGGCAGCTTTATTCATTTCTCTTATTTATCCTGTCACCTGTTTCCAAATGACATCGAATACAATCTGGTTGTTAATGTTATTTTTTCCATTTGTTATTTCTATATAATTTATCCATTTTCCTTCTCTATTTTTTATTTAGAGGGGAGAGAACAAGCAATATTCATGCATTTATATATCCGAAAACACATATTTGTATGCAAAGAGATATTTTCATTTTGTATTCTTTCAAATTCAATACTTATTGCGGGAAGAGAGATCACTATCGGACATAGAGCATTTCAGACGCATTGAATAGTGAAACTGATATATATATATATATATATATATATATATATATATATATATATATATATATATATATATATATATAAATCTCTGTGTGTGTGTGTGATAAAAAAAGAACAAATAGGAAACGTGTAAGAACCTAATATGTTTAATTTTTATTAAAGCTTCGTCAGAGATATCTACGGTTTTAATACACGGAATAATGACCAATGAGAATCGATTGAAACAAAATTGAAAATACCAAAGTTCTGTCTCTTTGTTTTCTCTCAACATCTGACGAAGCTTTAATAAAAGTGAAATATTTTAGATTGCTAAACGTTTTCTATTTGAACTTTATCTTAACATCTTGCCGGATTCCGATCCATATGTGATATGCATTTGATCTTTAACTATATATATATATATATATATATATATATATATATATATATATATATATATATATATATATATATGTATATGTACATATACATACACACACACACACACTTATATATATATATATATATATATATATATATATATAAAGATATTTTTTTTCTGATAGGAAATTAATATATGTTCCTGTTAGTAGTAATTCTCGTTCTCTTGGCGTGTAAAGTGGCATTTTTAAAACAGCGAGGTTCATTATTTATAAGGCCCGGACGCCACTACAGGTTACGTTTGTGGGCTATTTGTGTGTATAGGAGTGGAATATACCAGTTAACCCTATCCATTATCAAGTTAAGATTGTAGTGATTGGAGAAACATCTTGTTGGGAGTCGGTTGCACAGGGGTGGGGGTAGTACATAAGCATCCCGGCCAGAAAACTCGAAAAGTCGAATCTTACCATAGTCGATTTGTTAAGAAGGTGACTATTCCTTCCTGCATCAACATAAGAACGTACCTGAAAAACCATAACACGGATTGACCCAAGCCACGTGGGTAAAACTAGGTAGGGGAACCAGTTCAGACGCCATCAATGGCTGTGTTAGTATGTGAGCAAGGGTTTGATCGTGCTCTTTAAACTGGTGATCAGGTCAGAATATATGCACCGCTCTCTCTCTCTTAGAAACTGTAACTATATAGTTGCAGTATAAAACATAGATTGATCCTCCGCTTGTGAGTAGGCCTTTGCAACAAGGATCAGTTAGCCACCCTAACAGACAGACCTAACTCGACGCCAAAATATGTAAACGCTAAAGAAACTAAGAACTAAATATAAACTCAATATTGATGAGAAATAATATCGGATGAAAAAAATCATTAATTGCTTCAAAATTGCTGTAGATATAACCGTCGGCTTATTCTTATCAGATGAAAATATAATTAAGTTAGCGTTAAATCATTTCAAGGAGAAAATTATTTCGTATTAACTTTCGCAGAGCGCAATTGATATTTTCATCCATCCGAGGGCTTCGATATGAAATGTTTATTTTCAAATTTGATAATCTTTTTTGTGTATGCGTCATACCACGAGTCCCGTCACCCATTAGGTTCGTAGGGGCACCATATGTACTGCAGCCATAACAGCAATGGTGTGTCTTGGATGATATAGCCTGATGAAGCCCATCTTTCTTCAGATTGGTTTCGAATTCAGCGTTTCTTTTCTCCTTGAGAGTTTGCCACTTAAAGGCAAAAGAGCTCAGTCAGTCCTGCTATTTAACACATACCTGGGGAGGAAGGATGGATTAATACCTTTACCAATGGTATTTCTGCGAAAGTGAACGTAACGAACTCGGTCGGAATTCGAACTCGGCTCGCCAGTTTCCCTTACCGAGTTGCTAACCGATATTCTTGTGTACATAATTAAAAGAAGTATCACATGCATAGACATGCACACACACAGATACAGAGACACAGACACACACAGACATACACACACACACATATATATATAACGATAATCATACAAAAATATTTGAGTAGATATACGTGCATTTTTGCATGTGCGTGTATGTTAAGGTGTGTAAGTTTGTACGTGCATTCTTGGCGAGTTTTGTAATAAGCTAATGTCGATTATAAACGGAACGAAAACAACGAGAAAGACAATGTTTCTCAATCAGGTATTGCAATACTCTCCCGCCGGTCTCACATTAATTTGCGATTGGCACAGCCTAAGCGATGTTCCTGAATTTGATAAAATATTACAATAAATCAACGTAATCGTTCCCTCGTAGTGGCTGATATCGGATTTCTGCCCAATGAGAGATGAGTCTCAATTTATCCTCTGACTTGACCAAATTGTCTTTCTTCCACGCATCATTAGGTAGCGCACTAAATCTCTAGAACGCAATTACCCGATGTCTTCACTTTTGACCGGGGCAAGATCACGTGGTCACACCAATTAATCCTGGAGCTGTAGACCTTGTGTATTATCACCTGACATGATTTTAACTGCTCTATTTAGAACAAAGCCCCATGGTAATTTTTATTCGATATTAACCAAACTTTTTTTCTCTTATATGGTCAATGTTAAAAAGAGATTTTAAAAAGAAAAAATAGTTTCAAACATTATCATTGTATTCCTGCTCGGTAGCAGTGTAGTATGTGACTCACTGCAGACGTTGCGCTCAATGTTACACCAGACCATCAAAGGAGCCATGTGCATTAGCAAGTTCACCTGAGAGATGACCTCTTACTCGGGCGTGGGGATCCGCACTTCACCCAATCTTAGTTGTTGTCCTTAACATGTAAATGTGTTCGATGCAGCTGCATGTGCACGCGTGGGAGAAAAACTCATGACAAATGGATATATAAACATGCACGTAGAATAGAAAAAAGGAGTCACTCACCCCTCTGGTAAGATGTAGGATCAAATTTCGGTGAGGGAGTCAAGGGGTCACATGCCCATTGACTGACAGTAACTGACGAGGTCTGGAGTTAAATAAGAATTAATGTTACGTGTATGAGATCTCGTGTTCTCATTAGCAACTTCGAGAATAACGTTATGTCAGAACAACTAGCGAATTTGATTTTACAATAAGATAAATAAATGTTGAAATAAAAGTCAATATTTTGTATCGGTCGTAACCATCAGTGACTTAAGGTCATCAGCCAATGTTAAAAACATTTAAAATTTCGTCCCTATTATGCATAGTTAGTCGCTGTTTCGTATATTTTTCGTGCATATCTATGTGCTAAGCAGCGTAGATCAAATGGTTAAACATGAAGCGAAATAAAATGTTTGTTGCACTATAAATATAGCACTCTGCTATGCTTATCATATAACTAGAAGTTCTACTACGATTTCTTATCGGTGGATACAAACTTAACATACGACACGCTGATGACACTGTGTTGATGGCAGATACACAATAAAAACTACGGGTACTCGTAGACGAGGCAGTAAAATAAAGCAAGAATGGTTAACCATTAATTGCAAGAATCAGAATGTAAGAGTATTAGAAAAGAGGCCTGTTCAAGATACGAGCAACAAATCGAAGACATCAAAATCAAGTAATCTGGAAAATGTTATAACAGACGACGGAATACGAATAATGAAAGAAGTTTTCTAAAAGCTAAACAAGGGATTAAGAAACTTGAAAATGATATTATATATCAATCCTTCTATATAACAATGAATGCTAAACAATTTCCTTAGAGATGAAGAGAAGATTTAAGACCAGAAAGATGAGGTCCTGCAGATCGACGCTGAGAATATCATAGACAAAACACGTGAGCAAGGAAGAAGTTTTAAGGAAAATAGAAACACAGAGATATTTATACATGATATAAGTAAGAGACATTTTACATTTATTGGAAAAATAATGAGAAAAGAAAGCATGGCAAATTTGATATTCGCAGTCCAGAAGATTAGAGTGTAACAGTGAGTAACCTTCCTAACAATGTTGTGTAAATGGATGACAGAACAGTCACTAGCGACAAACATTGCTTAGCGCTACAAAATAATTAGAAATTGTGAAGAGTTATGAGCAAAGACTTTTTGGAGAGACACTGTACATGAAAGAAGATAAGTACAAATATTTTGAATGCTATCAAGATATTTTTTCAAATTATTTAATGTAATTATGAAAATCATATTCGTACTCATGAAAGTATTTTGATTGATAAATATTTTCGTTCAATAATAAAAGAAAGTTACTTTCAGATTATTTAGGATAAGTAATTTGAAATCTACAGATTTGAAGTATTTTTTATTGTTTTTTAATTTGTTATATTGTACGGTTTTCTTCTTCTTCTTCTACTACGTGTCCCTTCAGGACGTGGGCAATCATGATTCTCCAAAATATCCTGTCTTGTGCATCTCTTATTAAATTTTATCTTTTCTTCATCTCACCTGGTCCCCGTTATGCTAACCATTTACACAAGTACATTAGATAGATTATGTGCTGTTTTCCTCTACACCTCATGCCCTTCGAGTGTCAAATTTTCTAAGCCCACTTTCTTCTTTATGTCTATTTCTGATGCAAAACACAAGAGTGGGTTCAAAATTTCATTGGCTGATTCTAGAGCTGTGAAATCTTGCATGCAGTAATTCTAACTCGTCTGGATCGTTTCTTTCCAGCTAAACTAACATCTGACTTCTCAAAGACTTTGAAGTAACGAATAGCGGCATCACTTGAAAATAGACAATGTCCCCGTGGTGGTATCAAGCACCTGCAGAAAAAGGGTTTAGCTCTCAACAACATTCATTCTGATATGGTTGCTACATGAGGGAATGTCACTTCAGCTTTATCAACAGTGCGAAGATGGGCAGTTGAATTTAGGAGGAGAAGGGAGAGTCTTAAAGATTACCCAAGATATGGATATCTTGCAACTGTCACCACCGAGGAAAACTCTGAACTGACTGTTCGGTTCAACTCTCTTCCTACGGGCGGGAGGAACCCGAAGGAGGCTACGCCGAAGGGCGGAGTCTCCTTCGGGGAGGTAAAACCGACCCTGAACCCGTTTCAAATGGGCTATTTTTTGGCCGAGCCTAATGGCTCGGGAATGCCCACGTTAAAAAGGCCTTGTGCCACATGACACCCTCGTGGGGGTGGGGGGTGACTGAATATTGTCACCACCGAGGAAAACATTGATCGTGTTCACTATATGATGATGGATGACAGTCGGTTGACTATAAATCAAATAGCCAATGCTATTTGCATATTCCGCAAGAGGATTGAGAATACTTTGCACAGTATATTTGGCACTACGAAGGTTTCTGCTCAGTGGCTGTCACATCTGACATTTTATCAAAAGCGCTCCAGACTGATAACTTCATGGGAAAATTGACATTATTTGAGGCAGATCCAGCTGGTTTTATAACCCATGCGTGTTGGGTTCATCAGTTTGAGCCTGAGACAATCCATGAAGTTGAGACGCCCCTTCTCATCTTCTCCAAATAAGGTCAATGTCATTTCATCTGCAGGGAAAGTGATGGCCTTAGTTTTTATTTTTATATGCAAAGAGTATTGTGTTCATTGACTATCTTCAAAAGGATCACAGCATCAAGGAAAGTACTATGCTACCTTGTTGAGGCAGTTATGAAAGTCTGTGAAGACCAAACGCCCAGGAAAACTAACGAAAGTGGTCTTGTTTCATCGGAACAATGCTGCAGCACACAATTCCTTGGTTCTAATGGCTGCTGAGAGTGACTTTGACTTTGAAATAGTTGATCACTCTCTCTATTCTCTTGATTTGGCTTTATCTGATTATCACTCGTTCACTAACATGAAAAAAACATTTGGCTGGGAACCAGTATCGCAGTGATAATGACATCCTATCTGTTGTTGATGACGTTATTGACTGACAGGATGAAATATTTTTCACCAATGGGATCGAAGCATTGAAATACCGATAGAAGAAGTGTGTGGACGGCAAGGTTGAATATGATGATAAATAAACCTCATTTGATCACATTCCATGAGATGATCTTAGTCAGCCTATGAACTTTTCAGTTGAGCCTCGTATATTTTGTTTCCATTTTCCATAAACCTTTGTCGTTGCTCACTTGTTCAGTCCACGGTATTTTCTGCATCCTTCTGCTGAACCATATTTTTTGCCTTAATTCTCTTCTTCATCTTTGAGTATATTCTTTAACATTCACTGTTATACAGGAAGAATGATATTGCATACCATTTAGATACCAAGTTTTTTGTTTGTGACGAGCTTTTCCTGTTTCTTAATACTCTGTTTAGCTTTTGGAAAGCACCTTTCACTATCCCAATGCACGTTCGCATTTCGGCGACGCATTTTCCAACCTCTGATAAACATTACTAAGACATTTTTGAATGTGCTTGATATTTTTTTTTTATCTCTAATTTGTAAGTCGCATATTAGAATATAGTCAGTTAGTTATATCCCATGCGTGCTCATGTATCTTTCAATACATAACAGATTTTTTTCTCGCAGTAGGTTGCTATTTCTTTCTGCGGTAGACCAGTTGCCATCCAAGGCTACAGAACCCGGTCTGTTATGCTATTTATCCATAGCTTGGGGGAGAAGAAGAGGATTGATACCTTTTCCAAGGGTATTAGCACGTAAGTGAATGCAATAGATTCGGATGGAATTCAAACACGGCTCTCTGATTCCTCAATCCGAGCCGCTATCCATTACTCCACCGTAGTAGCGATCTTATAACAAATTGGTTGTGAAAGAAAGAAAATCACCTTGACCCTTGAGACAGACTTAAGTGGAACAACTTAATAAATATTTATTAAAACTAAATTATTACGAGCACCAGTGGAAAATAAGCAATTATATCAGTCACTTGGTTTCTCTGATTTGATTAAACAACAACAGGAATAATAATTAAACTAAATAAAGAAAATAATACACACTTAAAAACTGAATCAAGAAATAACATACCTGTTTTGATGTATCTACAATAAGTCGATTGCCTTTAATATACATTTAAGAATACAATGTGATGATCCTCTTCAACCATATTTTACTGCTTCATTTGATGCATATTAGACAGCATATTGACCTGTGGAATGTACTGACAACGCCCGAAAAAACAGCCTCATGACTAACAGGATGAGAATATTGAAACGAACCAGAAGCCTTATGGATTCGTTTACCTGTTTTATCCTTCTGGCTATCACTAAGTAGAGAGAGGATGTCACATTTCTAAAGTGTTTTTTTAAAAAAGAATCATTTAGGAAAATGAGGCAAATGGAAGAATTTGGGTGAGAACAAAGACATTGCTTTAATCTGTTAATCCTTTCAGATAACAGACGCTTTCGGATCGCATTTGGTAAAGACCAGACACTTGGCAACGTATGACAGGCAGAAAAGAAATACCGAGCTATGATGACGTGATTTCATTTCAAGAAACAAATAAAAGATTAAAACTCTTCGGCTCTTTTACATGCATTTGGCTTTTTCGTATTTTTCTTTATTCATTTACTCAATGGTAATAACTTCACTCGAGAGAATATTGCCATTCTTAAAAATCAGGTTATTTTTCATGCACGTAACCTAATAAAAAGCAAGTTAACAAAACAAATTTTGTTTAAAATATAGTGAAAACATGCTCGTTTACAGAGTGAGATGACCAATGGAAAGTTTGTATCATTTATAAAATATGCAGATTTATCAATATAAATTCATTTTATGGAAATATTAATGTAGAGTTTGTATTTGATGCTGTTTATGTCGTTCAAGATATTCATCATAGATTTGAAATTAAAATTTTATTTAAGTTTAAAGATCAAATTTTATATAAGTTAGAATTGGTTTCATGATAACTGAATATCTATAAATTTATCTTGCTACTTTTTATTTAAAAAATTTTTTCGTCGTTTCTTTAATTTTTTTTTTGTTTTTTTAAACCTATTTTAGGCGCTCGTCATTGGTGAACGAATACGCGTCAAACTTGGGATTTCTAATGTTAATAATTGCAATATTAACCTCTGAAATTAGCGTGAAATATTCTATAACACACACACACACACACACACACACACACACACACACAGCACATTTTATCTTTCAGCGTTTCATTCTCCATCTCTCTCTTTTATATCTATATCTATATATCTATATCTATATCTATATCTATATATATATATATATATATATATATATATATATATATATATATATATATATTTATGGTATGAATAATCAAGAGTGGTCTCCCCTTGTTTTGATACACTCCTCTTTGTGAGAGCTATTTCTCTTTACTGGGACTATAAAAGGACAATATACGCAACATTGTATTCCCAGTTGAATAAAGCTTTCTTAAATCTTACATTTGCGTACTTTTGTCATTACAATATATATATATATATATATATATATATATATATATATATATATATATATATATATATATATGAAAAAGTGTATATAAATATAAATAAATATATATATGTATAATTATTTATATATTATATGCGCGTACTTATTAGAAAGCGCTCAATATCAGAGATAGAGCTAACATATCTATCCAAATAATATATATATATATATATATATATATATATATATATATATATATATATATATATATAGAGAGAGAGAAAATAGAAATATATTACTCAACAAATTAAGTTTCACCTTCTGAACAAGGATCGCCAAACCAGCATATAATTTCAGATAACGCCCCCAGTTTTGTCATTTAAATAGTATGGAAATCATTTTTTTCACAATCGAACCCAGATATAAAATTCATCTTAGATTTAAATTCACCAGTAGTTATTTGTAGGCATGTACACATCCCGAGTAATTCAGATTTTTTTATTTAAAATAATTTGGGCCTTGAGGACAAGAAACTCAATTTCTAAACATGTCCTAATCTACATGTTGCTTCCACCGAATAAATTTCACTTTTTAAATTATTAATTTAAATTATAGATAACGTGTTTACTGTTGTTTACTATTTAATAATTTTTCATTATGACTTTTAATGGAAGGTTGCATGCTGGGGATAAAACTGTTCGTAATCTTTACTGTGTTCCTCTTAAAAGGTTTATGAAATACATTGTTGGTAGGAAAAGTTTTAATTGATATTGAAGAAAAACAAACTTCTGCTAACTTTAATTCTTCCTTTAAAATGAAATGGTGATGGAGCATCCAAATAATCTTAATTTTGCTTTTCTTTATTTCATTGTTTACTGCGGTTCTACCGAAATCTTTAAATTTTAATATAATATTGTTGCCCTTTCCTTGTAGTCTTTGTTGACACTTTCGAAAATATGTTTGGAGGATGAATTACGTGCAAACCTAGGTTCTAAGCTTGTTGATATTTTTCCCTTAATGTATATCGGGTGGTTTGATTTAATATTGATGCCTTTCAATGCATTATTTCTTTTTCCATATGGTGCTACTGTACTGATATATATATATATATATATATATATATATATATATATATATATATATATGACGATCCGTTTAGGTGAAAAACCTAGGTAGGTTTGTCTGGCTACTAGGTGTATATATATATATATATATATGTATGTATGTATGTGTGTGTGTGTGTGTGTGTGTGTGTGTGTGTATACATGAGAAATAAAATGTACGTAAAATGAAAAATTGTATGTACATATGAAAAGAAACCTATAAATACTTATATTGGTCACAAAACCACCCGCCCAGTAGAGATCCATACAAACACATTTAAACTATCATAAAATTGAACCAACCTCCATATGCAACATGCTCATAGTAAACATGAATGCCATACATAACTTCAAATGAGAAAAGCGTTCAATAGCGTTGTAAACTTATATTATAAAAAAACAAGAAACAAATTTTTAATGAAATCAGTTATTAACGCTGTCAAAATGTACTGACCATATTCGGAAATAAGAATATGTCTATTTTGGGCAATTTTATAGTGTCTGCAGTATCATACGCACACACACACACATGCACTCACACCCACACGCATAGAGAGAATGAGAGGGCGAGAGGCAGTGTGAACATCGGAATTAACTCAGCATGGTCACTGTCAGTTCAATGCTATCTTCAGACTTAGTGCCATTTCTCCTTTAGCGGGTTTTATATGTAGGCCACAAGTGGATTAAGGAAAGTGGAGGGGGGGATAAAGTTTTGGTCAGTTGTAGTCATTGCCCCTAGTCATTGCTTAATTTATTTATGCATTTCTTTATTGTTTTATTAATTTATATCTTGCATTTACTTATTCATTTAATCTGCATATTTTTCTTTTGTGTATGTTTTGATGTCTCTAAGTATTGACATATGAAAAAAAATGTTTATTACATTTAAGTTACGAGATTTTATTTAGTCTTTTTGGTCTCGTGTCAGTTTAAGAGTCCATCTTGTTCTAGAAAGACATTTTAGGTTATTTTCTCTCATAGATAAGAATGACATTGTTATGTTTTTTTTAAAAGTTGATACTGTTCTTATTTTCCATGTTATTTTTATGTGAATTTTTTTGTTTTTTGGGTTGCCATATTAGCCATTTTAGGCTATTTTCTCTCATAGATAAGAATTACATTGTTATGATTTTTTTTAAAGTTGATACTGTTTTTCTTATTTTCCATGTTATTTTTATGTGAATATTTTTGTTTTTGGGTTGCCATATATACTTTGAATGGGTTGTGCTGTTTTTTTTTTTATATACGTTTAGTCATTACGCGGCGTGGTTGTTGCGCATATTCCATCAGCACCAGTATTTAGAGTCCAAGGTAAGGAATAAACCAAGATTTGTGATATTGATTTTCGATGCCAACAGAACCTCCTCGGTACTTGGAATCTTTCTGTTTCTCTTTCCACTCAACTAAATTAGAGTTATTTAATATCAAGAGTCAATTTTAGAAAATTTTCCTTCTACAACATCATGCGTTTGGATTATTACAAACTGAAAATTTGAAAACAGAAAGAAAGGGATATAACTCAGGAATGCTTCTTCTCATCAGATTTATTTAATCTCAACGGCGAGGCAGTGAGATAACTAGATAATCAAGTAAGTACAGAAATTTAAATACATGAGGAACATTTTAGCAAATGACGGAATATGTGTCTTACTAAAATCAGGAGGCATATTGGAAAGGCGAAAGATGCCCTCCAAAAGCTAAAGAAATATTAAGAAACATAAAAATTCGTTGAAACAAAATGAAAAAGAGTGCTGAATTGCCGTGTAATATGAGTCCTCCTATATGACAGTGATGGCTAGATAATTTCCTTACACATAAAGAGGAGATCACAGATCTGTTGCCTTAACAGATCTGTGGTTCTACAGATGGATGCTAAGAATACCATAGACGAAACAGGTGAATGACGAGAAAGTCTTAATGAAAATAGAAACAAAAAGAACACTTATACTTAGAATGTCCCAGTTGAAATAAATGGCTGACATAATGGAGAAAGGGTAATTTTGATAATCACAGAACATATTAAAGGAAAGATAGGCATCGAGCGCTTGTATAATGGATGACAGAAAAAAAAGTGAGCGATAATAAGGGGACAAATATTGTTAAAAATGATAGGAAATTGTGGAGAGCTATGATCGCCCACGTACTGAAGCGGCAAGGTTCATTGAAGAAAAACACAGATCATTCATTAACGATCAATAAATGTTGATATTTGAGCCAATTTTCAGGTTTGCTTGAATTCCATGATAATGATTCGGAAGAATTATCATCTAAAATCAAAGAAGGCTATACTTCCCACACTTCACCCTTAATATAAATATTATAAAAAAAGTCTGCAGAAATAATCCTAAGTAAGGTTTGGTCGCTTTTGTGAATAAGAATCATGTATATTGCCATTCTATCCATAATTTTTAAAACGTGATAAATTTTAAATTATACTATTCGTGTAAGAGGTTCACTGTTGATATCTCTCCTCAGACCTTTAGATTAACATGTTCATCTAATCGAGCGCTTATTTCTGTTCAAGGACACAATTATTTTTATATCTGTGATCCATGAAACTCTTGACAAATAGTTTGGAAAAAATCATAAAAACATTATTTGAAATTGTCAGGTATATTATATACGTCGTTATGTTAATAAATCCGAAACTACATGTAAAAAAAGCATTTAATTTACACAAGAAATAATAATTTTAATAGCTGTAATAAGAAATTCTTGACTACCTCACCTCACTATTTAGCGAGGTGTGTGAAATCATCAGATCAATGCATTTTCCGGTGTCCAATAGCAGGTGGATTAAAAGATATGTTGTGTTTAAATTGATGGAGGAGGTTCTTAACTCCTCATCAGTGTGTTCTCCAAAGCCTCCGGTCCAAACGATGTCACGTGAACTGTCCACAGTTCCTCCAGAATCTCACCAGGTGTGTAGAGATTAAATGAATTGTAGTTGTCGATCACTGAGAAAATCGCTCTTTTTCACAGAAAAATTTGCAAGAAATAAAAAAAGCCTGATTCTACTGACATTTAAATGTTTATTTTACCTGAAAAATGTCATACATCCGGCCTGACTATAGATTAACCCTGGGCGGAATGATTATCAAGGGCAGTTTAATAAAATCAATTACCTGATTCTAGTTATAGAGAAAAACGCCTAGATAAGGACAAATTAGGTACGTTAAATGCTATAAGTTGGTCGGTTTTATCTCTACGATTCAGAGGCTACTACAGCTGTCAAATGATCCCAGACTGATTTTATCGTTCACTTATCGGACACTTTAAAGTGGGTCGTCATAAACTTCTTATTGTGAGTGATTAATTATTTCTACTCTATAACCCGTTCCCCACGGACAAAACATTACTAGCCTTTTGCTACTTTTCCATGGCAGAAGTTTGGGCGAGCTACATTCATTGGTTCCACTAGTTCAGAACCTTACAGCTATGACCCGCCAGGCTCATGAAACTGAAAAACTTGTTTTAGAATTCTGGAAAGGTTATGCTATTTTTAAAAAATTCAGCCTCAATGTCAAGTGATGCTTTATTATTCTTTATTTTTATAATTTTCTCATCATTAGGTTCTTTGCTGCTTACTTTTGGAGATGGTCAAAATAGAAAAACACAGGAAAACATATTGTAGACTGTGTGGAAATAAAAATGAGAGTGTTAATTACATAATTAACCAAGAAAGAATAGGCATGACTGGGCAGGAAAGGCGATCAATTCGGAACTGTGCAAGTGACAATATTTGGTATATGTAGAGACCAGAACTAAACATATCGAACCTTTTGTAACGTTGAGAGATAAAACGTAATCCTACAATCGAGATAAAAAAGATGGATTCGATTGTACTTAACAAGAAATCATTTCACTGTTTATGCAGATTACAGGTTTGATCTGAAAGAAAGTAAAAGGATTAGTATCTCAACCTTGTTAGAAAGCTGATGAAGTTGACAATGGCAATTGTCATTATCGAAGCACTAGATACAGTTTTACTGAGTCTAGAAAAGAAAGCTGAAAAAAAACTGTAAAATTAGGAACCAATCAAAAGATAATATACTATGAAAACTACTATAATACTAAGATGAGTGTTGGAGTGCTGAGAATATTTGCTTTCATTTATTCTTCAATGTAGGCCTCTGGTCTGACTGCTGGGAAAACTCAGTAAGTGGAATGATAATGATAATCGTAATCGATTTCTTGGAGAATGCTACAGACAGAAAACAAAAATAAAGCAGAAGTATACTAGTGACAATCTGACAATAGATCCAGGCTGTTGTAAAATATACTGGAATGTTGAAGAGAGACGGTGTCACGTGATGCTTTCCAAGATACAAAAAATGATATTGAAAATGATGATAATACAAGGATGCGTCTTCTCACCAGATTAATTTAACTTTTAAAGCGAAGAAATCTTAAAAGAACTAAATGTCCTACCAGGATTTATTATCAGTTTAAAGCATATACATATAATCGTTAGATTGCTTGGTAGGGGTAACTGCACATATCACATCAGCAGCATTATTTAGAGTCACAGGTTTGTGATTTTGATTTTTGATGTTGGCAGAACCACCTTGTTACATGAAAATCTGGTACAAAATAATATGCCTGTCTCGATTTCCTCTTTATTTGATCATGCGCTTGACTAAGCTACTAATAAATACCAAGAGCCAATTTTACAAAGTTATCCTTCCACAAAATTGATGTGTTTGGAATATTACAAACTGAAGTTTTTAAAAATAGAAAAAAAGGATGCGCTTTTCATTAGATTTATTGAATATTTACGGGGAAATAATCTGAAATGATTTAGAAGTCTTACTAGGATTTATTATCAGTGGACACAATCAAAACAAAGAAAAAAAAATACGGAGATGAGACAGTGTTGATGGCAGACTTGTAAACAACGTAGGAAAGTAAAGCAAGACAGACCATCATGTGTAAGAATAACAGAATGTATGGTCGTTATCAAGTGGGATAGTCCAAGATGCGAGCTATGAATTCGAGATCAACAAGTATAAAAATATCTGGGAAATGTTTTAACAGAGAGAAAATATGTAACTGTTATAGCATACATACGGACAATAATTAGTATGTCCCCATCCCCATAAATACAGTAGTAAATACTGTATGTTGGTCTCCAGCTCGAACTCTCTGCCTGGAGATAGAGAGGATCCCCAGACGAAGCTATGTCGAAGGGCAAAGTCTCGTCTCGTGAATCATCTACCCGACCTCGTTTTATACGGGGTCTAAGGGGAATTTTTGGCCGAGCCTTCGGGCTCGGATACCTCACATTAAATTCGGCCTTGTGTTACATCTAACCGCGTGGGGCGGTTGGTAGATATCCTACAGTTGGAGATTCATAGTGGAATTCACTTGACTCACTTCTAGCAGTTCAATACTTCTACGCGCCGCTAGCGAATCTTATATGTGTTATTCTTGTCTGAAGTATTATCGTTCATTACCAACCTTTGTTATTATTCTATTCAGTAACTTTCCCGAGGTTGCAACAGTAACAGGAATTCAAACGCGCATTGTATAAGGAATTATACCTTCCAAAAGGTAAGGAAAATAATAAGAAACAGGAATAATAGTGCAGAACTTTTATGTAATATCAAACCTCCTATATGGCAGCGAAAGATGAATAATTTCCTCGGAGATGAAGAATAGGCTTAAAGCAACAGAGATGAGGTTCTACATAAAGATACTGAGAATATCATGGAGATAACATGTGAGCAATATAAAACAGTTTTAAGTAAAATGGAAACAAAAATACGCTTGTACTTAGAATCTGAAAGGAAGTTTGAAATTTCTGTGCCATATAATGAGGAAAGAATGACTGGAGAATCTGACACTCCCAGGGCATATTAAATCAAAAGAAAAAGAGGGAAACATCCGGTAACCTTCCTAACAAGCAAGTGTAAATAGATGACAGAACAGAGGCTGGGTGGGATAGTAAGGTGACAAACAATACTGACAAAGGATATAAAGTCTTGAACAGCAATGATTGACCACGCTCTGAAGAGAAACCGCGCATATAAAATAAAGATAATTATATTAGTATTATAAAACACACATGCGCACACAGATAGGCGTAAACCTTTAGAAGATACTTTGGAATGATGAAGTAATTAATCACAAACTAAACCAAATTTATATACAGGAATCAGAATCCTTGCAGTCCCATTGCAGATGAATTTGTTGACTATTTTTCACCCGTGCTAATATTTAAATACTGATTTTCAGATCAGTATATATATCTTCCCTTTGGAAGATTGGAGCAACACAATATTTCACATCCTCCTCAAAATGAAGTTTATCTCCTACAAAACCCAATAACAAGGGCAGCTAATGATAATAATGACGATAAAAGCATTACTAACTCATTAGAATGAAACACAGTAATAAAAATAATGATATTAATTCCTTCACGTATTTGACGTTTTAATATTACTGATAATACTAATAGTAATATTAGCCATAAAGCGTACAAGAGTAAACGTAATATCCACGAAGTCGTACTTCGTGAAGCTATTGGCATAGAGGAGAAACAATAACACGTGATGCAAGAGTAATATTAGCAGAAATATTAGAACGTATTAATGAATATAATATAAAATCTATAAGGCTGACGACGAAGAAAAAGAAGAAAGTGAAGAAGAAGAAATGTTATATGGAAAAAAGGATAACAAAGAAAAGATTTGAAAAAAGAGAAAATCCGTAGTAGAGCGCCTGAGAGTAAAGGAAAAGAATACGCTCGGCGTATGCTTGATAACTATTATCGATCATTAAGTTATGCAGTCTGGCATACGCCATCTTCGCAGTTGCTTCCATGTTTCCTTCTCACAATTATAATGACATTGACGGACGAAAATGATGTTAGAAATTTTTTTCTTTGCCAAAAATATCTGCCTCATTCTTTTTATCTTTCGGATTCTATGAGTACGGTTATTTATTTATTTTTATTCTTCAATCTTCGTTGACTTTTTTCTTTCTCTGAAATCGTTTTTTTTTCCTCCGTTATTTTTTATGTTTCATATCGAAGTCAGAAACTGTGCACTTTTCACGTCTGCAAAAAACTCGTTCGCATCACAGGAATCACGTGACTTGAAAAAAAAGACGCGGGAAAGGTGTCACAAGTTCATTGAAGAATGAAAGACAATACCAAATGAAAATGACACGGACAGGCAAAAAACCGTGCCGCCCTAAACTGAGCTTTTCTCTCTCTCCCCCTTTTTTCTCTATCGGTTAGTTTTTAAAAAAAAGGATTTCGTATAATCTTCGTCCCTTCATTCTCTGCAACCAAGCAGTCCAAGCTTCTGCCTTCTTTTTTCTTTTCTTTTGACAGCACTACACGGATGGCTGGTTAGATGGATGCATGGATGGATGGACGGCTGGATGGATAGTCATGTCGTTTTACATTCTACTGGTATTAAAATTATAGCAGATCAAAATTACTAAGATTATTAGAGATTATCTCAGTCCACTGCGGTTTACTATTTTGAGGCGATATCAAAACTTAGCTAAAAAACAAGAAGCTAACTGCTATTAGAAAATGCATTAAAAAGATGCAAACAAATAAGTTAAACAGGAGAAAATAAAAAAAAGATTAATTTGAATAAAAAATATCACGAAATAAAAATAGAGTAATTATTTTTTTCAATTTAAGATCAAATTTGCAATTAAACGGACATTTAAAGTGTATTGCTCCTCGTATGACTACAGTTCACAAAACGTAACTGACAGCCATTAATGTAACACTACGAATTTTCAGAGAACATATTTTTCGTCTTACTTTAGAACCTACCATTCAGTTTCAAATAGACGTGCCGAGATGATTATTGTTTATTAGAAAAAAACTATTGGGGCATCTTTATTCCGACTACTCTTTTTATTAAATATTCTGAAAATTTCGTCCCATCATTTAATTTAGGCCATGGACATTTTAGGATACAGCGTTTCATTACTGAAAAATAATTTAAAATTATTTTAAAAATTATAAAATATACAATCCACGTTGATTTGTTAACCATCTCGTCTATTTGAAACCCAAGCTGGATTTAACAATTTTTAACCACCAAGACATAATGAATTCATTTTATACATCCTTATTAGAGACAAAATAGGAAAAGAACTTAAATCAAAAAGTGATTTTATTTAAACCAGTTTCATCATCTTGGCTGTTTACAACATTTAGGCTTTTGTACAATCCGGATTTCTTCAGTTACCTACGTATTCATTTCTGGAAAATTCGAGCCCGTTTTCAACAAATCTCAATTCATTATTATCATTCCATAGTTCATGCAAGGGGAAGTAACTCTTATTATTTAATTTCTCTCAATTAATTCGTCCTTGTGATGCCGCTTCTGCCCGTTGCACTGAACCAGAGCATATGACTTTCACTCACTAGCCCAAGGATTGAAATTGCTGTCATCAGAACACTATGCATTTAATTCTTATATTCACTAAAACTAGTCCCACAGGACAAGCATCTGAAGAAGGTTGGTGTATACAACAGCTGAAACGTTGTGACTATAATGCGCAAGATAGAGATGTCAGTTTGTGTAATTAAGTGTAGATGTTGGTGTTTTTAAATGGCCATAGCAAATTCTTCTGGTAAGATATATGATATAGCATGATGTTGTATAAGACAATCAATTGCATATCCCAAGAGTCGCGAAACGTGTTTATAAAATATCTTGATTTGGATAACTTTTTAAAATCAAAATTTATTTTTAAGTAATAAGAAATGTTATTATTTTTTGATTTGATAAAATTTCACCTTTGAGGAAATAGCATAGAAGAATCTTAATTATTTTACTGCTCTAATTTTTATGAGAATCAGATCCAAATTATAGAATCCAGAATTAGACTATTTTTCTAAATGCTTTAAAATATATATCGAATCAATTTTTAGATAACGTTAACACTATTTTCTTAAGAAGCACTTCTGCGTGGACTCGAACATTCAACATGCAGTAAAAGCAAAGATGCCCAAACCACCGAGCCTATATCAACTTGATAAAATTAAGAGAACTATCAGGACAAAAGACATGCTTATCAACAGGATACATAATATCTAACGACGAAACACTGATATTAGAGAAATAATAAATACTTCAGAGATGCAAGAGATATATAGGAGAACTCTTCCACGGCGAAAGAGAACAACTGGCAATACACAGAAATATCGATGAACCGGAAATATTAAAATCTGAAGTGGAATCTGTACTGGCCAAATTGAACAGTATCAAAGTGACAGGGCCAGACGGAATTGTAAAGGAGATACTGGCAGCCTTAGATGATTTCGGCATAGACAAGATTATAGAAATGATAAAGGAAATCTAAAACAGTGGTGAAATGTCGGAGACCTAAGTAGATATATTTTAATAGCACTGCTTAAGAAACCAGGTACTAAGGAATGTAAACTCCATCGGAAAATCAGACTAATGCGCCACATAATAAAACTTATCATCCGAATTCTGCTGAACAGAGTTCGCAGGAAGATAAAACCGGAAATAATGCAAGAACTGTGTGGGTTTGTCAAAGATACTGAAACAAGGAATGAGATATTTATGCACATATTGTTATCAGAAAGAGCAATACAAATGCAGAAGCACGTGAATCTGTGTTTTATAGATTACGCAAAGGAGTCCGATAAAGTACAAAGATTTGTTGGAACTTCTCAGCAACCTTGACATATTTGGGAAGGATATTACAATAATCAAGACCCTATAATGGCAGCAGACCACCTGCATAATGAGTTCAGCAGATATGCAAACATATCAAGGGGTATAAGACAAGGATGTGTCTTCTTACCGGACTTATTCAACGAGACAATTCTGAATTATAAATCCTGGCAGGATTCAGTAATGGTGGCCACAATCTTAACAACATAATATATGTTGATGACACAGTGTTGATAGCAGACACGGAAAGAAAACCATAAAAAACCCTACAGACGGTAATGAAGTAAACCTAAAAGAAAGGATTAAATATCAACCGCAAGAAGACAGAATTCATGGTTGTTAGCAAGAGGAAAAGCCCAAAATGCAAATTACAAGTCGGAGATATCAAAAATTAAGCGAGTACAAAAATTTGAATATCTGGGAAGGAAAGTGTGACACTGAAATCCGAAAGTGTATTGGTGTAGCGAAAGATGCCTACCAAAAGCTAAACAGAGTATTAACAGATAGAAAAATCTTCGTTAGAAACGAAGAAAAGAATACTGTTGTCATATCTATACTCCTATGAGCCAGTGAATGTTGGACAATCTCCTCAAAGATGAAGAAGAAACTTGAAGCAGCAGAAATATTCTACAGAATGTTGCTGACGATACCATAGACCGAATATGTGAACAACGAATTTTTACAGAAAACAGAAACAAACAGGTAACTTATAATTAATATCAGGAAGAGACAGTTGAAATTTCAGTGGAACATAATGAGGAAAGACGTCTTGGAAAATCTGATACTCACAGGACAGATTGAAGGCAAGAGAAACAGAGAAAATAATTCATAACATATTTAGTAAGGTTGAGTGAATGGAATGGCGGAAGGGGTTAGGTGAAATAGCAAAAAGACAAAATTTAAGAACTACAGTGACAGGAAATTGTGGAGAGGCATTATCCCCGACGTCTTGAGACGAATACGGTATATAAAGAATAAGAAAATTAATTCTTAGTTTTTATATGTCAGTAGCAGCAATAGTACGGATATTCAGGTAGTATAAATGATATCGTCGCAGAACGCGGAATTGGTGAAATTCGGTTTCTATACTAATCGGTTGCGATTACTTTCACTCAAATGCCTTTTTTTTTTTTTTTTTTTTTTTTTTCTAATGTTCCTCTAATATAAGGCCCAAGACCTTTTAAGGTAGAGTGTTACCCCGTGGAGTTATATTAGCGTAGAAAAGAGCAAGTGTTAGGAGGACAGAGCTGAAGCAGATTTTAGAAGGAAACGGAAACCTAATTCTAAGCAGGAAACAAAAGATAAACTTCTACTCCTGTTCAAAAGACTTAGAGGAGTGTGAACCGGACAATAGGCGAACCTTTCTACTCCTATTGGCGGAGGAATCAAAAATGAAATGAAATAAATAATTAGGGAATAAAATTTCAGAGTTCAGGTTTAGACGTTAGGGATACAGAACTGAAGTAGACTTTAGAAGGAACCGGACACCCAATCCTAAAAAGAAAACAAGGGATAAACCGCCACCCCTGTTCAAAATACAGAAGCTTTGGGAAAGGTATGAATCCGCCTCTTCTCTCCATCCCCACCAGCTAAGGGTTAAATGGCTGGGTAGCTTGTGTTCACTAGCCTTGGATGGTGCCAGTCTAATAGAAGGAAAACTCTGAATTCTAAACCAGGAATTAGGTAAAGGAAAACCATTCCATAATCTTTCCCAAGAATGCATGGCAATTCACTACTAATGAAAAGAAAATGAATCTATGGCGAGTCATGATCTACAATATGAAGGGATATGCCATTATTAGAAATGCAGTTATTGTAGTAGTTATATTATTTGTAATGTGAACGTGATATATCGTGGGATTGAACAAGACTGAAACCGGAGTGATTGTTATGAAAATGGATTGTACTTTCATCTTTGACCAAATCTAACCTTTATTACTTGATCTTTATTTAAATTTTCAGAAAAATAGTTTTTAAAGTTAAATTAAAGATTCGATTGCCAGTGTGCGTATAATGAAAACCTTTTACAGGTTTACAAAATTCAGGAAATCCTTGTTTTCCTCTAGTCTATTACTTTCATAGGGTCATATTATATATGCTTGCTCATTGAGTTCCTTTAAGCGTGCATGACGTTTAAACAGACCGCAATATATTACATAAAAATCAATCCACCGATCAATACCCAAACTTTGGTCGCCACATTCGCGCTGTTTCGGGTGTATCAATCATCGATATTCTTTGGATAACTTTTTTTAAGGTAAAAAATGTTTACCTCTGGAACCAGTAAACTCATCCTAAATAACTAAAAATACTTTATTTGTTGTCAGTGATTAAATGCGACTCTTTGAAGGAGAGTTCGCGTCAATCTTTTTCGTATTCATAGACTTGAAGTAAGAATAAACTTGTATCAAAGAATGATGTAGAATTACTTTAAATTGGACTTTTATTTTAATTGTTCTCATTACTTGTAATTAACTTCGAATCTCTTAAGTCTGTGCTTGCTTCTCGTCCAGTTGTCTGGAACGTTTTTTTTTTTTTTACTTATTTTACTCTTTTCGATGTCTTTCAATGAAAATGTCTCCCTCAGATTGTCTCAAAATTTCCTTAATCTATTTCTATTTCTTCCCTCGTCATAGTGGAATGATTAGAAACCTGGTCTTGCGATCATTACAAATGAATAAGGAGTTAATTCCTTACTGAGTATATCAAACTTGTAGCTTTGTATTGAACTGAATGAATTTCTTACTTTCTCGTCAGGCTTGTCCTTTCTCTCTCCCTCGATTTATTGCTTATCTTCTCGTTCCTTTCTATTTGCTGATTATATTACACCGTTCTTTCATGTTTTTATACGCTACTCGCTTTTCTCCTCTTGTTCCTTCTGGCCTAATCATCTTGTACACTTTTCTTACCCTTCGAGTCTTAAAACAGTTTCTCTCTCCTTTTCTCTTTTTATGACTTTTTCATTCTTATTCAGCTTATTAACTGTTGTCACATTTTTGCATTTTCCCCCATCTCCTTAAATATCCTCTCCTCCATTCTTTTCTTTCTTTCTTTCTTTCTTTCTTTCTTTCTTTCTTTCTTTCTTTCTACAGTTTCCACTAATAAACTGATTCGAGCATTCTTTCTTTCTTTCTTTCTTTCTTTCTTTCTACAGTTTCCACTAATAAACTGATTCGAGCATTCTTTCTTTCTTTCTTTCTTTCTTTCTTTCTTTCTACAGTTTCCACTAATAAACTGATTCTTTCTTTCTTTCTTTCTTTTCTTTCTTTCTTTCTTTCTTTCTTTTTTCCACTAATAAACTGATTCGAACAATCATTATAGACGTCAAATAGATGCTTGTTCCTACTTTTTCTCTTGGTCCTAGGAGACTAATTCTAACTTATCACATTCAAATTACATTAGGCAAATTACAGCAAAACTTCGTAGATTAAGACTGCATTATGCTAGCGTCTGCGTCTGCAGAAGACAAAAGTTGTGGTAGGAAAAAACTAAAAAACAAAAAAAAAACAAATTATCGGCAATTCAATCAGAAAAGCCAGATTGTACGTGAAGAAAAACAAGTCCACATCCTTAATTGTAAATAAAGAATAACAAAAAAATAAAAAAAGAAAGATTTCTGGAAGTTCAAAGAAGACAGATAATTTGAAAACAAAACTGAAAATGGAACACACAAACAGCCATATACACACACGCACATATATATATGTAGAGTGAGATAGAGATAGGGAGAGGGAGAACGGAAGATGGAGAGAGATAGAGAGAGAATGAGCGTGCCTAAAATGTGTAAAAAAAGGTGAAGTGACAAATAAATAAATAATAAATATAATTGTAAGATTATAATGTATAAAAATCTGAAATTTAATTACATCAATAAGCTCTGGAACAATATTATAAAAACAAACTACAAATGATAATTTTAAAAATGTCATAAATAATAAAAACCCGAAAACTGGAAAAGACAGAAAACATCCAAACGAAATGGTCAATCAAACATTACTGTCATTGTTGCAAATAGATATTTCGATATCTGTCTATATTTCTGAGATGAGGTATTATGTACATTATTTACATCATTCGGACTATCATCCTCATCTTTGTCGCCATATTTATTACAACGTTTCGGCCGTTGTACGCTCCGTTGGAATGTTGAAATGAATCCTTTATTTCGCTCACTGTGGTAGACTGTTCTAGTTCCACGTACCAAGTTTAATGGATGTTAGTTACCATTCTTCTGTTAATTTCCCTCTGAAAGTTCTCCACTGCCTTAACCGGGTATTGGGCTAATACATCTGTGTATGAATTTCTGGGTATTATATACCTAATGTCTTCAGCAACCATTTTTGGGTGCTGTTACTGGATCTAACTAACGCCTTTATCCACTGTGCCATGTGTCCTCAAGGACATCTGTGTGTGAATTTCTTATAAACTTAATGTCTTCAGCATCATTTTTTACCTGTGTTCTTATTGCAATTTTTGCTGTTATCATCGCATGTTTTTACCAGAGCTCATATTGCAATTTTTGTTGTTATTATCGCTTTTCTCTGGCATTCCTTATTACTGGTTCCCATATTGTATTCATTTCTATGCTTGGTCGGCTCAGGAAATTTTCGTGGCCTAGCATATGTGCTGATTCCTTCAAAAGCTTGACGACACTTCACAGATATCTCTCCCGAGTAAGACCCTGTTTTCTATAGGGCTTAAGGATCATCGTTTGGACCCAGCTCTGCGGGATACAAAACATGAAACATAGCAGATAAATAATAATAATAAAAATTATAATAATATTGTACCACGTTACACAGTGTTAGCACCAACTGAAAGTAAAACTCGGCATGATAGAATGGGCCAATATCTTCACTGGAAAATATACAACTGGTATGAGCATCATTCAGACTCAGTTACAAAGACAATACCTGTTAAATTTTATGGGACTTTATAATACACACAGCCAGAACAATGAAAGCAAATCTCCCATAGATTGTGATCAAAGACCACAAGAATATACAAAGAAATTATACTCACATGTACAGATCACACATAACGAAGAGCTTTATCTATGTAAAATGTGTATAATCTTAGGGTCTCTTTTTATTTTTTACAAAAATTATGAGTGTAAAATGTCATGAAGCCATTTCTGACCTTAGGTCACTGTTTGGGACCCGGAAAGAAATGTGTATACAACAGAAATCAAAGGAAATAATAATAATAATAATAATAATTATTATTATTATTATTATTATTATTACTATGTACGCATATTAAATATTTTATACATACTTCAAGTTACAGTCTTTCATGCTGAAAGATATTTAATGTGAATTGTTTCTTCTATTGTATAGATTTGGTTGGCAATCAGACTGGCGCTAGTGACACAAAATAAAATACTTAACGCCGTTTTTAGGGATGTGTCAGCCTGAAAACATTAAACGCGCTACTATACTAGCTACTAGATACTATATTGATACTAGGAATTGAGCCTGACCACATCACATTGATATTCCGCGGAGCGCGTAGAGAATTTGTTTATAAGCAAAAATGCCGATCAATACGTAAATAATTTTGTAGGATTTAACAGGTACTATACAGGTACAGGTGCGATGGATAAATTACCGTCTGAATTACGCCAAAATGAAAATAACCTTGACATCTAATTTTAACAGATATATTAAACAAAATTACACAAAAAATCTTGAAATATGAAAGAGTAAATTTATTTAATAAAATCGCCACTGGCTTCAAACACTGCCTCCAGACGACTTCGGAATCTCCTGAAACTCTTCTAGGTGGTCTTTTTGTTTAAGTTGGTGAATGCTACCATAATCATTGCCTTAAGTTCATCTTTGATGTTACAAGAAGTTTTGTTGTTCTCTTGCTCAACTGGACTCCACACATAATCAAGAGGGTTAGAGTCTAGGGAGTTAGGTGGCCAGATGTCAGGAGTGATGTGGTCGTAGAAATTGTCGTACAGCCATTACTGAGTTCTCCTCCTTATGCGGCATGGTGACTATTACCAAACATACGATCTTCCAATCGATACCACGTAGCACTACCTCGTCTATGCACCTGATATAGTCCTTCGTGTTGAGTCTGAGACCCTCATCAACAAATTCAGGATATTTTTTTCTTATCAGTGAGTTTTTCGAGCTGTCGTACGTTCGTAATCACCATTAGACTAATCCAACTCTTTCCGACTCCCCTACACTGTCCTCAGATTGACACCCCCAAACAAGCAGTACAGCATGTCGTTTCCAAATTTCTGGCGGAGTAAATTACGTCATTTTTTTTTCTCACAGACAGTGCCCAACTGACCCTACTATACTGTGCAGTCAACAAAATCAAAAACAGACAACGTGCATGGGCGAAATTAAAAAAATAATATGGTGACAATTTACCCATCGCACCCTGTATATTCATATTAACTGAGTAGAGATTCACGTTTCATGTTTCAGTTGTTTTCGATCCTCTATAACAGCAGTATAACATGATGTTTTGTATTGAATGTTTGCTTTCCTGCAGCCACAGTCTAATTTTCAAAGCTGAATTCTATTAATCATAAATATAATTACCATCCTATTTTGATGTTCTTCGATTTAACGGGTTACAAACGAAACCATTTGTCAACATCTGTTCCTAATGGATGAATGAGTGAAATTAAATTTGTCATTTGTCAACACTCAACAATGGAAAGTATTATCAAACCTTGGTTATCAAGAATTTACAAGGACACACAAAATAACGATGATTTTCATGAAATTCTGTATTTAGACAACATATGTATCCAGGATTTTAGAAATGGCTGAAAAAACTGGCAGCTATATATCTATCGATTGCTCTACAAATGCGATTGTTATTTGTGGTTTGAAAACGAACTGCTTCTTACTGCCTTCTTCTTTAATGTATCATATCCATTCAAGAAATGGGAGATCCTGGCTCTTCACAACTTCCTTCAGAAATTTGTAACGTTCGGCTTCAGTCCCTTTCCGACCGCCGTAACTTAGCTTCCTTGTGTTTTTTCTATAAATACTTTCATGGTAATTGTTCGAATTAACTTTACTTGCTTTGAGGTATTATGATGGCTGCAGTGAGAATGGTAAATAAGAATGTGTTATTTTTAGTGTAAGGAATAGTGTTATATTTTGGTCAGTAATTGTGGTTAGCTAATTTTAAGATAAGAAAGACCAGCCTGTCCCAATCTCCGCTATGACTTCGTGCTACATTTTTGTATTTCCAAAATAAATATTATTTTCATTATGGTACCTTGACTTTATGAATTTGAGCCGAGTCTTAAATTGGCGGCAAGATCTCATCATTTTACAGTTTAAATGGCTAATTGTAACCGTAAGTTCTAGGCTAACAGTTTCTTCTCTCGCGTTTGTTGCTTATAGAAATCTCTTTCGGGTTCTTACTTCACAGTCAAATTTGATCTTAAAAAAAATTCAAGGCAATGTTAATCGTTATTTTTTGTCTTCTGTCTTCTTATTCTTTTACTGTCCCAGTTGATTTATTGCCTTGATTAAGAAGAAATGATTAAAAATGATTACCTTACTATCTTTCCCTATTCATGTTCCATCCATTTAAAATTGTTTATTACGTATATTACTCATTGATTTCCTCTGTCTCTCTTGACTTCAATATACCCTGTGAGTGGTAAATTCACCAAGCCCACTTTCCTCATTGTGCATCCCATAAATCTTAACTATCTCTTTCTGATTCTAAGTATAATGGTCTTTTTTGTGTTCATTTTCATTAAAAAAAAATCCTTGTTATTCACAGGCTTTCTTCATAGTATTCTCAACACCCTTCTATAGAACCACATATCAGTTGCCTCGTCAGCCCTTCACCTCTGAAGAAATTGTCTAGCCTTCACTGCTATATGGAAGGATTTATATTACGTAGCAGATCAAATTAGGCATTATTTATCCTTTTTCAGTTCATGTCCAAAGCACTGCTGTAATTGAAGGTAATAACATTTGCTACAAACATTTAACTAGTTTCAAAGTCATAAAGGAATATCAAAAGGTAGCCATTGAATAAGCATCAGCATTTCTGTTAACCTAACATCGAGGCTTATAAAACCTCTAAGGAAAAACAATGAAGCTCTACACCATGTTAAAATAATATCGACCTACATCGTCGTTCGCAGTCGAAATAAAAAAAAATCCACAATCTCGCGTTGAAGTTGTAAATTTTAGAGTTTATTATATAGTATGCGCTTCACCGAGTCTACATACGATTTTGAATTCAGTCGGCCTTCTTCTAGAGTGAGTGCCAACCACGGCTAGAGATTCAAGTCTGTATTATTATTTAAGCCAGAATCGGGTGGAGGAGAAGAGAGAGAGACAATTCCCAATGGCATTATATTATCAAGCTCGACTGGAATTCAAACTGAGATGGTAACCATTACATTATATCCTTGTATCCTTGGAATAATATTTAAATGTTCATAAATTACGGGTGAGACTGTCCCAACATCATTCCAACGCAGCTATTGATTCTGTCCTGATATAATAATGGGGAAGTGCTGTCAGTGTGACAAACATCAGAACTGTCTCCATAATTAGCATTAATTTTCGTTGCTTTTTTATAATCGTAAATCCTAGTCCTTAATTCAAAGATCATTACTAAAGAGTGTGGATTGTATATAAATAATTTTCCGGTGAGATGTGAACCCCGGTCTATCATCTTAGCACGACAGCTACGTTACCGTTTCGAACAAATGTCATCGTAGTTAATTGATACGAGAGATGCAGAGATTTAGATCTGAACAATAGATTTATAATTCTTGTATCTAGTTGCAGTCTTGCCAGACACGTATTTTATATATCCACACCGCGCTGCTTGATAACTATCGTAGAATAAAAATCAGCGAGTTGAGATGAAAAGCAACAGGAATTAATATGAAAGATATACTAGTAAAAACTAGTAATAATTACCAATGCTTCTTCTAAGAAATTGAAAGTAACATTTCCATTTTTAATTTTTATCTAGTCTTTCACCCATTTTGATTTTGTTGCAACGACTATATACAAGTATGAGGCCGCGACGAGAAGACCATCTTCCTGTTGTATCTCTAAAAATAAATCCATCGAAATAACATTTTTTGATGATCTGGGCAATGATTTCAATTAGTCTAAAGCTGGTAAACTGCAGTTCTAAGAATTGGCGATCTCCAAATCATATGGGAAAAGTAATATCCGATGTAAATGATAAACACAATAGACAAGTTCATTTATTTTTACACTTAATGATGTCTTGGATTGTAGCTGAGATACTCATGTTTGATTATATGTGAATACTGAACTGATGTTATTTCTTCTGGTAAAATTATTCCTGGTTTCTGATATTCTGCTTTCAATTTGATTTAATCCATTCAAGTTAATTGAAAATAAAATTGAAGGATGAATTACATCACTGAAACAGTTAATTAGTGCTATTTAATTTAATTAGCGCTGAACAATATCAATAACGACAAAACAAGTTAATTATCACTGAACATAAGAGAAAATAAATAAGGAAATCGATACCAATTGAAAAAAAAAGAAGCAAAATAATGAAAAATAAGAAGAATTAAAAAATGTAGACGTATAGAGCCAATTTATACGCGTTTTTATTTTGTGCGATAGTTTGACGGTTATCGGCACTGAGAGTAGGTTTGGCGAGTCGAATTCAAATTTTGACCTTGTGCGGTGGTGGATTGATTTTGTACAAATACCAATATGAAACGCATGATGGCTTAAATAGTCTAGAGTAGCAATCTAGGAGGTCAACTCTGAAATCAAATTCGCGGAGAAGTTAACGAGAAACAACTCCACTATATTTCCCAAGAAAGTCATGGAGACTCAGAAATAATAAAGAAACAGAATCCGTGGTAAGCCACGATAACTTACACCCTGAATAGAAATGATTTTATAGTTACAGATCTTGTTACTATATATATTATATTTAGTGCATTGAGCAGATATCCCTGTTTTTAAATAGTATCATTCGAGTGGCCCTCAGCAGGGTTTGCATCTGAGTCCATGTTATGTAAGGGAAAGCACCGTATAGACCGATGTGCTTTTTGACCGCTCAGCCAGGAAGGAATGCAAATGCAACCCTCGGGGAGTTCGTTAAAATGTTAGCATAATACAATAAAGCGGAAATACCTGACCTTGCTAAGTTAAGCCAACAAAAATACACACAACCTGCAGATTGCGCTCAAGCACGAAACAGACTGTCGCCTCAAGGCATTTTTTGATAGATTAATTTCCGTATCTTAGTTTTAAAAGTACTTAGGAGGTATTCACGTTCCATATTAATTCTTATTAAGGCTCTAACTTTTTACCAGACATCAATCATTATCAAGAATGAAATAAGTCAAATTCCAAGTCTATTTAGTGAGACGAAACAGTAAGAAATATTTAAACTTAATTTGACTGTTATCTTCAACAAAACACGTTCAAATAAATACTTTTAGCCTAAAACACCCAATATATATATATATATATATATATATATATATATATATATATATTAATGATATTTTTATTAAAAATATTTTACATTGCGTCACGAGAATCTCTATATTTGGAGACTTAATGTTTTTAATTCATCATCAGGCAATGTTTGGTAAGTTTGTTGAAAATGATTTATATTTGAAAATAGAAAACAATAACAGATTTTTAGATCATATGGGTGTGTTTCTTTTAACTAATCAGAAGATGGTCAATGCTTCATATTAATTCTTTAATAAGGAAACATGTAAGTGTGAGTGAGTGTGTGTGTGCGTGTTTGTATGTGTGCATGCGTAGCGATACGCTAATAATTTTATTATGTGTGTTTTTTATTTATATGAAATATTTTTTAGTTCATCTTGACCATAATCTATCTATCTATCTATCTATCTATCTATCTATCTATCTATCTATCTATCTATCTACCTTTATTGTTTTTAATTTATATCAACCTAATGGTTATTCGTACCATGTTGGATGTACGTTGCAACATGAATGTGATATGCATCTCTAACTGCAAAAAAGCGTGTAGAAATAACTGAAGCCCTTATCAGAGAAAAACACACACACACACAAAAACGTTCTTCTTTGGGCTGACAGTAAAGGGCACTAGATCAATCGGTAGTTTCATCTAATTAGGAGGAGGCTGGATCGATCCCTGCTGGAGTACGTATTTTCTTTACTAGGATTTCTCGAATACTCAAGCCGACAGACGTAATACACACTGTTTAATAAATAAAAATGGGACATCTATTTCAAATACAATATATCCACTATAATTAATATAATGTAATATATATATATATATATAGGTATCTCTGTTGGATCGCTAAAAAAGAGCATAGCATGATTAAAAGACGCCAAAAGTTGATGAAAACAAAATTTTCGCGTCTAAATGCTTATGTTAAAAAAGATCAAAATATTTTTTACTTATTTTTTAAATTTTTCCTTCTTTTTTAGAACATTGTTATTTTGATTAAAAGACCTTGTTTCTCATCAGTTGGCTGATAAATTAACGTTAAACATTTGGGCGCGTTTTTTTTCCCGTTTGACACACATTAATTTGGAAAATCTTGCAAAAATGAAAATAATTGTCATTTTAATGAAATTTTCAGAAACTATTTACAAATGATGGAACTTATTATAAATACATTTTTTTTTAAAAAGTCATCGTTTTTTTTTTTTTTTTATATGTAAATCTAACTAATTGTAGAAAACTCTATAATTTCAATTCTTAGAAATTATATCACAAAAGCACAATGCTTTGAGGAAACAAAATCATGTTTTTGTTTTTTTAGTTGGAGCCCTTCTACCTGAAAATCGTCTCTGAAGTGTAACATAGAAAAACTCAATAAAACAAAAATATTATTTAATTTCAAAAGCTTTTAATTGCTTTTAATTCCAATAAACATGGACAATATTGCTGAAAGCAAAAAGATATTTCGATGAAAATGAATTTTTAAAACAATTACCTACAATTATTTTTTATTTCCGCAACCATTGTTTTTATTTTTACATTATGTTGTTAATTCTTCTAAATTATGGAAAAGCGCGTACAGCGAACGGATGTTGTTTTTAAGATATATATATTTATTTATTTTATTTTTTACATTATTTTTGGTGCGTGCAATATTTTAGTAAGGGTTGTTCTTCGCTTATTCATTCTTTCTAAAATTATGGACTAGGATGTTTTTTAAGTAGATATATATTTACAGAATAATTTCCTAAAAGCTCAACAAACGAATGACTTCGTAATATAAAAAAATGTTTAAACAAATTTAAAAATGGGACATTTATTTCAAAAAAACAACGTCATATATTTCATCTATAATAACCTGTATAATAATAATTTGGCATAATTTCCTGCTGAAACACGTAATCATTTTCATTAATTAAAATATATATCATATATATATAGTCCTGTAATGTTTTTGAAAAAAAATGTAGAAATTCGATCCAATAAACGTGCCAAAAACCCAGGTTTTTTTCATTTTTGCCTCTAGAAAACTAAAAAAACTTTTCAGTCATTTACACTGGATTAAATGAAACATATTGTTTGCTTTTCAGAAAATACCTAGTTTCATGGGATTTAGATAAACTTTGGTTTTTTTTTCAGATAAGTAATTTTTATTACATAAAAATATAAGAATCCATTTTTTATTTTTTGAGAATATAGGCTGTGACAAAATGACTTTTACTATGTTTGATTATTTTTACTGGGGATGAATTTTTTTTATAATAGTGAATTGACTTTAGAGGGTTTTCAAACAGCAGTAGCACTTGTATTTTAGTTTTTTTAATATTTTATAATTTCTCCAAAAATCAAAACCTAATTTTTAAAAAAAAAAAATTGTAATGGCTTTTTACTTTAAATATTCAATTACTACTTAAGTGGTCCAATATTATGTCCATTCTGTGCTTCCGATCGAATCTCAGACATTCTGTTTGTCATCAGTGTCAATCAACGGCAATCCATTTTTCTACGAATTTTATTTTAAATAAACTTTAAATTTTCTAATAAATATTGAATTGTCAATGAAGAGTTCTTTCTTCAAAATATTTTTCTACGAAATAAACTTTAAATTTTAAACTTTAAATTTCTTCGAATAAATATTGAAATAAAAAACATTTTAAAATTTTTTTAAAAATATGGGTTTGTCCAGCGAGACATGCTAGTTAAAAATCGGCATTTAATCTTTTTATCATGAAAAAAATTTTTTTTCGTTAATTTTTTACCGTTCTTGTCTGCTATGTGATTTTCTTGAAATAATAGAGGTTTCTATATTTATATTAAAAGTGTTCCTGTTTTTGGTTTGTAATGTTTATTGAGAAAAAATATATTTTGTTTTATAACTTCACGACACGTGTTTCTGGTCTGGTCTAAACTGTCTTCAGGTGAAAGTGGAGATTTTTACATATTATTAAAAATAATTAATTTTTCTTCATGTTCAATGGAATTCTCGATAACATTCTGTATTTGTTGGCAATCCGAATACAGAATTGTCAATGAAGACACAAGGGTCATAAAACAATTAAGGTTTGTCCCAGTAGTTATCGGCATTTAATCTTTTAATGTTTTAGTCCTCTATGTACACACATCTGTTTCTATTTTACACCTGTCAGCATGCGTTATATGCCAATATTTCCTACATGGAACCTTATTTGTACACATACACGCACACACACACACATCCCACACAAGTAGTCAGTACACACACACACACACACACATATTTCACACCAGTACACACATACACACACACACACATACATACACACACACACACACACACACATCCGTCAACATCCGCATATACATATAAATGTATGTATGTACATACACATATATATATCTCTCCTCGTGTCTCCTGTATATGAGTGTGCGTCCATGTATGTGAGCGATCACTGTATTTGGTCACCCTGTGTGCATGTTTTTTTTTTTTTTTTTTGGGGGGGGGTTACGATCTATTCAGTTCAGGTTTGAATTTGTCTATAAAGTTTTTTCCTGTATTTGTAGATACGAGTAATTGTCTGTTTGATATATCGGCATGATATTAAACTTACCCTGGTTACATTTGAAAATGTGTTGTGATACAAAAAGTTTTCTGTTGTCTGTCAATTTTATATTGCTTTTTTGTGTAGGGAGACCCTGTTGTTCAGTTGTTGGCTGATGCCTATATATGACTTCTTACATTTTGTGCATTTAAGTGCATAAACTACATTTTGGAGTTGCAGTTTAAGTTTTTGTTTATTGTGAATGTTTTTTTTGGTTTTCAAAAGTGTAGGAGTTTCCTTCTATAATGATGTCACAAACTCCACATCTTTTTTTTGTTGCATTTTGTGACTCCTGTATTTTGTGTTGACTAAATTTAGATGAGGTTAATATGTGTTTTAGGTTTCTAGATTCGCGTTTGCTCTTAATTATTTTGGTTGTTTTTAGTATATTATTCAGTTTATTATTCTTGCTAAGTAAATCTAGATTTTTTGTGATTTCTGGGAATATTTCTGGGTTGTTTTTGTTGTACGTTGAGACATATGCTAGAGTTTGTTCGACGTTACGTTTCTTTTTTATTTCTAAGTTGGTCTAGAGGAATTTCTTTCGCGAGTTCAATACCTTTTGTTTACTAGTGTTGTGGGGTAGCCTCGTTTCTTGAGAGTTTTATGTAGTTCTTCTAAGCGGATTTTTCGGAGATGTTTATCAGTCACTATTGTACAAATTCTACGTGCTAGGGAATAGGGGATGGATTTTAGGCAGCTTTTTGGGTGATGGCTCTTGAAATGAACGTATTGTTGGGTGTCTGTGGATTTGTGGTAGATATCTGTGATTATGTGGTTGTTTTTATTTCTAATGAGTATATCTAAAAATGGTAATTCGTTAAAATTATATTCTTGCGTGAATTTGATTTTTGGGTGTAAGTTTTGAAGTAGTGTATGGAATTGGTTAATATATATATATATACTAAAAAAAGGCGAGCGGTTTTTAGCGTATTGCAATTATGTATAAGTGTCTAATTGAAATACGTCAATCAGAAAAAAAGCACATTACAGATATTTTGAACGAAGAAAACAAAGAAATAAATATGTGAGAGAAAATGAATGATATATATATATATATATATATATATATATATATATATAAAAACTCAAAAGAATGTACACCCATCCTAGCCGCCAAACCACTCAGTTCTAATTCATTCGAAGGAAGAAAGAAAGAATACTTATTATACAGACGTCAGTCGCTATTGATAATTCAAGTAAAATATTGGAATGGTAACGGCTTTAACTTTAATTTGCTTGAACTTAGTGTCATTTCTGTATTTATATTACTTATTTAACAATGCTAGTTTTTCTTCGATTTTATGTATTAGTTGATTGGATCGTGTCAGGCCAAGCTGGGCCGAGAGTGGCTCGTGTAACAAGGAAATAGAACAGTGAGCATTTTATCAGTAATTGAGTGTTCTTTTGTGAGTGGCAGGAAATGGTCATTGTGTGTTAATGTGCTGTAAGCGGTGAGAATCGATAACGTTGTTGAGTGCGAACAATTTGGAGGAAAGAAATGATGTGGCGAGAAAGTGAATAGAAAGAAAGGAATGAAAAATATCATGATAGTCAAATGTGAATGTAAAAAAAAAGGAATCAAGAAAAAGAACGTAAAGACTGAAAGGAACAGAAACTGGAAGACTCAAAGAAATGATTTGCAAACAATGAGAAAGATAATAGAAAAATAAAGAAAGAAATGAATTGTGTTAAAATCAAAATGGAAAAGCAAAGATGTAATGAAAGTCAGAAACAAAATCTCCTGCCAGAAATGAAGGAAATAAAGAACTGAATCAATGAAGACATTAGAAAGAACGAACAAGAATCGGCAATGATTGTTGTAGAAAGAAAGGCTAAAGGAACAAATTGAAATGAAATTAGGGTAGATGAAAATAGGAGGAAAATAAGATTAAAAGTAAGGAAGGCAGGAACGAAGGAAAGAAGGGAGAAAGAAAAAAAGAAGAAGCGATAAAACAAAGAAGAAAAGGAAAGTTAGACAAAGTAGAAAAAAAGCAAAAAATAGGAAAAATATTTTTAAAAATGAGAAAATAAATTTCTCGTAAGCGGGAAAAATATTTAAGTATATTAATCTAAATCAAACCGGGTTCAACGCCGAAATTATTGTGTAATCGTTGTATAAATATGAACTTCTTGTAATGATTTAAGCTGTTTAATTATTAGCTAATAACATTCATCAACAGCTACTGTTACAAACAGGTAAACATACACACACATATATGCAAGTAAAATTACACACGCACACACACACACACATGCATATTCGGTCGAGCACTTTAGAGGGTAAGCACAAATTTGTAAACAGTGAGTGCTACTGCTGATAATGCAAAGCTCTTCTATGAATCGAGCACTCTGAGTCACTGGTGTGTTTATTCAAAAATAAATACGTAAAAATTCACCATCCTTTCTGCCGGGAGCTGATAGCCTAGGGGAAAAATCAGTCGTATTTCGATCCTGGCTTGAGGCAATCGGATGTCTAGCCACACTGATGAGCTGTTATATATATATATATATATATATATATATATATATATATATATATATATATATATATATATATATATATATATATATATATATATATATATATATATATATATATATATATATATATATATATATATATAAGCATATGTATTTACATAAAGAAAAAGTGAAGGGTAACTGCTGGAATAGAAATCAACACTGCAGAGCGATTGTCAGTGTCACGCTTTTAGTGATCCTCAAGCCATGCGTCATTACACCGCTGATCTCTCTTTTTCCTTCTCTCCTCTCTCTCTCTCTCTCTCTTTATATATATATATATATATATATATATATATGACACCGGGAAAATTAAAATAAATAATAAAACTAAAGGTCATTTACAATAAATAACTTAATTTATTTCTTTTGCACACGAGGTTTCCCGTAGCTTCATGGTAAAACCCGTTTAGCATTAAAGCGGTTTCCCAGATTATAAACATAATGCAGGTTTGATTTATGTTGGAAGGTAATTTTGTTTAATAAGATTTACGAACATTAGATCATTGAATTATTTTAAAGAAAGTGGTTATGTCTACTCAAACATATGTATCCACTAAATGGAAGTTTCATTGTAATAAGAAATTATGTAGGATTAAAAATGGGGCAATTGTAAGATTTTTTAGTAATTAAATATAAATAACGTTTATATATATATATATATATATATATATATATATATATATATATATATATATATATATATATATATATATATATATATATATATATATATATATATAACACAAAACACAAAAAAAAAATAACGTTAACATTTTGTACAAAAAATCAAATACATAACTATGAGCAAGACGAATCTTCACTTCATTTCTTTTCATAAAGAAATACACAACTCCAAAAAAAAAAAAAAAAGAAAATTAAATTATTTATTATAAAATATTTAAACCGCTAACCTCGTCGTCAAAAATGTTAATTCACTTGCAAGATCTACATTACAGAGAACCAATATTATTTACGAATTTACATGTCCCTTAAGGAGCTGTGTTCCTGACCAAGTCAAATTCGTAAATAATTATATTGGATATAATACATGTTTAACAAGAAGTCTCTCGTCACATTTCCTGACAATAGTTCAATTTGACCTCATTTAAATACACATGGAAACCTACCACATTCTATCAGTAACATATTCGTTGATAATACAAATATATATATATACTAGTCTCACTCGTTGTTTTCGGCATCTAAGGGTCAAGCAGCTCAGTTCTTAGAACCAACATCCAGACTATTCGCACATATTTAATTATTGTGGTGAAGCCTTGTGCAGGACAAGCTACACATTTTGGAAGCGCCGAATACAAAGAACTGGTGCAAGGTCCCTAAAGGACAGTCCGCAGGTATTGAATTCAGAATTGTCCTTTTCTTAGTCATTCGCCACCTGAAGCTACAGAATCCAATCCGTATAAATGAGTGCAATGAACTCGACTGGAATTCTCCGATTCGCTATCCATTACTCCATCCACCGCGCATATATATATATATATATATATATATATATATATATATATATATATATATATATATATATATATATATATATATATATTTATTTAAGGTGCTATATATGCAAATATCAAGGATAGAGCGTATGTAAATATAAAAGGAGACATTGAATCAACACCTGTCAGTCTGTTTCATGCTGACGGGTACAAGTATGAAACAGATTGTTGTCTCAGGCTGTTTGCTTCAATGTCCACACATACACATATTATTTTAAGACATTTTTATGTTTATACATTCTTTTTATAGATACAAATATTTAAGTAAATGCTCTGTTTATAATAAACAGTATTAAACAATATTTACCGGCCGGAATGTCCGAGAAATTTTTCATAGAAAATATTCGTTCTCCGACAGGAATCGAACCTGTATCCCATACGGAACCATCAATTAGCCTGACGTGCCATAAGCGATCGAGCCACGGAGAATCGTTCGATTATCAAGGTCGAGTTTGCTGTTTGTAAATTCAATCTTCCATGAATCTCTCACGTACATTCATATCTGCTCAAAGCGTATCCAAATGTAAACAAATGATGAAATTATGAAATGGACAAAGTCCGACAATTATTTTAAGACATTTTTATGTTTATAATTTTTATTTTATGATTAAATTTTGCTCTCGTCAAAATATCCTCCTATAGCCTTTATTACTGCAACAGCACAATTTTTTTGGCATTTGTTGCAAACTTTCTCAGATTATATGTTTGATAATTGTTTTCATTCTTTTTTCAATGACACTAAGAACTCTTTTTTAATTTTTTTCACTTTTCTGTTACGTTCATTCCATGCTAATTCTGAGGGTGGTTTGAAACTTTTGAACGGTAGTATATATATATATATATATATATATATATAAACCCTCGGACTCATTTTATTATGAGAAATACTATTGAATTTATTTCTTGTTCTCGAATCGGTTACTGAAATGACAACGTTTATTAAAACTTGTATGCATTCCTATTCGTAACAAATTATTGTATTGTATATTATTTTAATTATTTCTCACCAAATAAAATAATAAAGTGACTAAAATGCAGAGCGGTTATTGAGTGTAATAATATTGAGAGAGGAGACAATTAAAAAAAAGAAATTAAGAAGGCAGAATATAACGATTGACATTGCATTTACATTTTTGAATATAAAAGTTAACCGAAATGCAAGAGACCAGAAAAATTTTCCACGGATGATTAGTACGAAAGAAGAAATTCCAGATGTAAAACGATGAAACTTAGCTGCTAATATAGTACTGCACTTAAATTTATACAGTTGAAGTACCAAAGAGCAAAGTTCACCATAACAATTAGCATGACAATATTTATAGAAAAGACACCGGGAAGCTATGTTATAGCAGTGAGAAAGTGATTGAAGCCAAGATGCCAGGTCAAGGCCGATAACATTGTAGATTCTTCGTTGGATATTATCAAGGATCAGTAGGAACATTGATAATATAAATAATAATAATAATAAAAGCTTCATAAAAGCGATAGCAAGTGAGAAGCTTCTTACTTGCTATCGCATGCATCATCCCAAAGCTGATGTCGATCGTCTGTATTTGCCCAGATCCGAAGGAGGCAGAGGATTAGTTCAACTAGAACTGTCCTACAAAACTACAACAATTGGCCTCCAAAGATATTTGGAAACTACAGAAGACTGGATGATGGCATGCGTCAAGGAACATGAAGGCGTCTTTACTCCATAATGAAAGAAGCCAACAAATTCAAAATGGAGTTTCAAATGGGCGTAGAGATGCAACTACAGCACAATACACCGACTGAAACTGCAAAATACCTAAAAAAGACAGCAAAGACGAATGCAACCGACCAGTTACAGAAGCGATGGCAAGATAAACAGCTTCATGGCCAATACTCTGCCCGTACCAAACAAGTTGACGTAGACAAAACCCGTACCCATCAGTGGCTACGTAGTGCAGGGTTGAAAGCGGAAACTGAAGGTTTTATCCTTGCTGCGCAGGACCAATGCTTGCTAACTAGGAATTATCAAGCACATATACTAAAATATTGTGTCAGCCCAAAATGCAGATTCTGTGATAAATATCCAGAAACGATTGATCATCTTGTATCAGGCTGTACGGTGTTGGCACCCACTGAATATAAAACCCGACATGACAGAGTGGGCTAATATCTGCACTGGAAAATCTGCAACTTCTACGGGAAGGAAACTGAAAGAAACTGGTATGAACACCACCCAGACCCGGTTACTGAGATAGGACCTGTTAAAATTCTATGGGATTACACAATACACACTGACAGAACAATCAAGGCCAACCGGACAGATATTGTTATTAAAGACCACAAACAAAAACGGTGCCTCCTTATTAATATGGCAGTCCCTGCTGACTGCAATGTATCTTTGAAGATATTCAAAAAGTTGTCAAAGTACAAGGACCTTGAAATAGAAATCTCGAAAATGTGGCATATGGGAACATCAACAATCCCTGTTGTAGTTGGAGTCCTAGTACTGCTTGGAAAAGATTGCAGTAGACTAATTGAAGGGATTCCTGGAAGTCCATGCCTCAAGGAGATACAAAAAATTGTTCTGACAAGTACAGCCCACACCTTACGAAGGGCTTTATCTATGTAATTTAATTTTTTTTTTTTTGTCATTGGAAAGTGTCATGACGCCATTTCTAACCTCAGGTCCCTGGGCGGGACCCGGAAAGAAATGTGTAAACGCCAGAAATCAAAGAAAATAAAAATAATAATAATAATAAATAAATAAAAATTTAAAATAAATTAAATAAATAAAAATTATAAAATTACTCCCAACATGAACTATTCCTGCCGGAAGTACAGACATCTCGTCAAAAGACGTGAAATTCAATCTCTTCGTTCAAGAACTGTCGGGATGACAACACGTGTGTAATGTAACTTCCTGCCGTGATAAGACTTGTGATATTACGGAGAGATTTACTCCCTTTTATAACATAAACATTATCACAACTGTAATGTAACACACACACACCAATACACAAAAATGCATTAATAAAATTGTATGAAATAACCATACAATTTACAATGTTTTTTATTGTTATTGTTTACATTTGTTTGTACCGTTTTTCTTAGTGAACCCAAGCCTAAAATTCCACTACTCCTATGGTGTGAGTGAATACCTCCATAACGTATGGTGACCCCGATGGTGACCACTGACGTGTACAAGAGAAACATACGAATATACCACAGACCTATAAATCCCTAGTAGAAACACCAGACCACATTTAACAGCAGTATTCAATGCAAGGATGAATGTTAGACCTATGAATGTGTAAGATATATTTTGGCAATAAAAATTGTCTCGGACGGTTCTGTACCGTCCGAGACAATTTTTATTGCCAAAATAAAATGTTTTATTGCCAAAATAAAATGTTAAAAGAAAATACGACTTGGCCATTAATGAAAATTGTGAGATTCCAAATTTTCTCACCCGCTATTTACATTTCGTGTCCATTCATTATACTACTGAAGTTGGAGTTTGGATTGAAGATATCGTTATATTCATACAACCTGCATCAATGTGTAATAACATGAAGATTTCTAGGCTACATTACTTATTCATCCTATTATCCATCTCCAAGCTGAAATCCCTTGTCAATTAGTATATACTTGACAGGCATTGAATATTCATAACCAGTTAAAGTCAGTCGTCCTCATTTAAAAACTTAAACTATCAAAAATTCTCTCAACATCAGATTGAAATCAGCTCAGTAAAAAAATATTCAAGCCCTGTTATGGGTAATTGTGAAAATCTTATGTTTTCAGACTTACATATGATGGACATATAGAACATAGATTTATAAGTCTTTTGAATGAAACAATACATAGCAAAGGAATAATGGTCAAGGAGAAAGTTTGATTGAAAATTACTTTTGAGTGGACAGATTCTCACTGGGCAGCCCATATTTGAGACATTGTGTCAAATCAAGCTACATTTAGTATGATGAGGCGTATTGTATTTTGAAAGAAGATATATTCTAAATTGTATTTTGTAATGCACATTTCGGAAATGACTAGAGCATTTTATGGATTTTATAGTGTAGAAACAACGTATAAAAGTTGAGACGAAAAGAAGTCGAAATAATGATGATGATTGTGACAGTAGAAATGAAGACTAATAATCTTACTTATTATAAAACGCAGATTGTGTGTGTGTGTGTGTCTGTAACGTTTATATATTGGATCGAATTTCCTACATTTTTTAGCCGATTTCAACAAAACTTCACAGGACTACATAAAATTACCTTGTGATGGTTCTAACGGCGCCGAAAATGGGAAAAAACAAAATTGTTTTTTAAGAAAATCAATTTGAAAACACGATTAAGACACATCGTGAGAATGAAAGGGGGACAACTCACCCACGAAAATGTAAACAAAAGAGCATAGCATGATGAAAAAAAAGCCGTACTTGACGAAAACAAAATTTTATCGTCTAATGTTCATATTATTATTAAAGAGGAAAGATCAAAGTATTTTGGGGGTATTTTTTTTATATTTTTTAATCGTTCCTAGCACGTCTGAAATTTTCGTTAAATATATTGTTTTATTTTGGTCAAAAAAAAGGACAAATAATCAATCATTTTTTAAGATTAAAATCTGACTTTGATATTCTTTTAAAAATCAATTATCATTTTTTCAAAACTGATTTTAATAAAAACAGAAGTTATACTGTTTATTTAAAATATCTTGAACCGAGTTTAACTTAGCTTCTGCGCCGAAAAAATGTAATTTGAAAATAAAATAAAGCAGGTCATAACCTTTCGCGTCGCTTGACGAAAGGCACATTCATGACGTTTAGATAATTTACGGGAGGATAATTCTTTCTACGGATGGAAGGAAGTGAAATTATTTAAGTGAACAAATTATTTACCTCGTTACTTTTAAGGAAAACTTTCAGCGCTCTAATTTTTTATTTTTTTTTGTACTTAGCTTTCATTTTTACGTTTACGATGCTTTATGGAAAATATAAAGAAATTCAAAAATAAGACTGTTAATAGTGAGATTACATTTCATAAGAAAAAGGTATCTTATTAATTTAGGTACCTTTCTTATGAAATTTTATCAGAAGTGTACATAAAATACTATAATTTTATGTACATTTATTACATTTTACTGTGTTATTTGTATTTCCATTCGTTTTATTATTAATTTTGTTTGATATTTCATTTATGGAAAAATGTCATAACTGAGATTAATATAAAAATAAGATCATATAAATTAAAGTTTAGCAGGAGTTAAATTTCATAAGATGATACTGTTACTTGTAGGTACGCTTCTCAGTTGAAATTGAAAACTCAAATTAACTTCTCCATACGTGTTTCGCAAAAGTAAAGGGCTTAACAGCGGAGAACAATGCTGAACTCAAATAATGCAACTAAATTGTATTCTGGTTGGTCTTCCGTACTTGATAATTACTGTCCGACTATAAACACAAAAATTCATTTCTTAATTACCATGGTTAATCTGACTGATCCAAATTATACAATTTTCAAAGCGCTAGACAATGACAATCTCACACAGACATTTTGAAAGGTTGATCTTGCTTTTAACTAATGTTAAAATATTTTTAAAAATTCAATTTAAAATTTTTTTAAAAATCTTTTTAAAATTAAAGAAATAAGAAATAATTGTATTAAAAATTTAATTTTCATTGAAAAATTTTTTTGCGTTCAGAAAATATTGTCCATATTCATAAAAACAAATTAAAACAAATAAAAGCATTTGAAACTAAATAATATATTTGTTTTATTGAGTTTTATATGTTACAATTCACAGCTGATTTTCATGTACGTTGGCCAAAAGAAAAAAAAAAAAAAAAAAAAAACGTGATTTGCATTCTTCAAAGCCTTGTGCTTTTAACTATTGTAATCACTAAAACCGATGGTCTCGAATTTCTAGAGTTTTTCATAAAATTAGTTATGGGGGTGTTAATAAATATAAAAAAAATATTTCTGCCATGACTTTAATAAAGAAAAAACATATTTATAATAATTTCGATCATCTGTGAATAGTTTCTGAAAGTTTCATTAACATCTGACAATTATTTTTTTTTTTTGCAAGATTTTCCAAATTAATGTGTGTAAATACAAAAAAAAAACGTGCTAAAAATTATCTATGTTATTTACTACCCCTTGTTGTGACAAAGAGAAACAAGGTTTTTTAAATCAAAATTTAGAATATTCTAAAAGATGGAAAAATTTTTTTAAAAATAATTAAAAAATTTTAGTTTATCCTCTTCATAAAAAACATAAGCATTTTGACGATAAAATTTTGTTTTCATAAACTTTGGCGTCTTTTTTCATCAGACTATGCTCTATGTTTTAGCGATTCCGTGGAGTGACTTAGGTTAAAAACCCAGGTTGTTTGTGTGTGTGTGTGTGTTCCTTTATATATGGGATCGGATTTCTTATATTTTTCAGCCGATAAAACAAACATCCACTTTTTTTTTCGGCAGGTAGTATTTCTTATTGTCTTGCACACTTTTTTTCTTTATTTATACATTCAGAATGCTTTAAAAATTCCATTTACATGACAATTGTTTATAATAAAATTCTAATTCTATTCAATCGGGGGACTCATCATAACGATATTGAAAACAATGTTTTTGTTTGAGTTTGACCAATTCGTCAAAAAAAAAAAAAAAAAAAAAAAAAATTAAGACATGCGTGTCCGTCAACCTAAACAATAATCTAACGATCTCTACTGATTGTACGAATCGAAAAATCGGATAATTCTTTATCTTTAGGGAAAGATAATTCCACGTACTTTAGGGCCGTTTTTTTCAATTCCTTTGCAATTTGTTACAAGGCAGATCAATAAGGCATTGGTTCTATTTGAAATTAATTCAATATTTAAAAGAAAGTATTAAGAAATAATTTAAAAATGCCGACGTAAGAAATCTGATAGACAAAAAACAACAATATTTCGAAGATGATAATTATTAAGGAAAGAACACAGTACTTGTAATAAATTAATAAACCCAAATAAAGTTAATATTTTTGTATTAGAAACAACGAGTGGAAAATATATTCAAATCAGAATTCTAATTATGAATCACCACAAGCAAAATATGCAATTTTTTTACTGTATTCAATAAGTAAAATCATAAATTGTAAAAGATTACAGAGAAAGGCTACCTACATTTTTCAACCGATTTCAACAAAACTTTTTTGGCAGGTAGTGTTTCTTATTGTCTTGCACATTTTTTTCTTTATTTTTACATTCAGAATGCTTTAAAAATTCCATTTACAAAACAATTGTTTATAATAAAATTCTATTCACCAATCGATAGTCTCATAACGATTGTAAACAATGTTTTTTTTGAATTTGGGTTTGACCAATTCGTAAAAAAAAAAAACTAATTAAGACATGCGTGTCCATCAACCTTAAACAATAATCTTTGTCAATTTTATTTTTCAGTCTTTATGATGGTCGATACTTGATCTATCTCTTACTGTTACATCCCCGGGCAACGCCGGGATCTACTGCTAGTGTAGAAATAAAAGACAAGATGAAAATAAAAAAATGATGAATGTTGTCAATGAGGTTGATAGATTTAGAAGAGAAAATAAGGTTGGTAATATTATTATTATTAATAATATAAAATACAGAAACGAAAAAGTTTGCATATTGACTGACAAGAGCATATTACGCGACAAAAACATCTTTGCGAAGGATTTTCAAAAACTAAGCAAATACCAAAAACTGAAGATGGAAATAGAAAAAATGTGGAACTTTAAATCTAAAACTGTTCCTGTTGTGGTTGGAGCTTTGGGTTTGATAAAGAAAGGAACTCAAGAACATATCAACATCCCCCCACAAATAGTTCTAACAAGAATAGTTAGTATACCGAGAAGTGCTTTGTTCATTTTATTTTATTAATGACTGTCTTGTTTAATTAAGTAAAACGAAAAAAATAAAATTAAAAATCACTTTTTTCGCTTGTTCTAAGCCATTGGTTATGACTCGGCGTGTGATTATGAATCAAATCCATGTCAAAAATAACTTCTAAAAAATAATTATTATTATTAGCGCCTGTGGAAAAAAAAACAAGTCCAGCCATAATAAAGTGTTTTCTCACCTGCATTGGTGCACTTACAGGAATTATGGACTTGAAGTCAACAAGAAGTAATATCGCCCCAAGACAGAAAAAAACAAAGTCAAAAATCTTGTGGGATTTTAACATCCAAACAGACCGCATCTTTGGGGTTACCACACAAGACATCATCGTCATTGAAAAAGCAACAGGAAAAGTAGCCGTTCCTGGTGATCATAACATCAAGATCAAAGACTTGAAGAAATATACCTACGTCCTGAATGATGTTGCTAGAATCGGAGATGTTTAGGCTAATATTGTCTCAGTTATCATTGTGGGGTTGGCCTCTATACCACCCAACATAAAGTCCTAAATTGGAAAATTGGAATAAAGTCTAGTATTCGATCACTTTAGAAGTTTGCGTTGCTTGGCACTGCAAATATTCTACGGAAGGTGCTCTCTGTTTGAGGTCGTACAACGATGGAGAACACATATAATGCAAGATATCTGGTTGAAAACGAAAAAATAATAATAAACGGCCTAGTGTTACACTAAGTATGGCTCTCATAGCTTCTGATCCTAACTGATTCAAGGATTTACCGTATACATGTTTTGTCTTGGTGAATGAAGATGGGCTACAGTTAATATCCTGTTCAGTAGCCCATAGTTGCTTGTCAGTTGCCTGACATTAATTAGTTGGGCATGTTCACCAGGAGTTTACACACTGTACCATTTTGTTCATGAGCAAGAGTAGTAGAAAAACATCATGGCTGGTTGCGAAGAGGGTTGTTTTGTTTTTATAAATATGAAGGATAAGGCTGACAAGGGGACTTGGGATTCACATTTAGGTATTTGGGAATACGTCTGACCGGGCTGGGCTATACAACCTGGGTGTATTTATAACAGAGCCCCATCTGCAAGTTTAAGCGATGTTTTTAGGAAAGCCTCTCACCATATTGTGCACACTTAGCCGTGATACACGTGTATGACATAATGTTATCAGACTGAGTGTCATTATGAGTATATTGGGCTTCGTATATTTGTATGCCAGCGTCAATTTGCTGGCGTGCTGCTCTTTCAATACTACTACTACTGCTGCTGCTACTACTACTACTAATAATAATAATAATAAGATGAAGAAGAAGAAGGAGGAGGAAGCGGTGTAGAAAGAGTAAAAGAAGTATTTATAACGGAATAAAATGAAGAAAAAAGAAGATAAAAAAGAAGATATAATGAAATAAAGAGAACAAGAAGGTGTAATTGGAGGGAGAAGAAGAAGTAGAAGAATAAGAACTAGAAGAAGGTAATGATGAAGATCACGCTGAAGACATCGCACTGGTGTCGTAGCTCAATCTTCCTTGAGTCCTTCAATAGGATTTAAATCAAAATTCTGAGGGCACTGCTTAGCAAAGCGAAAATTTCGGAATAAATTCCTGAAAAATGTGCTTCATTCTCTGTCTTTTTTCCATTTCACACTGCTGATATCCTTAGCCAAAGACATGTCATTTACGACAATGTTATTTTTTTATATTTCTTTTATGAAAAGAGTAAAGTCACGTGTGTCAATAAGAAAAAAAAACAAGCATGAGAAGAAAGGGAGGAAGGGGTTGTTTTAAACTTGACACGTAAAATTGTAAAAATTCTAATCTCTAGATTTTCTTTTACCAAATACTGAATGAATGTGAGAAAAAATTTACGAAAATTTCAAAATTGTCTGAATTGTTTAAGGCATCAGAATCAATTAGGGATCAAGATATCACGACTTTAAACCCTTTCAGCCCACTTACATATTTGGATTAAAAAACGAGCTTGCATCAATACACACATTCATGCACCGACACACAATTGTACACACAGACATGGAAATGTATGTAAACACGTTCTGATCCTTACTTTTTAAATATCACAAACAAATATACTCATTTACCTCTCTCTCGCTCCCTCACTATCTCCCTCTCTATCTGTCTGTCCAATTCATCTATCTATCTATCTATCTATCTATCTATCTATCTATCTATCTTTTCAAGGAATTAATAATTTTATTTAAAATTCGACAATATTTCTTCTTATAAAAGTTATCTTCTGTGAATCCACCAAAATAAATATATGTATCCACCAAATATAAGTTTTATACAGGTTGCGGCAGAAATACCTCCCACATAATGGTAAGACATTAGGTCGATGAAGACACCATTACCACTAATGTCTTACTATAGGTAGTTTGTATATATATATATATATATATATATATACTATCATAGTTTATATATATATATATATATATATATATATATATATATATATATATATATCATCCACAGACAGTCTGTTTCGCACCTCTTCTTCAAGCCGGAATCGAAACCCGACCGCTTTAACATCAGTCAGATATCTTACCCCTATGAAATCAACGCACGCTAGAAAATCAGGAAAATTTTAATGTTTTTTTCTATACGAAATACTCTAACGGCCCGGAGAACTCAATTCGTACTTGAAGAGTAATACATTAATAGCAGTAGAGGCCGATGTTTTTAAAATCTCCTTTACCGGGTGCAATAGCAAAATTATCCAAATAGTGTAACAGTATAATTGTCCATCCCACAAAACATTTAATATCTAAAAACAAAAAACAAAAAAACAAAACACTAAACTAATTGAGTTTCTTTATTCCAGGTTTTCAGATAAGACATTTAGCCATTTTGACACCATTTGTCGTAAGAATCACTGAAAAACTCTTTCAGTTATTCAGCTAGAAATAGAACAGATTAAAATCGTTTTGTGTCATCCCCAAATGTCTTCACAACTGAGCAATAGTGAGAGGAAAAATATCATTCAGCCCTTCAGTAATGATACCAACATTCATACTCTGGTTTCCATCTTCAAAGTCCCTTAAAGAACCATTAAGAGAACGGGGAATAAGTTTAAATAGAGGGAACAGTAGAGAGGAAAACTGGATAGAGAGGTCACAACAGGAAGAGAGATCTTCATTTCAACTTAAGGCTAAATAAATCAATTAAAAATATCCAACTCAATCAATAAGATGTTTGGCATATGAGAGAGGTGTTGTATCTATGACAGTCCAAAGAGCAGTGAAAAAATAGTTGAAAATGAGATCGTACGTGCAACATTTGAGGCACCTTGTTACTCCAGGACAGAAAGTTAAAAGGTTAGAGAGGGTGAAGATCACCTGGAATAAGTTGGAAAATGATCTTTTAATTATATATATATATATATATATATATATATATATATATATGATCGATTTCATCACGATTCTTATTTTGAGCTTGGAGAACAATTATACACTCTTATTGCTCAAAAGAGAGTCCAATAGTGTTATAAAACCCTCGGAGAATTTCGGTAACCTATCGTCATTTTTCAGATACAAAGGTTCAAAGATTAACCTAACAAATGAAGAATTTTGCCTTTACACGCTTTGGACAATTCTGCTGTTCCACCCAGTGTATATATAGCTAAGCTATGTTTATATGAAATGAGGAATAGAGTGTGTCTATATATAAGAGTGGAAACTGTGGTCAAAACCAAGTCACGATAGCCTGTTCCATGTTTGAACGCAATCTTCAGACCATGACCTGCAGATTGCGTTCAGGAATGAACTGACTCTCATCCTTTGGCATTGATCTGAGTATTCACTCATATATATATATATATATATATATATATATATATATATATATATATATATATATATATATATATATATAGGTAACTACACTAATCTCGGAAAACCTTCGGTTTCTTGATTTGCTAATGGTCAAATCAATCTCGAAGGAAAAAAAGGTTTTAAAAAAAGAAAGAGCTATGAACATGAACGTCTGTCGGAAATAATCGTGCAGCATACAGGTCCAAAGCCCAAAGAAAAAAAAACCGATACGAGTAATCAACTAACTTAAAAGTGCTCAATACAAAGTAGAGCAGACCTAGTCAAACCTAGTGAGCCAGACGAACCTACAAGGTTTCACCTAAGCGGATCGTCAGAGAAAGCTGGCTCCAGCTTTCCTGGCGATCCGCTTAGGTGAAACCTTGGTAGGTTCGTCTGGCTCTAGGTTTGACTATATATATATATATATATATATATATATATATATATATATATCGTTTTATCAATACGACAGATTTGGGTTTTAATGCCAAACCTTTTTCTCTTTGACTATATTGGATACGAAGCCAGCCTTTGCAGTTCAGATGTTGGTGTTGGTATCTGAATCATGTCACAGTTGCAAACGCGTTCTTTTTTTCTGATGGCTCAACCACCATTCTCAAATGAATTTGGTTTATGTAGTTAGTAACCTAATTTTATTATATGGGTCGCATCTCCTATAATTCTTCGGCCAAGCCACATCTCAGTGTGGTGCGTATTTTTTAATATATGAATTGTACTATTTATCGGGTACAAGTATATAAAAACTATCCTCATTTTCCTGTTGAACGCAACGTCCGTGACTGATTCTTAATATTTACTGTACGAATTGTATAGATATGGCACGTGGCCTATCACTAACTTAGGTGTTACAAGCTTTGGTATAAATTTATTTCTTTAAAGTAGAACATTCATAACAAGATTTAACATATTTTCTTCAATATGCTATGTTTCTCTTTATTATTAAACTATGCAATCAAGTACATTCGCCGTCAGTTTTAGCTACCCGTGAACTTTTTGTATTGATATTTTCGTAAATTTTTATTGATATAATTTTTCTTTCAGACCCAATGTTTAACTGTATTCTAAAAGGAAGATTCTTTATGTTTACGTTTACAAGATTCCAATATGTAGAGATCTGCCTCTTCTGTTACGTTACATTTTACTGGGTAAAAGTGAGACAACTACCTTTTGTTTGTACAGTAAATCTGTTTAGAACTCTTACTTCAGTAGTTTAAAAATATTGTAATGAGATGCTATATATCATAATGCAACAATGGTTTTAGAGAATTGAAATTTCGTCATCCAAAATTTTAAAAAAATGTTCTATTTGCACTTTTTGTACTTTTGTGATATTTGTTTTCAAAGACTGGCCAACAGTAAATATTTTTCATAAATTGACAGAAGCATGTCTTTACATACTCTCAGGATTAAATGAAGTTTTTTGTATAAAACTTAAGAGGTCATATTGGGCTGTGCAAAAAAAACATTCCAAGAGCCATAAGTGAAAAAAAAATTCTGAAAATTATATTTTTTAATCTCAAGTGACGATTTCTTGACAATTTCGACATATTTTCTTTAATTTCATTGTTTTGTTTTCTTTTAACTACTGGCTGGTTATTAATACTTTTCTGTAATCATGGGATCGTGTTTTAAGTTTATTAATTTTTGATATTCTTTCGACAGCGGTTGTAGATTGATCGTAGGATCTTGTTCAGTCTTAGATTCTTAAACGAATATTTGTGTCTTTGGTTGATTTAAGTCCTAATACGAAGATTGAACATTGGAAATGACTTTCTGTCAGTTCCTTGAGTTTAAATCTTCTTCATTCTCTATTGACCATACTTGTGTAACTGACGAAATCGTCTTTCACCTTTAAGTCGCGGGCATTGATATCTTGTGAGGAAGAAAGATGAGTTTGCGCCAGACATTGGCAAATTTTCTACAGTGGCTTTCATATTTAAAGTAAAATGACATTTCATAATTTTTTTATGTTCTATTATGCTTAATTGTCTGAACAGGATTCTTACCGTGTTCTTACAATTCTTCTTTGAATCGTTTTTATAGCGTTTGTTCCATGTTAACGACGAATTCATCCATTTCTAAGGTTATCATAAAATTAAACAATTAACTTTGAAATCGTGTCTGATATGAGTGATGTGCTTCATACTTTTACGATTTCATTGCTCGTTAATTTTAATATCTTTATTTGTTGTGGTAAGCCTTTGTGAATTTTATCATACGAGAATACTATAAAAAGAACACCTTAGTAAAGAGGAAGTTCTAAATGAAATGGGAACTAGAAAAACAATTATATTTCAATCAGAAGTGACACTTGAAAATTCTGGGAGAAATTAAGGGGAAAAGGGGGCTTGGAAAATTTAACACACTTAGGACATTTTGAAGAAAGAAGGAACAGAGAGAAACAGTGACTAAATAACGTAATAGTCTTGCGCGAATGGATAGTAGAGTGTGAATAAAGAACGTGGTTAAAAAGCGAAAAGTTGTTTGAACCTTACAACCAGAAAGAAATGTAATATTTTTAGACACATAATGAGAAGTTTTAGAAAATTTGATACTCAAAGGAAAGAATAGTGAAGGGAAGAGAGACGGAGAAAGCCAGCAAGTGACCTACATAACTAGACTGTGAGGAAAAAAAGAATGGATATTTTGAAAAACAAACGTTGCTGCGAGTTACAAAGGATAAGAAAATGTGAAGAGCCATGATCGCCGTCCTAAAGAAAAGCAGATAAAAAAATATTCTGAATTCAACATGTTACACTTTCGTAGAGTGTTCGAAATCTTCTCGACAATATTGCAATTTTTTCGAGCAGCAATGTCTCTTTAGGAGATGGACGATCATGGAACTCCACAACTTCTTATCCTTTGTAGCACGTAGCAACTTTTCGGCTTATGCCATATCTAATCTACGCTTAGAAAATCATCATAGCAGTTAATCACCCTTTTCATTATTTTTAATAACATTTTCCTGTTTCTTAATGCATTTATGCGTTTTTGGAAAATATTGTTGCTGTTCCATTGTGCATTCTGATGTCGGTGTTACATTTTCCGTCTTCTGTTAAAACATTCCGCAGATATTTGAACGTGTTTGGTTTTTGACCGCATCAATTCGTATCTTGCTTCTTGAGATTTTATCTTTTTGTCATCCATACATTCTCTATTTAACTCACTTTTTTTCTTTTTCTCCCTTAGATATAATCATGGCTGGTTCATTATTGCAATATTTATGTTTCCGTTGTTTACTGGCCAAACACTTCTAGTTACTTGATTCTTAACGCTAGTCTATTTACAATATCTTTACATGAATGGCGAGCATTTCGAATTTGAAATCAGAACATTATCATTGATAACTCTCTCCTTCAATTTGTGGACCCTAGTTACTATATTCTTCATACTTGATATAATGCAAAAATATCACAATGATAAAATCGGTAAATATTTATTTATAACTATTTATACTGGGATTCATGCATGCAATTACAAGTAATCCATAATAATATTTAAAATTTTGAAATCATATGGATGATTTTTGGCATATGATTTTTGTTAAATTGTTTCTAAATCTTTGATTGTCTTTCAATAATTCTGCCTCACCTGCTATCATCTTACACCGAAACACTGGGAAAGGTGAACGTGTCTTCCCAGAGTTTCCCTCGCATTAATATCTGTCAATTTCTGTGACTTCTTTGGAAAGATAGTTGACTGCGTTCTTGTTGCATTCTTAGTGGTTTTGAATGTGAAGTTGTCCATCTAGATTAGTTACTGTTTCATTTTTTTTTTAAATATAGCTTAGGTGGTTTGAAAGAGTAAGGATTAGTTCATGCTTTTCTCAGGGGTATTATTGCAAAATAAACGTAACTGACTTGATCAGGATTTGAACTTACTGATTCCACTTTCTGCTCTGAGAACAATTGGTCTACTCACACATTTATTATGATTTTAATACCAAAACAATATTATGCATATAATAATAAATAAATTGCAAAAGATCTGGAAATGTTTTTCGTGAAATAATTTTTGTATAATAGCATTCATTAGATCTTCCTAAAGTAGCAGCTTTTGTTAGAATCAAATAATATACATTGTTATCAATTTAAAAAGGGATCCTGTTCATAACATCGATACAAAAATCTATCCCTGACTTTATACAGTTATTGGAGTTTATGTTATTTACAAATGTTAAATTTGAAACCATGCTTACATCATTGATATCTGCACATTGTTTTTATTTTCTGAATTTTAAAAAGTTTTTAAGAACTTTTGGGGTGATTTTTTCGGAAGCACATGCACAAAGATTGCAAATTAGAAAGTATTTATCTTTAATGAACAATAAACAAATATATATTTTTTATTAATTTTTATAAAATTTCATTCTTTATTTAAAATGTAGAGAACTATTATATTCTTAATCTGAAAGGAATCGTTTCCTTAAAGAATAATAAAAGTCTTTTTTTTCTGTACGCAGAACAGCTACGACCAGTAACTGTGTAAAAAAGTCAAAGACCGATTTTGAACTGTATTGAAATTATGAACAGGCTCAGACTTCTAAAAGGATTAAAGAATCAATATTTTTCTATTCTGAAAATATGTCGCACCCTAAGAAAGAAGTAATGAACGTTAATCTACAAAAATTATTTAAAAAATAAATTCATTATGATTTCGAGGGCACCACTCTATTTATGTAGGCCTAATGTCCAATATATATAGTTACTATTTAACACTGAATTAAGTGCCTTGACAAGAAAGATTATTAAAAAAAACTGTGTGTTTATGGTGAGTACTTGGACATGGTGTATGGTTAGCAAGCTTATCTCTCCTAGAGGTCGTAGTCCAACATATTGGAATCAAGTCGACTCTGTGAACAAATTAAAACCATTCGATCCGGATCTGTACCCGCAATCCTGAAATTTTGGATTCACAATTTTTCATTACTTCCGATTGTTTTCAGATTCCGGCGTCTTAGCTTCTACTGATAAAATAATTAAAGGGCTTTCAATATCTCATATTCAAATGAAAAAATACTGTTCTCAAATCACAGTGTTTCAAAATAAAAATACCCCTGTTTTCAACGTTACTCCTGGAGAACGTTGTCCAACTTATCATACCATTTTAGAATCAGGCTGACTCCGTGACCAAATTAAAAATATTCCGGTCTGGATCCGGACCGGCAATCTTGAAATTTTGGATTTCTAAGTTTTCATTACTGCCATTGTTTTCGGCGATTTTTTACGTGATTTTTTGCGATGAATTTTTTGTGCGATAAGAATTTTTTTAACTTGGAAATAAATTTGGGAATAATCGAAATTAATTGCGAAATCCAGCGAAAGTCACCCATGAAATAAAAATTATTGGTTCTACTGAAAGTAAGGACATACATACATCAAATTGTCTTTAAATTAAGTGGCGACAGAAGAATTATCGTTGAACTTTTACAAGGTAAGCTTAAATATTAATGCAATACTTAAATGCGGCGATTAGTTTTGAATTATTCTGTTGTTTAGTGTTACCTATCGCATCTACTTCTCCCTAACTATTGTGATGAAAGGCCAAGCTTAAATGCCGCCAGATAGGGCGTTTTTTTTAAAGCTGGTGTATGCGTGTATGTGTGTGAGAGAGAGAGAGAGAAAGAGAGAGAACACTTCTACATGGTGTAATGGTTATTAAGTTTGTCGCGCAAGATCAATTATAACTGAGTAGTTTGTTCGATCCTCATTGGATACGCCATACTTTCTGCCTTGTGCCACATCTAAACTATGCTTAGTAAATGACTATACGTGTGTGTACGTATGTATTTGTGTGTGTATTAGTGTATGTGTCTGCGCGCGTCGTGTATATTGAATGTTTATGTCGTTACTTCGGCCTGAAAGTGTCTGTCAAAGTTTCTATCGCTCTGTTTTGTATGCATTAGCCAGCAAATCATTCACAGTTTTTTTTTTATAGAGTTTAGGTTAATAAATATCTACACACACACATACAAAAAGAAACACGTATAAATGCGTTCAATTAAAATAGTTTTAAATTCTATAAAGATCACTTAAACTAACATCCAGATTTCCCCTAGCCGGACTCATTCACTGCATTTATTGCATATAAGAAGATACTTTCGTAAGCATATAGATTTCGCTACGGAAATATACAGAAATGACTTGAGTCGCCAACACACATATATAAGTACTAAAACACAGACCCTCGCAAATATAACAATATATTCTGCTGGGCATATAGAACATAGCCGGAATCAGAGAGACAGGAACAAAGACACTTGCGTATATATATATATAACAGTACAAGCAAATACATATACAAGAAACCACACGCACATTGATACATGTTTACATCGAGAAGCACACATACAAGTGATCTAGGTGGATTTTACCTAGTGGATTTAACAAAACACAAGTATAAGAGAATAAGAAGCAAAAACAAAAACAAAGTTAAAGCAACTAAAATATAAAAATCAAACACAATCATCTGAAAAAGATAAAGAAACAAGAAAAAAAAGGCGAAATATTAAATATGAAAAATAAGTAAAAATAAAAGTAAAATAAAATCATAAAAATGTGGGTACCAAAAATAAGATTAAAATAAACAAGAAAAGAATAAATAAAGAAGACAAAAGGACAGAAGGAAACATTGAATATTGTAGGCCAATTCAAACTTATTCGCACGCATCATGTATTTCACGTCTTTGGCAATCATGTAATAGAGATAACCTTGACGAAGAAACAGAGAGCGGATATAACACGGTCAGAAGTTGATGTACATGTGTTATTTATTTGGCGACTGTATTAAATCCCCCGGATACTTGATCAACGATTTTCATTTGAGAGCCGGCCGACGAGCTTGTCGGTTAGCTAGTCACACTGAAATTCGCCGGCTCAAACACAACAAAGCAGGAGATGAAGCGCGGTTTGGAAATCATGGCGGAAGGATCACCGATCACAAACGACTGGGGAAAAGTTCTAAGCTGGCTGATCCGTCAAATACCCGTGCCTCAGACAGCCGTGTCATTACGGGATGTCATGTGACTTTTTCAAGCAATTCTGGGCGTTGTGCTTCTTTTTGTATTTGTTTTTATTCATTTATTATTATTTAATCCCGTTACGGCCGAGAGAAAAGAAAAAAAAAATCTCGAAGATGAAGGAAGATGTTCAAAAATATGATTTTACAACGACAAAGAAGACAGCTACAATAAATAGGAAGATGAAAGTGATGAAGGAGAAGCCAGAGAAGAGGAAAATGAAAGATCATTCTGAGAAGAAAATGGATGATCGTGCAGAAAGAAAATAAAAAAAAAAGGAAATACAGAAAGAATGCATTTGGGTGCCAGAAAGAAAAAGATGGAAATATTGAAGAATGGGTGGAGAAAATTGATAACATAAAAAATGCAACCTCGAGAGCATTTAGAGAAGAATGAAAAAGAGGAAAATTGGAATAAAAGAGACAAAAGAGGCTAAAAAGAGACTTTTGAAATATTGTACTGATATGCAACGTTCAGAGAACAAAATAAAAAAAAAATATTTTCCTCATTTATTGGTCCAAAAAAGCCAGGACGTATACACAATATCATTTCGTATATATATGGACATAAGCTTCTTTCACAAACAATGCTTATCGTTGTTGCTACTTTATATTTATCTTTGTATTATTTGTTATATGCAGTCGTCACTAACAAAGGATATCGTTTTTTATTAAGAATTTTTCCAATAATATTGAAAATGTACTAAATATATCTTTATTGCTAGAGTAAAACATATATCTACAATGAACGCAATGAATGCAAAATCAGCCATTACTATTATATGTTAATGAATTAAAGTAAGTTTTTATAAGTAGGTTATGGTTGTGGAACTTGTATTTTCTTTTGCATACATAAATAGACAAAAATGATTGCTAAGTTCATAGACTGATGGGAAGTTTAATTTCTTTTCTTTTTTTCCAAACTAATTTAAAAGAATTGCATTTTCGTTTTCATATTGATGAAATATTTTCTGTAATTACAACACCAGAACCATTAAAAGCCTCACGAACAAGAAGAGAAGGAAATTAGTGAGAAAGAAAAGAAATGACGATGGTGAAGTGAAGAAAAGAGGATCAAACAATAGAAAAATTTTGATGAAAAATGAAAAGGGGGAGTGAAAAAGATCGAATGCAAAATAAGAGAAGAAATGGTGTATTATTATTATTATCATCATCACAAACATTATATTTCGATTTCTGCTATGATCACAATACCTACCAAGTCTGCGAGAAGATCTAAAGCGGGTAGTGGTGTGTCGTTATGGCTACATTTCATTAATTGTTTTTTCTAACTCCTGTTTATTATTATTATTATTATTATTATTATTATTAGTAGTAGTAGTAGTAGTAGTAGTAGTAGTAGTAGTAATAGTAGTAGTGCTAGTAAATTCTTTCCGGGTCCCGGTCAGAAATGGCATCATGACATTTTCCATTGAGCAGTTTTGAAAAAAAATCACTCATATTTAGATAGATAAAACCCTTCATAAAGTAGGGTCTGTACTTGTGAGAACAAGTTTTTGTACATCTTTAAGGCATGGACTACTAGAAATCCTTTCAGTTGGTCTATTGGAATCTTTTCCAAACAATCCGAGGGCTCCAACTTCAACTGGAATTTTTGATGTCCCCATGTGCCACATTTTTGAGATTTCGATTTCACGGTCCTTGTATGTTGATAGTTTTTTGAAGATCTTCAACGATTACATTGCAGTCTACAGGTACTGCTAAATCAATAAGAAGGCACATTTTATCTTTGCGGGTCTCTAATCATGATATCTGGGCGACTAACTTTGATTGTTCTGTCTCTGTGTGGATTGTAAAATCCCATAATATTGTTACTGGTCCTATATCCTAACCGGGTCTGGGTGGTGTTCATACCAATTTTTTGTAGTTTCCGTAAAAGTTTCAGAATTTCCAGTACAAATATTGGCCTACCCTGAGATGCTGAGTTTTATATTCAGTGGGTGCCAATACCGCGCAACCTGATACAAGATGGTCAATTGTTTCTGGATCACAGAATCTTCATTTCGGGCTAACACAATTTTTCAGTATGTGTGCTTGGTACTTTCTAGTTAGCAAGCATTGGTCCAGTGCAACACGAATAAAACATTCGGTTTCAACTTTTAACCCTGCACTACGTAGCCACTGATGGGTATAGGGTCTTTCTACATCGGCTTGTTTTATATGGGCAGCGTATTGACTGTGAAGCGTTTTATTTTGCCATCATTTCTGTATCTGGTCGGTTGCATTTGCCTTTCCTTTTTAACTATTTTGCAGCTGTAGTCGATGTATTATGTTTTACTTGCATTTCTTCAACAATTTGAAACTTCATTTTGAACTTGTTGGCTTCCTTTATTGCTGAATAATGTTTCTTACTTCTTTCATGTTATTTGACAAAGATTATCACTTTGCCTTCTGTAGTTTCCAGGTATTTTCTAAGGAAAATTATTGTAGTTTTGTAAGACAAATTCTAGTTGAACTAATCTTCTCTTTCAGATCTGGTCACATACAGACGATCAACATCAGCCTTAGGATGATGCATGCGGTGGCAGGTGAGAAGCTTTCTCGTTTTGGCGTCCATTCGTTTAATGTCAACTATGGTCAGTTAAGGATGTGGAAATCTTAATGAATCACAGGGACAGCCAAGGTTTTTGTTATTATTATTATTATTATTATTATTATTATTATTATGCATGTTTCCTGCTTTTGTCCAGTCGAGCTATGGTATTTGATCCTATATGAGAATTGTCATTTAACGGATAGCACTTTTTAGTATATGGGATGTTCCTAGTAGGGCGATCTTCTGGGTAACATTATTATTATTATTATTATTATTATTATTATTATTATTATTATTCCTTTAATTTCTGTTGTATACTCATTTTTTTCGTAAGGAGTGAGCTGTACTAGCATTTCTTTAAGGCATGGGCTACCAAGAATCCCTTCAGTGAATCTATCGGAACCTTTTCTAATCAACCCGAGGGCTCTAACTACAACTGTAATTGTGGATGTCCTTACGTGCCACATTTTTGAGATTTCTATTTCCAGGATCTAGGGACATTTAAACGCTTGGAAAGTGTTGTATATTCATCACCTTATTTGTACGCATCAACTATTTTCATTCGGAGCTTCTTGTCAAGTTCAGCCGTCTTCGGTACTTACATATTGTCTTCTGTATTTTCTTTTAGAATCTTATAGTATCAGCTCAATACTATTTCAATTTCAATGGGTGCTTGTATTAAATGTTAAATTAGGAAAAAAAGAACGGTACAATTGCCATAGAGCAATATTATTTCATATTTCCCATAAGTGGAGCCAATAATTTTGGACTGCACCATTTTAGAAAAAATCTATAACTATAAATATAATAGACTGAAAAATCTAAAAATGTTCACGAATTATTCAAAATTAAATGCGGAATCAACTATTTATGGTAAATTCCGTAAGTATTTTCAAATATTCGCATTTCCTTAGAAAAAGATGCAAATATTCAGTGAGGCGAATAATTCTGTCCGCAACTATATATATATATATATATATATATATATATATATATATATATATATATGTGTGTGTGTGTGTGTGTGTAAATGCCAATGAAAAAAAGAGAGAAAAAAGAGCAATAAAAATAGATATTACATTGTTCTGCTTATTTACATAAGCTCTGCATAATTTCACAGACACGATACGCTAATTACTTGAGAGCACACACTTATTACGGGCTATGAATGAACACGACCTAACATAATATTAAGCGCCATGCGCAAAATTTCTATTTTCATCATTATTTCAAGTGCACTGAGAGCGTTAATAGAGTAGCAGGCAATTTGGAAGTGAAAAGGCACTCTATGCTCGTGGAATTAACCGTCAACCACAGTAACTAGGAGATAGGCAGCTTCTTGTAAACAGTTATTTTGATTTCAAGACGAGGAACGAGTTGGGGGACTTTAACGGTGATATGTCGTCCGTGACCAAGAGAAAGAAACATTCTCAAGAATAAGAGATGTTCAAGTAGGCCAAGGACATAATTAAGCACAATTCTAGCAATTTAATTAAGGTGCGACTAACTCTCCTGATTTGAATCGCCTGAATTACATCGTCGAGATAATAACAAAACTTTCAATATAAAAGACTCAAATTTAAACTTAACGTTTTAGAATTCTTGCCAGAAAACGGTTTCATTGTTGTATAAAGTTTTACAAACAAATAAAAAAAAAAAATTTTTTTTAATCCATTGAGCTTTTCTGATTATCTGCAAAACTATAGAGTCCTGGGTATAATGATATACTCAATGCGGCAACAAGGCCTCTGATCGGGAGATTGGAGGTTTTGTGGAATGTGGAACCACGTCTTAATTGCTGTTTTTTTTCCAGATCAACTCAGACCTGTGGTGGTAGCACCAGTTAGGATCCCAACTATAGGGAAATAGTGAACCAAACAAACAAAACGCTATGAAAGTATAAAAATACATTAGTATTTTTTTATAGTAAAATTAGCAGCAATACATTTTATATGAAAAAGGACCAAAAATACATATTCATAGTAAAATGACAGCAATATATTTCCTCTGTAGCTGAAGGCATAAAATTGTATTAGAAATATTTATATTTCGGCATTAAATAACCCTCTATGATATACTGCTAAACAAAATCAAACAGTCAAACATAAAACAAAACTATAATAATCCAACACTAACCGTCTTCCTATTATATTTTTCTACAAACAGGACTCACCACTGTTTGCTTCTAGCACTGTAATTATTTTGATATGATAAAAATATCATGTAGGTTATAAACTAATTCTCCGACATCGAAGGTAAAATTCGTCTTACTATTTCTTAAGTCAAAATTCATTCAGAGCAAAACCAATACCACGCTCAATTTAAATAAAAAAAATACTTCATTATGCTAGAACTGAAATTCTATGCTCTATGTTAACTTCTGATGATGCTGAATGATATCGGAGAACAATATATTGATAATTTTACATTAAATGTCTTTTGAGTTTTTATACTAATATATCAAATTCAATATCTCTGTCCAGCTTGCTCGATTTTTTTTTCATTTCGTAGGCTATGCCAATTGCTGAACTCTCTTGACCCCAAATAAGCTCAGAGGCCAACAACCACATACGCTGTGTTATTGCTCGAGATTTTGTGGTTGTAATTTCGGCCCAACTGTACTTTTTGTTTGGACCGTGAAACACAAACAAGCAAATGCACACAATATTTGGCATACAGTTAAATATCAACGAACTCTTTTTACATATATATATATATATATATATATATATATATATATATATATATAGAGAGAGAGAGAGAGAGAGAGAAAAGTGGGGAAGAAGAGATGGGTTCATACATTTTCCAAAGGTATTAGCATATAAGTAAATGTAACGAACTCGACAGGAATTCGAACTCAGCTCTCCGGTTCTTCATTGCACCATCGTGCCAACATAGGTTTCATACTTTTGGGTGACAACCAATCTAGAGATAGACAACTCTGAATTCAAAACTGAGGATGGGTGTTTAGGGACTTTGTGGAAGGCATTGCAGTGCACCTTTTCTCTGTATTCAGGTCTTTCAAAACGTGTGATCGGTTCTGCAACAGCCTTCACCACTAAAATGAAAGTCGTCCTAAACGGTTTCTCCTCCAGTTTATTCCATACGAACGTTGGTATTTCCCAAGGCTCTATCCTGGGTCCTACACTGTTTCTGATCTTCATCAACGATCTTCCTGTTGTCATCATTTCCCAGGAAGGCAACGAAAAACGATACTATTATTTACTTCTGTCCCAATAGTAAATCCAGCATCGCTGATAAAGTTAACCTGGCCGCCGGTCTCGAAAAGGAGCTCTCATTTATTTACCCACCACAGAGAACCCTTCCTGCCGCCAATTAGCATGGCTGATGCCAAAATCCACGAGAGCGTCCTCTGCACCTTCTTGGACTCACGTTTTCTACAGACCTGAGATGGAACAATTACATCGAATCAATAGTTTCCTCTACCGCAAGGAAAGTTGGTTCTCTATGTCACGCCAGAAGTTTTTTCTCATCTGAGTTCATCCTTCAAATATACAAATCTACCATTCGTCCTTGCACTGAATACTGTTGCTATATATGGTCTGGTGCCCCGCTGTTCATCTTGATGTCCTAGAAAAAAATCCAGAGACGGGTATGCAGTGTGATAGGTCCAGATCTGGCATCGCGTCTTCATTCACTTTCTCACAGACGTAATGTGACTTCCCTTTGACTTTTCTACATATATTTTCATGGCAACTGCACTGGCGAGCTACTTTTCACGAGCTACCCCATCTGCATGAATTTAAGTGTTACTAGGCTGGCATCTCGTTCCCACCCTTTCACTATCGAAACAGTTGTATGTAACCGCCTCTTCTACTCCAGCTTCTTCTTCTCTCGCACTTCCAGACAGTGGAACTCCCTTCCTCCTACTTGCTTCCCTGATAATCTTCAAATATTCAAATGTAATGTCAATCGACATCTTCTGATGCTTTGATCCTGATCCCCGTCCTCCTCTATATCCTTTACGCAAACACCCCTCTTTACTCTTGCTCTCATTCTCTGTAACCTCTTGCGTTTGAAGTGGTTATATCTATCTATCTATCTATCTTTCTATCTATCTAAATGCTTATATCTATCTATCTATCTATCAGCAGGTAGTTTGGTTGTTCGGTTCTAAGAATTGAGCTGTTATACTCTCATACGTCAACAACGTCAGGAGAGTCCTACACACGCACACGCACAAACATGCACACACACAAACACACACATGCACTATCTCTCTCTCTCTCTCAGACACACACATATAATGTATATTTGGGCATCAATCACTCTTTTATAAATGTTTCGTTAAAGACCACTGACAAGGTACTTCGATTAAGCTTTTCCTTTAATTTTTCTTGTAGTCGTACAAGTGTCTTTTCTGAAAACTGTTCAAACGTTCTGTATATCCGAGCGCTTTCGGCTATTATCAAGAACGATTTTTATTTTTTTGTTTTTTAACTAAATGTGTGTTTTTGTTATGCATATGTCTGAATTTATAGGGATGTTTTGTTTTCCAAACACGGTCAGTACGTTATGGCCGTGTTCATAGTTAATGTTATTAATTGTTGGCTTTTCCTTTTTAATATTAATGCTTCCAATATTTTTAATATTTTTTTTTTACATGTGGATGAGGCTACTATACTTGTATTTTCTACTAGTATGTTTCCGATCGGGTTTGGTAGGTTTCCGTGTGCGTTTAAATGAGTGCTAATTGAGCTATGAGCTTTGTGTCTAAAAAAACGAAAACATATATATATATATATATATATATATATATATATATATATGTGTGTGTGTGTGTGTGTGTGTGTTTATATATATATATATATATATATATATATATATATATATATATATATTCTAATAAGTACCCGCATATATATATAAAATAATTATGCATATATATATTTATTTATATTTATATACAGTTTTTACACACACACACACACACACACACACACACACACACACACACACACACATATATATATATATATATATATATATATATATATATATATATGGCCGACCTTGTTGGTCGAGCGTACTCGGAGCGTTACATATAATTTTGAGAAGTGCCTTTACAAGTGTCTACTGACATCAAACGCCATGGTCAATATCAGGAGAAAGTTCACCAAAAGCTTAGTAGAAAATCCTTGCCGTTCTATTTAATATTCTGTCTTTAAACAAATGATTACTGTCTAAATACATAAATAAGTAAATGTCCCTTCAAGGAGTAGTCGACCATGACTTTCCACACTTTCCTTTTTTGTATTATATGTGAAATGCCATGACTTCTTAGGAAAGAGAGTGATGTTGTTGATCGCTGCCTTGTTGTAAGGTTTCATATTCAGAGTGTTCTTTTTTTTGTGTGGCTGTCACCCGTGGCTAGAAAAACCTAGTCTAGTTTATCATTTAACCTATAGTTGGAAGTGGAGATGAAATGAATTTATCGCTTTCATAACGACATTTTTGCGAAGGTGAACGCAGTAATCTAGGAATATTTTGAACTCGGCTCGTCGATTCAATTCTCCACGCCAATTATAATAATAATAATAATAATAATAATAATAATAATAATAAATATGCATTTGTTCCTTATATGTCATATTACAACTGCCAGTTTTCATTTTTGCCTGACGACATCCAGGTGCATGAAAATCAGAATTGCACCAAACGGTGAAGAACAAATGTATATTTATTCTTAGTATAATTTATACGAAACTTGTATAATCAGATGAAAACTGAAATACATATGAACACACAGACACACCAAATATCCTCTGCTTTCATACATACGTTATTTTCCTATAATGATAATATTTTTATCGGTGTGGGTGGTCACCTTGGATCATTCTATTAAATATGAGCATTTCGAGATTTTTCAGGCCTTTGATTTGCCAAAAACCATTATCTCGAATAACAGAAAGAGATTTCTTTGAAGCAAAATGTTTCCAAAGAAGTCCATCTTATGATCGAATGATTCTTTTCTATAGCTTAACAACCCTTTGCAGGTTAGTTAAAGCCAGAAAATACTTTTAGATTGTAAAATTCTTTGGCTAGTGAGGACATAATAATAATTTAGTGATACAAATCTTACTAAATCACAGTTGGTGGAGAAGAGTTGGATTTTCCAAGATTGCTCATAAGTGAATATAACGAACCCAACTAGAATTAGAACTCGGCTCTCTGATTATCAATTATGAGTCGTTATCCATTACACCACCCGCACATCCAAGTTTACAGCACCTGGTATTCCGAAGAGGTCACTCCTCTAGGTACTGACCCGCCTGCATCTTATGAGGCAGACAATATTATATACATATACACAGTCATACATATATTTGTGCACAGTTATTTACGTACGCATACATAGGCACATCAGACGTTCCTTCATTTGACCCTGTGGTATGATGCTACAAGGCCACAAACAGATTATTACAAAATGACAAAAACCACGTGACTTGACCACTTCCGAAAGCAGCAACGGCAACAATGGATATCTCAGAAGAGAAAATTATGTAAACGACATCTTAATTTTCCACACAACCCAAACCAAAAGGTTAGGAAAGAAACTCTCATCAGTGCTAGAAAGAGCGATAACAGCTACTGAACATGACAAATCTAATTTCCTGAAATCTGTTTTAAGAAATAGGTTTTATAAATTTAATCCGACCGCAACGATAACTATTCGGTCGATGTATCCTGAATATTTTTGTTTGGGAAACGGTTAATTTCATCATTACCATGAGTATGTATTTCTGTATATATTCCACAAATATGAATGCATATTTCTTCGTATCCTTAATTAAATATAATTTAGGCGTTTTCCTTTAGATGGAAACTTAAATATTACTTCTGTACATTCCGGTAGTATATGCATATCTATTTCTTTTCATACCTCCAAATATACATTTATTCAAAAGAATCCATGTCTGCAAAGACACACATATTTTCCCGCCCTTTTATACATGGAAAAGGTCAGGTGAATTTATTAAGAAGCATTTTTGTCAGTTGGTGAGTTTTTCCCTCAGTTTATCTAACGATTAATTTTCTCATTAACTGCTAGAATTGAATTTAAGAGAGGAATTAAAGATGGATGCGCTTTTTCTTCGTGTTTTTGCCCCAGAAATATGAAAAAAATAATTAAAATAAAAATATGAAAAAATCTCACTCTACGAGGTGAAAATCAAATACCAAAGGCCTGCTAAAAAGACAATGAAGAATTAAGTTCGACGGTAAAATAGCAAAAAAAGAATAAAATGAATTAAAACTTTTAAAACATAAAATGAGACGGAAAGAAAAAATAAAGTAAGATTTGTCCCTTCAAAAAATAAGGAAAAAGTGATCGGATGAAATGTATAAATAAAAGTAATATTGAAGAATAAAACTAAGAAGAAAGGTAAAATATTACAATAAAATGTCAGAAAGAAAATGGCTGCTTTAAAAATTGAGTAAAGACTTAACATTTCCCGGGGAAAAATAATCGGATGAAGTAACGGAATACACACAGGATCTCTGTGCATTGAAACAAAGAGATTTTGTTTGTTTTCATCTTTGACGGTTTTTTAATATTTACTAATATGTATGCTTTGTTTTTACACTGTTTTTTTTATGCTTTGTTTAAACAGAAATTGCAACTGACTGGCTAAAATCCCAGAACGTGGAAAAGGGTCACAGACTAAGCAAGTAGATAACATTTTAATTACATTGAGGGCGTCAGGGCCAATGCAAAGAAAGGTGCGGGTCGGACAGTCGATCGGGAGGGATGTAGGGGTGACTGCGTAAGATGGAAGAGATGAGGGTGTGGCTGTTTAGCCGGTTGTTTGGGAAGCGGGAGAATATTGTTTTTGGATGGTGTGGGTGGTGTGGTGAGAGAGAAGTTGGCGGGTGTGATGGTTCTGGCTGTGGTGGAAGGAAGAAAGGGATATTGATGGATGTGAGTGGAGGTCAAGATACTCACTCCATTATTTTAGAGCCTGTTTCCACGCTGGTGATGAGATCTGTGATAGGTAAATTGTCTGTTCAATATATAGCAATGAATATAAAAGAAAGAGAGAAATTAGCCAAGATAAGTAAGAAAAAGGAAACGACAGTTGGAAACTAAAAGATCAACGAGAGAAAGAACAAATGAATTTCAATGAAAGAAAAGGAAATAAAAAAACATTTAAAAGAAAGGGAAATATCAAAGCAATAAAGATAATGAGCGAGAAAGGAAAGAAAACGAAGGGAAAAAATAGGAAAGGAAAGAAGATAATGAAGAAAAATTAAAATTCAGAAAACTGTTTAGGTTAAGAAAAGGAGAAAAGAATAATCTATTATTGGAGAAGAAGATAAAAGAAATTAACTGGTAAGAAAAAAGAAAGTAAAGAAAGAAAGAAAAAGACAAGAAAAGAAAGAAAATAAAATAAAAAAAGACAAGAAAAAGAAAGAAAAAGGGAAACAGAAAGTAAGAAAAAAGAAGAAAAAAATGTAAAGAATATAATAATAAAAAACAGAATAAATTTGGAAGCAACAGAAACAACAAAGGTAAGAAGGTTAAAAGTAAATAAGAGATAAATAAATGAAAGAATCAAGTAAGGAAAATAAAAAAAGATTAAAATAGATGCGGAAAAAGAAGTGAGTGAATGATGAAAAGATGATTGTAAATAAAAAATATAAAAATTCCGGAAAATTTCCAACAGAAAAAAATGATTAAAATACAAGCTTGAAAATATGAATAAAAAAAGTAAATGACCGAAGCAAGAAAGAATATTTCAAAATAGAAAAGAAAAATGAATGAAGAAAGAAAATAAACAAGGAAGGAAACGAAAATAGAAATACTATAACGTAATCTGCATCATAGTTGCTTATTTCGACAGTGGTCAGTAGTCAAGCCCAAGCGAAATTTCGAAGGCTGAATTTCACGGAATTTTTGAAGATTGGAAGCAACATAATTCTCATGTTCGTATTTATGTTTCTATGAACTTACGGTCGGCTGCCAGAAGATTTACTGGGGGGGGGAACCTCCTGCATGCGGATATAAAATGAATTAAGCAAGTACACAAAAATAGAAAAGGCTTTAGATAAAGATGCGTCTTCGCACCGGATTTATTTAATCTTTACAACAAAATGATCCTAAGAGAAGTAGACGACTTATCAGGATTTACTATCGATGGGTACAATGTGATAAAACAAAGCGGAAAAAAAGACTAATCATCAGTTTTAAGAAAACAGAATTTATGGTTGTTAGTAATTCAATAGAAATTGGAGATATCAAAATCAAATAAGTACAGAAATTTAGATATCTGTGAAGTACGGCGAAAAATGTGAGAGCAAAATCAGCTGTACAAGAATAGCAAAAAGATGACTTCCTAAAGAAAGTATTAAGAAACAGGAAAAACTCGTTAGAAACAAAGAAAAATGTAATGACCTGTTATAAGATGCCTCCCAAAAGCTAAGCAAATTATTAAGAAACAAAGAAATCTTGTTAGAAACAAAGAAAACAGTACTGACCTGTCATGTAATAAGATGCCCTCGAAGTGATGAGAAACAAGAAAATCTCGATAGAAGCAAAAAAAAGGTGTTATTAATATAACCTTCTACATTGCTGTTACTTCACCTCTCCAAGTTCTCCACTGCCTTAACCAGAGGTGAATTGACATGAGATAACTGACAACTGACATGACACGTGGAACTAGAACAGTCTACCCCAGCGAGCGAAATAAAGGGTTCAGTTCAACATTTCAACAACCTGAAGAAGGCCGGAGCGTACAACGGCCAAAACGTTGTGATAAATATGGCAACAAAGATGAGGATAATAGTCCGAATAATGTAAATAGTGTACATAATACCTCATCTCAGAAATATAGACAGATACTAAAGTAAAACAGGTAAATTAATTCAGAAAATGATCAAAAGAATATTGGAATTGTCGTTAAACTGAAACAAACTAAAAGAGATGAACTAAAAATGATGACAAAATGATGACAATGTTCAACAGGAAATCCATTTATGGAAATACATCCACAAGGAATATGTAATCGCGTAAAATTTGTATGAGTTTTCCTTTCAAGCACTTATTTATCTCTATCTATAAAAGGCAGGATGTGTGTGTGTGTGTGTCTGTGTGTGTGTAAAGAATGCACGGCTGCAATTTTCGACGGATTTGCACCAAAATTTACATGCACATGCTCCAAGTTAGCAGGAAGGCCAAGACCGACTTTGCATTTCCCAACTCCCATCGATAGTGGAAATAATCGATTTTTTTCATGATTCTACGGCAGTTTTCATGTAGTTTGCGGCCATTTTCTACTGTCCAGAGTGAGAGCCTATAGCTGGCTGCCACGAATAGGCAGGAAGATTCTATTGACCAGCGTGAGAGCCAACAGCTGACTGACACGAATGTTAACTAGCATGCTAGCATGCAAAATAAATCGATAGCTGCTTTCGTCACAAGTGGGAAAAATTTAAATCTGCATGGCATTTTACTCCAATTGGCTCATTCGCTTGCTTAAACTCAACATTGATTTTGATTCCGCAGAACTGGGTTGGGTGTGAAAAAGTATTTGTTGTTAACATTCTTTTTTTATTCGGTTTTTCCAGTTACGAGTCCTTTTTTAAAGCTGATCGTTTTGTGTTCATTTTGTTTAGTTCTTTTTTCGTAACAGATTTAATGTTTAGTATAGGGCTTAGAAAAAATTCGCAATGTGAGATAGGCAAGAAGTAAGGCATGTAGCAACATCAGCACGGCAAAGGGCACTCCTTTAAAGGCAAGGAAGGGCAAAAATATTTTAAGTCAAGTGATAGCGATTGCTGTATGAGTCGTACGATTTTTGAATCAAGCACCGGCAAGGCCGGGCCATGCTGCTAGTATACATATATAGTTACCTTAATAAATCCATATTCTATAATGTAAAAAGTACTTATTTTACATACAAACCTTTATTTTTAACATAGCCTCCTTCCATGTAAATGCATTTACTTCAGCCGCGAAAATTAGTCAGAATGAATAAATACAAAAGTATATATTCGATCACAAAATTCAGATAATAACTGTGGGTTATAACATGCACAGACCATCGTTATAACTCAAAACAGCAACTCATAACAAATGTTCAACACCCGCATGCACCCGCTGGATCATTAATTGGCGGACCCTTTCAGATACTCCTACACGGTGTGGAATGGTTTAGTAAGCTCCCATGACAAGTTGATGAAGCGTCTCTGAATTATTAATGTCTGCTGCAAAAACCAATTGTTTTAGGTGGCCCAACAGATAAAAATCCAAAGGACTGAGGTCGGGGAAACGAGCAGACCATGGAACCAGTCCGCCCCTACCTATCCATTATTGATTGTAGATGTCAACCAGTGCATCATCAGCAATGTCACTAAAGTGTGCTGGAGTACATGCAGATTTGGAAGTGTGTTCGAATAATGTCCCTGAGAGCTCCTGTAAGATCGCCTGTAGAATGTGTTCTTAGTGGTCAGTTGTACGAGCGGATGTCGGTCTTCCACAGATCCCGTCTCATCAACGCGTCAATTTACACCAGCAAAGGTTGGATGACTCGACTGCCTTCGATCTGATACAGTCGTACAGCCACGCGTCTATTACCATTTGCGCGGCCTTATGAAAAAATCATATCTGCCTGCTCACGATATGAATATCCTGTCATTGTTAAACGAAACACTTCTCAATTAACTCACTACTACACACGTTAAACGTTGAAAACAGACTAACCACAAATGTACACTAATGACAAATGTAACCTAACCTACATGGAATAATACAGCGCCAACCATCGTAAACTTACTTTAGATTTAATATTTCGAAAACAAAGGATTTGCGAACATATGCGTATATGGATGTTTGACCTTGGTTTGATGTGAGGAACCTTAGCCCAAAGTTTGTAAAAGTATATATATATATATATATATATATATATATATATATATATATATATATATATATATATATATATATATATATATATGTGTGTGTGTGTGTGTGTGTTATTATTTTTTATTTTTTTCTATATTTATGGGGGAAGAATTCTCACTAATCTTTTGTAGATTTAGACAGTATATTGGCGTATGGATGGTTAGAAAGTGTGCGCTCCGAACATGAGACACATTTTCGAATCGTACTATGGTCAGTTTTTTTATCGACCTCGGCGTTCGTATCGTGCCGCGCCGTTAGATAAAGCCTGAAAACCAAGTCTCGTAAGTAAAAATTGGGTAGACGAAACTGGAAACACGAAGTAACAAGTTAAATTGACCAACGGTTTGAGTGTACCGGCCTTGTTCAAACACGCCCTCAAAAAATGTAACTAAGGTCTGCATAGCATAGTTGCAGTATAAATTACAAATTGGCTCTGCGGATTTTGAAGAAACGCAAATGTGCCTGAGTCAGTGTCTGCAACGAGGATTAGCAAGCTAGTGTTGTTAACTAGTTCAACAAATAGACGTGTGTATTCGAAAAACGCATGGCTATTACTATTATTATTATTATTATTATTATTATTATTTATACATGCAAAACGGGGTAATATTAAGCCGACATTCTGACACCTACTGCATATGTATGTGTCTGAATTTTGTGCATAGTTATTTACTATAAGTTGTTCGTTCTAACACAAGAACGTTGTTGGTAAGTCAATAGGTGGGAACGATTTGAACTGTGAATTTCGTCTGCTAAATATCACACTCAAAGTCATGGCGTATGGGACTATTGAGAAATGCTTAATAATAAAAATTCCAAAGCGGTTTATTTAAAGCCGAAGCACATTTTGAATTGTAAAATTTTTTTTTGCAATTTGCAAGTGAATATTGAATATGCAATTTTTTTGAGTATAACAATGATTTTTCCAGATACAAGTCTTACTATTTAACTTATATCAGTGGGAGGAGATAGATTCATACCATTCCCAAGGCTATTTGAGTCTAAATGAAATTCGAACTCTGCTCTTCGATTTCCCATTCCAAACCGCTACCCCCCAAATATATATATATATATATATATATATATATATATATATATATATATATATATATATAATAAAAAAAGGAGACGTATACTTACAATCAGAAAGAGACAGCACAACTTTCTGGGTTATGAAATGGAGAAAAATTAACCTGGTGAATTTAACACGCACAAATGATACTTAAGGCAAGGGATGTATGGGAAACGGCCACTAACCTACGTAATGAGCTTGTGCGAATGTATGGCAGAACAAGAAAAACGAGGGAGGGCAAAAAGTTAAAACGCGAGCCAGGAAATTGTGGAGAGTCATGATCAACCACATTCTGAAGTTACATGTTACATAAAAGAAAACTCTGACATAAAACAAGAATTGTGGGGACATCGATGTGAACAGAACTAACTACAATAGTCTGGGTCTTCATTTCAACTCAACGAGGCATCTGAGTCATTGTGCGCATGTATGTGTCTGCGTACAGACATCAAACTCATACACACAGATGCATGCACAGAATTACATGATACGTAATAATTTTATATTATTTCTTTTTTGATTAAAAAGATTGAATTTCGAGTATAAATAACATGCTAATTAATAAGAAATGTTCTAAAATATTTTCCCTTTCCACCTATGTTTTATTTGATATCCATATATTTTTTTTTTTTGGCTTCTTTTCCTTTTCTTGATATCGTCTGTTGCTTCAGTTCAACTTATGCAGCCAGACACGCCTTGTTTAAAATCGGAGCCAACAAGATAGAAAAAAATAATGCAGGATTCATTTCTTTTATATACTAATTGAAATGATTTCTCTCGGCCTGTCTATTCTTTCTCCACATACAATGACGGACTCTTTCCGTTCTTCTACGTTCTGGGAACTCACTCTCGTAAATTAATAAATCCGTTGGGAATATGATATTGTGCCAAATTTGTCGCTGCTCGATAAATATCTGCATAAATATGCATCCAAAGATAGATTGGTTTGCCTCGTGACTAAAATTTGTATTTTCAACGGCTAATAGATGTTGATGTTCGAATATTATTTTTTTTAGGCAGGGTGACCTCCCTTATTTAGAAGACTTGCAGCGCAGAACCTTCCCACATTCTACCACATATTTTTCAACGTACATTATTAAGCTAAGAAGTAAATATTAAAAAAAAATATTACAACTTGCAAAAATAACTTTTTTTTTTATTAGGTTCGTTAATTTTATGACATTTGGAAAGGATGTTAGAGAAGCCAGAACGTATGTCAAAAGCACTTAATTGCGAAAATTTAAATATCCGGGAAGTGTTTTATCAAAGGACAAAAAATGTGACACAAACATCTGAAGGCGCATTGGAATAGCAAAAGTTGCCGTCCAAAAGCTAAGCAAAGTATTAAGAAACAGGAAAATATCTCCTTACACCATAAGAATCTAAATGATGATAATTCCTTATCTGAGAAATATTTAAGTAATTATAACTCCTTATCACAAAAGAATCTAAATAATGGTCATTTCTTATCCAAGAATACTCTAAATAAGGATAACTCCTTATCCTAGAAGAATCTAAATAATGATAAAACCTTATTGAAAAAATAATCTAAATAATAATAACTCCTAATCCGAGAATAATCTAAATAATATAACTTTTTATCTAAGAAAAATTTAAATAATGATAACTCCTTATTCCTGAAAATCGTTGACACTTATTTTAAGAATTTTGCTCAAAATTCACGCTTACACCGTATTTGGTGGTAATAAAACTAACTAATTTCTAATATTTTCTATCAGAGTTTAGATAGCTGCAAAAATACCGGGGAACGGTAGCAATGATTGTGGAATTAGATAAAATTACATTGTATATTTGTTGAATTTTTGTAAAAACTTACATTAATGCTATTAATTTCTATAAAGCAACTAGTAGTTATTTGTATAGGTCTAGACCTGCATAATCAAGAAAAACTACCAAAGGAACAGATGGTCATATTTACTGTCTTCCCATGTGTATTAGGAAAGTAATAACTTTTAATATATGAAATAATAAAGGCAAAAAAATAAAAAAATAGGAATTTGCTAATAACCATCAGAAAAATTTTTGGAATAATTATAAACAATCTTAAAAAACGTCACTATTACTCAATTTAAGAAATGCCATTCACGAAACCAAATCGCTAAAGAACATGTGAGTTGATGTTTTGAATAGTTGTCTGAATTGATATGAAAGATAAAATCAAAATGTCGCGTATTTTGGTTTAAAGTTTTCAGGTTCATAAGTTGAAGACTAAACGAAAATTATTACACCAACTAGGGCGATAGTCAAGGAGTTTTATTGGATAAGTTTGTATGTCGAGAAACATAGGATTATGCGTAGTAAGTTTTATCTAGCGGTGAATATGTATGTATGTATGTATGTGTGTATGCAAGTGTACTAGAATACAACAGCTGTTCGGCCAGCTGTTGTATTCTCGTACCCTTGCGTGTCTTTTAGTCTATCAACTGGTGTGTCTACTTACGTTTATATCTTGCTCAGTCTATTAACTTTCCAGCCAACTCTCGTATTTATTTGAATGTTCACTCGAAAAGAATGTAGGAAAAGACAGAATTTAAAGTGAGGATCCCACACGTATATGGAGCTAGGGACCAAAATTACTCAGCTCCTTCGGCATTTACCCTTTTCAGGATGCCTTATGTATCAGGATTAACCCTAGTCCCCTGCTGAGGTAGGAGTACGGCCTACTGGAGCTGAGCATATTATATTCTGGAGTTCCTTGGACAAGGATATTAGATAATCTTACGCTATAGCTCATCCAAAATCAAATGCGTTGACCGTGGATCTTTTAGACTTGACATGCATCGCTATTGAAGAAAATAACATTTCGATGTAGCTATATCTGATTCAATCGTCGGATGTCATCGCTGTCAAGAAATCATGGCACATGAAAATTACATATGGCGTAATAAGTTCAAACAGTTGAAAAATCTTTTTATAATAATGTTGACAAAATCCTTATTAGAAACAGACTGTGACGGCATCCCATACATATGATGTTGAAATAAACAAATTCCGGCCACTCTACAAAATGCTTGTTCTTTTACTTATTCATTTATATGTTTAGGCGTACTTGTTAGTTTATAAAGATAGTAATTTATTTAACGATGATATTTTTGATAATATAACCTTTCTAAACACACATACATACATATAGATATAAATAAATATAAAAATAAACATTGAAGTCAACATTCAAAGGCGACAGACTCTTTCATGCTAAACGTAATCATCAGGTGGCCTGATGATTGTGTCTAGCATGAAACAGTATAATAACCATAAAAACCAGCAATGGCAACAATAACAACAATTTTCAATGTCGCTGCATACATCAACCAACTGTTCCATAACATTGATGACATCAGATGTGTGCTTTTATCGTCTTCATTTAACATTCGGCAAGAAAGACGCAGATCGGAGTTAAAATACATTTTCAAGTTAGAATCACGTATTAAAAGATTAAACAGGCATTTGGGTTTACACAGAGAATACAGTCTCCACAGGGGACCCTCTAACCAAGAGTAACAACATTCCCCGGAAGAGTGAGTTCAACTCCTTTGTTTATTTCACGTCTCGCTGAAAAAGGACACAGACTTGTCAGAAAATCTTTCTCTTTGCGCTTCAATCTAGTCAAAAGGCCAACTAATATATAATAAATGTCATCAATCTTATTAACAATATAGGAAATAACTAAAGTTCTAAATACGGAGTTTTGCGATTCCTCACTTGTCAGGATCCAGACTAGAATGATTGTATTATTACAGAATAGATATTTGATTATTTTCATGTTTTATTATTCAATATATATATATATATATATATATATGTGTGTGTGTATACAGTCACACAGTAATACATCTATAGATACATCAATAAGTAGGTAGACTTACGATGAGAAAAGCATTTCTTTTACAAAAAAAATAATTATTTTTCAATATAATCTCTTTCATTATCAATACAGTTAATTCAATATTAATCACATACATATAATATTATCCAGTGAAAATGTCAGACCAATATTCATATAACTCAGATTATAGGCGTAGTGATCCAAGTTTGTAAACCAATCAGTGCGTACCTATCTTTGTATATTTGATCTTTTATTTCAAACAATTCATTGTCTGTTTTTCACTGGCTACCGAATAAAATACGACTTTATACTCGACTTAGCTGCTGTGCTCAAAAAATCAAATAAAAAATTCAAATAATTAAAGAAAGTTAAAAGCCCCAATCTCAGTTTTTAATCACTTAGACGCACAGAGACGAGTGCCAAGCTCTCCACGTGAACATCTATATTTGTACACATGGACGAATATAATATTTGCGCATAAATACTGGAGATGTCTTTTCTGTATAATTGAAAATTAGCCAATATAGCCAAATAGAGATTTTGAATTTCGTTGTTGGGTCTGGAAATGTGTCTTTTAACGAGTGTAGGCGACCGAATGGTTAAAAACATACCGACTATGAAACTCGGGTTCGTATCAGACTATTGTTAATTTGTCAAGGTGCTGACTTTCTGATAATACTAGTCTAGAAGACAACACCCGCGTGCGGCACTGTTTGGAAGTACTTGAAAATCATGAAATGGGTTGACCCAAAACTTGTGGGTGAAATTGGGTAGATAGAACGGAAACCGTCGATGGTTGTGCTAACACGAAATCATCGGGACCGAGGCTCTAAGAATACCGACCTTGTTCAAACTATTTACCACACCAGATTATGCACTCCTTCCCAAAAATTGTAACTAAGGTCTACTCAGCAAAGTTGTTGTATAAATTGGCCTTGTGGGTGTTTAAGAAACATAAAATCTACAACCTTAGTAAGCTCTCCTCCATGACTGATGACTGCATACAACGTAATTGTTTTTGATACAAGGATCCTTCTGGACGTAGGCGATCATAACCAGAGATTTTTCTAATATCTCTGGATTGCCACACATTTGTGGGAAAGATAGTGGAGTGGTTTCTCGTTGTTTTCTTCAGTTTGGAATTCTGAGCTTTACTTAACTGGTTGCCACACAAGCTTAGAGAGTTCATTCTACTTAGCTAATTAATTTGAACCTAGTGGAATAAAAGATGGATTCATGCCTTTCCCAAGGATAGTTGTTAGCACAACAGGTTAGACCGGAATTTGAACTCGACTCGCTGATTCCACTAACCCTATATCCTACTGCAATATAATATTTAACGAATATAAACAGTCTCTTCGAGACATGCTGATATGCACATGCACAAAATCCGTACAAAAGCTTAAACGGATGCTTATAGATCTTGATACAAAGAGAATATGCACACCTATCAGTCAGTTAAGTGCCACACGGGATAAACGCTTTGGCAATCACGTCTCTTTCGATTCCTGAATGACTAGGGAGAGTTTCCCGTAGAAAGCTGCCGTTACTTTCTGTGATAGACTGTTTGCCAACCATGGCTATAGGGCTCAGTATGTCCTGCTATTCAACCTATAGCTGGTTGGGAAAGAAGAAATGGATTCCTACTTTTCCCAAGTGGATTTGCGCGTAGATGAATGTAACGAACCTGACTGGAATGAAAAACGGTGGTATTTGAAAATTCAGATTCATGGGGATTAACTTTGTAAAAGAATGAGTCACTTTTATCCAATGGGCTGAGCATATTTGAAGCTGTATCTTCCGACTAAATGCCCATGAGTGAGTACTGAATAAGTGATAAAACAGTGTGGCAATGACTAATTTACTGACTAATTGAAATATTAATTAACAATAAATTTGGCACACATTTCTCAATCGATGTTAACGCAGTCCAATAATGAAATCTCGTATTTCTCTGTCGAGATGTACATTACGTGACCGTGGCAAGATTTACAATCATTTTATTACAAGCAGCTGATTTAGAATTAAAGTCAATGTTACAACGAATGGTATAAATTCTTCATTCATTATGCTTCCATTGAAATTGCTACCATAAATAAGAAAAATATTTTATCTGAGTTGGGTTCAATTTCTCCATTTTCGAATTGGCATTAATAAAGCTAACGAAATAACAAAGTCGCTGACGTCTATTTTTTCCCGTAGTTTAACTGGGAAACAATTTGTTGATAGTCAAATGAAAAATATATCTCTTAAATTATTAATAATCTGCATCTACCTCCTCTACTCGTGACAGTCAGTCTACTTTTTCAAATATCCATCGAAGTTGAACTCATCATAAATATGCGAGAATTTCACAGTTGTTTGTGTCCTAACAATATTTTTCTTTCCTCCTTCACTCACATGCTTGTGGATGTGCGGGTGATATAATGAATAGTGATTCAGAATAAGAAATCGGACAGTCGAGTTCGAATCCCAGTTAGGTTTCTTACATTCACTTACTCGCAGATACACTTGGGAAAGGTATGAATCCTTCCTTTTCTACCAAATATTGGTTAAATAGCAGGATTCGTATCAGGAAAAATCATTGTTATTCTCAAATAATTGCTGATGCTATATTCACTTGCAAAATTAAATATTCTTACAATACCAAAAATATGTTTCGTCTTTAAATAACACTCAAAGGGTTGATAAACCATAAAAATCAAAGCAATCAATCCCACACAAACTTCTCGGGGTTCGGCTACACCAACAACCAAATTTGATTTTTTTTTCAACATTCATACGTCAAACGCAGAATATATATGTGGAATACCACTCGGGCATGCGTTAGTTAATTTTTCTAGTGGAATATACAGTCAATCTCCTGAAACTCTTCTGGACGGTCTCCTTGTTTAAGTTGGTGAATGCTGCTATAATCCTTACCTACAGTTTATCTTTGGTGTTACAAGGAGTTTTGTTGGCCACTCGCTCAACTGCGTCCCACACATGAAGGGATTGCAGTATGGGGAGTTAAGTGACCAGGTGTAAGCCGTAATGTGGTTGAAGAAATTGTTTGACAGCCATGATTGGGTTCTTCTGCTTGTGTGGTGTGGTGCAGAGTCCTGTTGCCAGACATCACTTGATGTAGAAATCTGTGTTGTGCTTGAGGTCCTGTGGGAAGATTAATGGAGGCATAACGCAGCCATCACTAGTGTCCACTCCAAGCACCTTGATGTTGACTGGATATATTATCCAGCTCTTTCCGAATTCTCTGCACTGTCCTCAGTTTGACACACAAACACTCTGAAATGTTCGTATTGGATTATCCGGCGGGAATTCCAAGCAGTACAGCATGCCGTTTCAAAATTCCTGGCGGAGTGAATTGCGATATGGTGCTGTTTTTCTCCAAAACGTTGTCCAACTTACCATACTATACTGTGTAGGTGACGAAGAAAAAAAGATAACGTTGCTCTTGGGGCCGGTTCCAGTGCTTGGATGAGTATCACCACCAGAATCAGGAATAGCTGCGCTATATTGAGTCTAGTTAGTTTCCTCTTCGTCAACGAGACTCGCTGACCCGGTGTTAGGAAGCTTACCTAGCACCGTAACGGTCCGGGTTCGATTCTCGGTAGTGGATGCGCACAAAGAGGAAGAAACGGCCATCCAGTGTATTCTGTTGAAGTGTCTTATTCTAGACTCAATGAATTATTACGTGAAATTAATTAAATCTCCAATCTTTGTCTCTCTCTATCTCTCTCTCTCTCTCTATATATATATATATATAGGTTGGTAAACATACATACACACACACACACACACATATATATATATATATATATATATATATATATATGTGTGTGTGTGTGTGTTACATGCCTCCATTTATCTTCCCATAATGGTATCCGAAACAAAAGTGAAGATGATAAGGTAAGGTGGACTTTTTTTAATCAAAGACGTGTTTTGGTAGAGGAATCTTATGTTCTCCGTGGTATCATCAATTTGATTGAAAGAAAGATAGAACTCTGTATTAGGAGATTGTTTTCATCAAAGATAACATAAGTTTTCTCCGGCAAAACGCGTTTTTGATAAAAAATATTCAACTTTCTCACATTAACTGTCTTAAACGCTATATAAAACGTATAAAAAATAGGTAAAAAAAATCACAAAAATGGGTAAAATCACCCCGCATCCGAAATGCAAAGTTGAGGCCACCATTTCAGAGGGCAAATATTACCTATCTCGTTCATTACTTCAGACGGTTAATTTTATCTGCCCCGATTCCCTACTAATGTTATATAATAAAACATTTTTTTTTGCTAAGCAGCGGATTTTGTAAAAGATGGACATATCTTTGCCGTTGAGGCCCAGTTATAAATCCCTTCAGGTCGGGTAACCAAGTCTGCTTCAACGGTCTTCGACTGAGGCCATTTCCAAGTATCTAGTGAATCCCAAGTTTTATCCTACAAAATTATGAGAAAAAATATCCTCTCAACATCCGGCCATGAGGCTTTCTTAGTATTTCCGTTCATGAATAAAGCTGCACAATGCGTCGGCCTATTGCTTAACTGAATATCTTCAGGTAAATGACGATACAGAACAGGATACAGAATAAGATATTTATTCTAGCCGATCTTAATTCACCAAACCATGTACATGTTAACACCTCCAATCAGTTAAGTTCAGAAGCCAATCAGAGCCATGACTGAAATACAATCAGAGTATGGGAACACCGATGTGCTGTAATGTTTAGCAAGCTTCTCTCGCTAGATCAATTACGACTAAATAATGTGTTAGATCCTTACTGAGTTCCGCATCTAAGCTACACTTAGAAAATCATTTGTATACGATATTTTCTGATATTCTGAGATTAGCACAAGCCCCAGGAAGCCATCCCTACCACCCTTTACCTCTTTCTTTGGAGGGGGCTGGGTTTATTGCCGGGCGTCTGAGGCGTCTTCCAAAAGGGAAGAGCCGATGGGTTTTGGAATTTTTCCACAATACTGCCGATAAATCCACTTCAAACTGACCTTGTGTCGCATCTGTTGCGTGGTGGGCGCACTAGTAAATACATATATAATGAGAAGATTGTCTGGTGTAGCGTATTATTATTATTAATATTACTGATACTGCAAAAGGAAATATCATAACAAAGTTCTGACGCTACACGTCGGTTCCAGTTGATCCATCTTGCGTAAAAATACCTTAACACACTCCTATAATTAACCAGCTTGAAAGTACAGAAAAAATAAGTGTAACTGGAAGGCAATACTGGTAATCATAAAACACTAACCTGGGAAACAAAGTATTAAGTCCGCAGAAAAATATGTCCGTCAAACGAACTCCTTTTGTGACAATACCCTGATGAAATAGGGGTGCATCTAATATCTTCGCGCGTCTTTTATGGTGTTAGATACGGTATATATACATATATTTATATGGTCAAGTATTGAGGAAAGAAGATTATCGTCTAATAAAATATTATATTTTCGGTGAACTAATCTTTGAACAGCGGTACAAAAAAAAAAATAAAAGAGTAAAGGCTTGAAAAAGCGCCCCATCCTGTGAAAGCAACTACGGAAGTCAACAACAAAGACTGCCGACAGGGATAATTGGCAGTCTAGCTTCTTCCAAACATCTCCTCTAAGGGAAACAGTAGAAGTCGAAACAATGCTATTAAAATGGTTATACCTCTGTATTTGGATACATATAGGGAATCGTGTAAGTTAATTAATGATGAAAATAGGGGAAAATATTTTACCCAACAAATATTTTTTTAGCGTAAGCCACTTCCTTGTGAATGTATTTAATTCTGTGGTGAACATGAAACATAACATTTCAAATGAAAATTCACCTACATATCTACGGGACATATTCATACATTCTCGTATATATATATATATATATATATATATATATATATATATATATATATATATATATATATATATATATATATATATATATATTGGCCGAAACTAGTCGAGGAATCTAAATGAAATAATAATAAAAACGAAGGAATATTAATATCCAACCCAGTGTTTCTGAAGATTTTAATTTTTTAATATTTTTATATTTTTTATTTTTATACATATATATATATATTTTTAACATTTTTTATAAACATCAAATGCACATTAACTATAATTTTTTCCTTTAAAATATAAAAAAATACACAATCCCAGTCGGCGAGAACAAAAAATTAAATTAATTATCTATTATAAAAAATTTAGAACAGCTAACCTTATCGCCAACAGCAACAATTCACTTGCAAGATACAAATTGCAGAGCACTAGGATCATTTATGAATTCATTTGTACTTTGAGGAACTGCGTTTCTGGAAAACAAAATTCATGAATAATTATATTGGACATACCACTACATGACTATCATGATGTCTGACATTAAATCTCTCTGACTATAGATCAATTAAGACTCATTTAAACATACATGGAAACCTACCAAACTCGTTTCGTAGAAAATATAATAGCTTCATTTACATGTAAAAAAGGCTGAAAATAATGAAAGCGTTAATAATGTAAATGATAAAGCCAACACTAATAACATCAACTATGAACATGGCCACAATGAGGTGTCCGTGTTTGGAAAATAACAATAATAAAAATAAAAACATTCATATCACTCCAGATACATATAAAAACATCTAAACATTAAGTTAAAATATTAAAATACAAAACAACATGTTTGAAAATGGCCAATAGAAAAGCTGGAACTGCTCGGATATACATAATATTTGGACAGTTTTTACACACTTTATGTCCAGAAAAGAAATCACTTATAAGAACACAAGAAAAATTGAATAAAATCTTAATCGCACTACTTTATTAAATCGCTTTAATAAAACTTGTATAAAAGAGGTATTTCTGCTCAAATGCACAATTATATATATATATATATATATATATATATATATATATATATATATATATATATATATATATATATATATATAGAGAGAGAGAGAGAGAGAGAGAGAGATAAATAGATAGATAGGCTCAAGTGGAGTGAAAATCAAGCTGAAGAAAGATCAGAAAGTAGTTATTATAGAAAAATCAGAGCGCGTCTGTTTCCCTTGTACATCAGCCCTAATAATTTGATGTCACTGTTGAAAACTTTCGATATATGAAAACGTTGTTTTTCACGATCAACTCAACGCATAGTTTATTTCTAAAATAGTCATAATTAATGAGGTTTATGATAAGAATGAAAGTGTGGGTAGTGGGTAGTGATGATTATGAGGAAAACGAAGGTACATAACGATTGAAAATTTACATGAAAAGGCGATTTTATGATACAAGAAATTTAAGTATCAGGAAATAGTTTTCATTGTGTTATAAAACCATGCTTATCAAATTTAACAGTTTACATATCAGTTAAAAAAATTTCTTCTTCAGAATGTTGGCGATCATGGCTCTCCACAATTTCCTGTCCTTTGTAGCTCTTAATAAATGTTGTATTTTTGTTATCTATCCTAATCCTTGTTCCGCCATCCACTTACTCAAACTCGCCGGGTAGCTTATGTGTACCCTATCCCTCTTGCTCTTAATATGTCCTGTGAGTGTAAATTTTACTAGCCTTCTTTCCTCATTATGTGAACTAGACATTTTAACTGTCTCTTCCTGATGTTAAGTTAAGTATAAGTAGGCTCTATACTTCCTCTAATTGCTATCAGTACTTTTTTGTCGCTAAACTTAAAGATCACGCACCTGAAAATAAATAGAATTGGGTAAATGTTAGTGTTGCAATTAAAAATAATGATAATTCTTTCCACACAGATCATCATTAGCGATAAACAAAGCAGAAGGCTGTGGATGACCATTACTAGTAAGATAATGCTGATATTGATATCTATTAATATTTTCTCACTGCTTTAATACTCTAAGCTGTTTTTCTTTTCTTTTTTTTTTAACTCTAATTTCATCATTTGATGTCTTATCGAGGAAGAGGAAAGAAAATCTCTTATTTGTTGTAAAATAAGAAATGAGTTTTAAATTAAGAAGTGGCTTAAGAGCAAGCGAAAGAGTAAATGACATCATAGTTTAATCCATTAAATATTGCTTCGTATGATTAAATTCAAAACTACTTTATTAGGATTAAGCAAAGAAAAAAAAATAACCCCACCCACCGACGGAAAGTCTTGTGAATGCGTGATTATAAGAAAGAAAAGAAAAAGAGAAACATCTTGTCGTGCCAAGCGAATATGACGTTTACAGCCGTTGACATGATCTGTGCTGATGACTTGCTACTGATTCATCTAATAATTCGGAAAATATTCAGATGACTTAGTTTTGTTCCTTTTTAAATCGCACATATTTCGTTTGTGATACGATCGAGGCCAACATTCACCCACCCGTTTTTAGTGTAGCAAGGGTTTTATAAGGCAGCAATTGAAAAATATTTTTTCACTGGTTAAATTTTTATTCGGAGACATGGTATTAAACAATTCAGCTCCCCCTATCATATAGAAATATTCATGCCTAAATTAAAGCCAGGTGTCTAAAAAAGTTGTAAATGCAAAAACAAAAAACAAACAAAAAAAAAATTAATGATATTTATAACAGTAACCTGAAAATTAGGACTTAGAAATATTTCAAATTCTGATTAAAATTACGATGTCAAAATCGATCGACATTTAATAAACAATGGAAATAAAGCCAACAATAACATGGGATGAGGTAAAATCTGAAGATAAGTAAGTCAGCAGAACGATAAAATTAATAGATTTGTGCAAAATAAACCATGTAAAAATCTGATTTATCGCCTACTGTCACTAGTTGTCTACAGCTTGAATCCATCGGAGGAAATTTTGCCGACCGACATTTTAAGCAAATAAATTTTATACCTGATCTTGTCCAGTTGTCAAGTATTGATCATACTGTTTATTTTTTATTTTTCATTTTTTATGAGCATCAGGTAATTTTAGCCGAGCATGATCATGCTTAGTAAATTCTCAAATTTGAACTTTATTTCATGCTTATTTCAAATTTAATATTTGAAAGAGGTGTAAATGTTTAAAATAAAAATCTCTAAAAAAATTTCCAGAAAATGTCAAAAAGTGTCGCTATAATTGGTCATCGGTATTAATATTAAAGAGATTTCTAAAAATCATGAGAACAGTGGGTGTATTGCAAATATTCGAAGGGACTAAAAGTTCAATGCCATATATTCTCTACCCACGACATCGTAGAATTGAAAATGCACAACCAATGATGTGTAACAAAGAAAGAGAAAACAACAAACCAGAACTGAAGCTGCATTCAAGTCCATCTATTTTGGTTTTCTTACGTTAACGCATCGTCACACAATCGATTTTCCTGGTCTAACATTTTGCTCGCTCGCTGAAAAAGCTTCTTGATGCGAATATGATTGGAAGTGCGAATAGGCGGAACGGACAAAGGTTGGTTTCAAACCCTGAGGAAAGACTACTACAGTTAACTCTTACTGAGTTGCTAGGGAAGTAGATAAAGCCAGTCGGCAGTCTTTTCTGCACATCCTAAATTATTTGGAAAGATCAACACTTCTTTTGAGATCAAGAAGTCACATTGTCACAAACATATTGGGGATACCGCGCAAGAAATCCACATCTTAAATTTTACTTGCATTAAGTTATAATAGCAAGTTATCAATTCTCCTTTAAGTTTAAAAAGGTTTTAATATGTCCTGGATGCCTTAATGATACATATTATATCCTTTCTGAAGATGATATCGAGGAATAATAATGTCAATATCTAAAATCACAAAATATTAGGTTGGTGCATAATTATCAGGCATTTTAAAACAATATTTATTATGAAAAAAGAAACATAACAGTTCAACAATAGCATTTTAAATGAGTATGATTATCGACACGGAATTTTATAACCTGAAAATAAAATAATATTTTTAGTAAAAAAAAGTAAAACAGCAGTTTTTATTAACACGTTACTCGCCTACAAAACGTTTGATAATTATGCACCAACGCAATATCTTCTTCTCCTCATATTATGAGTTTTATTGTTTTGCTGCCTCATTGTTCAATTTAGATTATTACCACATTATCGTTGAAACAGAAATAGAACAGGCTGTTATGAAAAATTTTGAATATATTCATGTTTGCTCAAATTTGGTACAGAGGAAAGATGATGTCAAATGTGTTGCCTTCTAACAAATATTATCGGACATTTTAAAATTAATGTTATTAAATATTACTACATGTTTGTATATATCAACTTTGGCAAAAGAAGCTTTTTAATCTAGGTAAAAAATCTATTTATTTTTACATGAAAACTATTTGGCTTATTAATGTAATGCGATTATTATTTCTTGCTGCAAGGAACGGTAAAATATTGGCAAGGCACTCCTTTATCAGAAACTTAAGGAAGGCTGTGGAGAATTGTAATCAGAAATAAGATGATTTAAATATGTTATTGATGTTTACATAGTGCCTTCAGATTTTTGTCATAATAATTTTTTTCATGCGTAATAGATTTATATCGAGAAATAGAACATGTCACGTCCTGGGTATAACGATAAACTACATCCGGCAGCAAGGCCTCTGATTGTGAACTTTTGAGGAGCATGGAACCACCTCTTAATTGCTGTTGCTGCCAGGTTCACCCTGACGTGGCGGGGTAGCACCTGTTTTAAGGTCCAAGCTATGGGCAAATAGTTAACTCCCAAACTGGGGACAAAACACTATGAAAGTATAAAAATGGATTTTTATAGTAAAAATACCAGCAATACATTTTAAAAAAATATTACGAGAAATATATTTTTGGAAAAAAATATTACCAGCAATACATTTGACCTTCGACAAAAAACATCTTTACAAAAATATGTCAATAAAACCTGTTGTAAAAACTGATTTCTTACAAAGAATAAATATACTATTCATGAAACTATCCGAAAAAAAGAAAATGTCGGCATTAAATAACCCATTGAGGTTGATATACCGTAAATTAAAATAAACCTAATAAACTAAACCAAAGTACATATCATTCCTCTTGTCGAATATTCCCTTAGAAAACAAATCTATGAAAACAATTCTCTGTGTCGTTAGGTCATATTCGAGTAATGGAAAAAGACATAAATGTACTTTGATTATTTTAAGGGTTAAAATCGATAAAAAATATTGATCTTTCGAAACAGGAATCAGCTTTCATAGGCTATGATTTTGTTTATTATCAAATCAGAAGTAAAAGATTTGTAAAAAATAGGAAATGGAAGTGACTAATAAAAAAAATGAAATAAATGAAGAGAGGAATATAAAAATTAACATAGAAAGACTAAAGGATTTATTATGGAGAAAGAATAAGGGTGGAGAGGGAAAAATCTCAGCGGAAATTAGAAAAGACGACTTCAAGAATAGAAAATAGAAGGTTGGGGGGGTCAATAAAATATAATTAGACACGAAGAAAGCAAAATTAACTTTTAAACGGCGGGCATCATTAATTGATGTTTCGCTGGAGATTAGCGGACACCATTAATTAATGATTCAAAGTTTTTCCAACGATACAGGCATCATTCATGTCTAGGATACACAATGTGACATCATTTCTCGGAGAATGGGCCGGTAAATAAAATTTTAAGAAATCTACAAATAGCGTCATGTCTGCATGCATACGTTTAAAAAAAGGAAAGAGGAAAAAAAAAAAATGGTGATAACTTGGCACAAAGTAGGCACAAGAACATATGCATGCTTCAAGGAATATCATACTGTTAAGAAATATTAAATTTAATACCCTTTCATTTCTTTTCTTTTTTCTTTATTTTTATAATCTGAAAGGTTTAAAACATCATTTTTATACTTGGTTGATTTTGTTTAGCAGCATATAGATACCTCTATGGGTTCTTTAATGCCGAAATCTATATATGTTGTACGTAATTTCATACTTTCAGGCTAAAGTTATGTTTTTTTAGATATATAGTTCGTACATCATAAAATGTATTATTGGTATTTTTATATTTTTTTTAGTGCTGCATTGATTGTCATTTTGCTAAAAAAAACCCCATTGTTGCTCATTTTATTATAAAAACGCACTCCTCAGGGTAGACCTGGGAATAACAGCAATTAAGAGGTGGTTCCATGCCCCTCAAAACCTTCAATCTCTCGATCAGAGGCCTTGCTGCCGGATGTAGTTTATTGCCATATCAAGGACGAATTATTTTTATAGTTTTTGTATATAATTAAAGTAAAAATTAGAATAAAAGCTGTGCTTTACAAATTCATTTTATCGTTTTTTACTCGTTTGGCGGGTGTGTTCGGAAAACGTTTTCCCGCTGTTTAAGAGTTAAAAGAGATTACTAAACAAAAGAAACAAGGAACAAGGAAAACGGAACCAAATTGGAATAATTTTGTTGTAATCTTGAAAATATGTCACTTCATTTAGGTGTTTATGTAGTTATTTTCATTGCTGTCTGTCCATTGCTTTTTTTTTCTATCTTTTTTTTTCAATTGTTTGCCTCATTGATTTGCGTTTTCTGTTCATTTTCAAACTCAAATTTGAAAAATCCGCTGCGAAAAGTAACATTTTTCCTTCTTTTTACCCTATTTTTCTCGCAGTAACTTTTTAAAAATACAATTGTAATTAACATGATCAGCTTGTCATAAACGAGAGAGAAAAGTTTGATGTAACCGCCAGATGGTGTATGCACATGCGCACTGGTCTAGCCACTCAGGCTTGTAAGTTACGTTGATATCTTCATTTTCTCTCTTTACCCGTTCTTTCCTCTTGTATTTTTAATGTTTTCCTATTTCATTCTTTCTGGCTTTTTATTAATTTCAATCGCATGAACAAATATGCATGTATGCAAATGTAAGAATCATAGAGTGACATGCAGGTATTATTATTTTTGTACCCAATAATTACAAAACCCAAATTGTGCAAATGTATATATTAACAGATGCTGTGTATATTTTAAAACTAATATTTTGAATGTCGAATTTCGGCTAAGATACAATAGTTTTAATTAATATTTTCTTAAACCATCTGAACGTACGAGAATTGGATGAAAAAATTCATTGACTGATTATGAAGGAGCAATGCTAGAGCTATGAAATCTTGTTTGCATTAATTTCTAATTTCTTCTAATTAATAACTGCATTGTTTATAAACTGGACTGTTAAAAGAAGGCTTCAAGAATAACTAGTTGCGACTTCTATTGAAAATGGAAAAAAAATCTGCTCCAACTTTATCAGCAGTGCAAAAGTAGGCAGTTGAATTTAGGAGAAGAGGGAGTCTTGAAGATGACGTTCTGCAACTGCCACTACAGAGAAACTACATTGATCGTATTCATTACATGGTAATGGATTTACAGGTGATTAATTATAAATCAAATATCCAATGCTATTAGTATATCCCGTGAGAGAGTTGAGAACATTTTACACAATGAACTTGGCACGACGAAGGTTTCCACTCAGTGGGTTCCACGTCTTCTGACATCTGATCAAAAATACACCGGGAAGATTGTATCAAGAGAAAATCTGTCATTGTTTGAGGCAGATACAGATGGTTTCCTAACCTAGGGTGAGCGTTGAATTCATTGCTTTCATTCTATGCATTGGAAACACTCATCATCTGCTTAGATAGTTACGATCGTTTCATCTGCAGGGAAGATGATGGCCTCAGTTTTGTTGGTATGCAAATAAACATTGTATTTATTGACTTTAAATGGAACACACCATGGAGAGTTTTATGCCAACTTGCTGAGACAGTTACGAAAGGCTGTCAAGATCAAACGTTCAGAAAAAATACCAAAGGGGTTTTCTTCAGCTGGACAATACTCTAGGACACAGGTCCTTGGTTTCAATGACTGTTGTGCGTTACTCTGGCTTTGAACTGATTGATCACTCTCTATTCTCTTGATTTGACCTCAGTTGACTATCATCTGTTCCCCAACATGAAAAAACACTTGACTGGGAATCATTGATGATCACGTCATATCTGCTGTTGAAGACTTTTTTGACCAACAGGATGACACCAACAGGACCCACGCATTGCGACACCGATGGAAGAAGGTTGTGAACTCCAGGTGGTATAATGTGTAAAAAAACCTTATTTGGTCAAATTCCATGTGAGTATCTTGGTCAGCTTATGAACTTTTCAGACGACTCTGGTAAGTTACCCGATATTTTTTTTTCAAATCATGTTTTGTTGAATTTGAATAACAAGCTTTCTTTATTTAATTTCTTATTCAATAAAATATTTTTGAATGCTCATGAGTCAGAAGATAAAAAAAGAATTACTAAAAATACAAATAATTGATTATTGTATCTTTGTAGATCACGAGTTACCTTACATTTATTCTGAAACTATTTGAAACACGGTTACTCTTATACTCTGAGGATTTTACCGAGTAGTTCGAACTTTACCGTTTCAGCCATGAAGCTCGGGTTAGAATTTCATCATGGTCGATTTGTCAAAGAGGTGACATTAAAAGTCTAGAAAGACGTTGAAGTGTGCCTAAAAACAATGCCACAGATCAACCCAAGCCTTGTGAGTGAAAATTGGGTTGACGAAATTCTTTTGTAACCGTCGATGATTGCTTTAACAAGCACTCACAAATCATTGTGGCCTAAGGTTTGAACGTAATGGGCTTCTTCAACTACTGATCACACAAAATTAAAATCTATCTCTCAGAACTAAGCTTCGCTCAGAATGATTGCAGTATAAACCGCAGGTTTGCTCTGTGGGTGTTGATGAAATGCAAATGTGCCAGAGCAGAGATTTGCTAGGAACCCTAGCAGACACCACAGTAAGCCTTTGACGCAGTTTTCCAAAAGTATAATTTGTTTAAAAAGAAAAGAAAAAACAGAAAGTTGTTTTTTCTTTTGTATGAAGCTAATCAAATACTAATAATGTTGCTCGTTAATTCTGATATTAATTAAAGTCGATTTTGTTTTACATAAAATAACTTGCAAAAAACGAGTTGTTTTCACAAACAAATACACATTTCCATAGGTCATAACTCTAAGATGAATAAATAGTGAGGTAAAGTTACAGATAAATAAAAAAATGAATTTCATTAATAAGTATCCTTATCATTTTGATATTTTACATTTTAGGAACATAGGAATATACTGGTCATTTGGTTAATGAGTAGGAGAGACATTTGAGTAATCAATTCTTTCCTTAATTGTTGTCATAACATTATTAGATTATAGCTGTATTTAATATTAACAAAGTACAGCTAGATTTTATTCATTATTTTTTATATAATTTTTAACTGTCACCGATATAGAGCAACATTAAGAGAAATTTACTTAACTTTAATAAGGGAGCAGTCACAATTACTCGAATGATCTGAGACTTAGCTCTTCTCAAAGTTATGGTCAAAGCCCCTCTCCTCAGATTTCCGCAATAAAATGCACATCAAAGCTGGTGATTTGGAAGAAAAAGGCGGAGGCTTAACTGTAGAAGATAAATAAGAAAAAAGAAAAAAAAAGAAGAAATGTCTGGGCGAAGAGATCGATACGATGCAAAGCGAAGATTGAAAGAGCAATTTGCAAAAACGTTTTGTCACAATAGGATAAAAAGAGCTTTTTGAATAGTAAGTGATAAGATGATTCCTCGTCCATCTTAGGTTGTCTCTGAGGAAATCAGAAATGGATTGGGACGAGAGTTTATCCCTCCGATCAGTCGATACGGAAGTGGTTTAGGCAAAGATCGAATATTTCCCAATGATCCTTCCTTAATTCCTCGAATCATGTCAACATGGGATAATCGAATGCTCGCACACACAATATTCACAAATTTACGTGTTCAAATATGTGTACGCGTGTAAATGTTAACATAGGTTAACGTACAAGTGTCTATACTATAACATTTCCATAAAGAAATTCCATGAATTTCTGTTGACTTGATTTACGCATTCGTATTTGAAAGCGTGAATGGATTCCGCTATAGAATCTGATGCTTGAAACATACACAACAGATAAAGATGTGTATGATACAAATTTAATTGAATAATATAATAATAATAATAATAATAATAATAATTTAATACGTACATGATGCACACACACACACACACACATATATATGTTCAGAGAAAAATACTTTATATATGGGCAGTAACATGTAACCTATGTCAAATTTATTTACTTACTATCATCATGGTATAAGTTGACAATTAATGTGAAGAGTGAATTCACCACACAGTATCAATGATTAACTAAACAGACTAGCTCGTTAATCATTACTTTACACCGAGGTAGTCATATTAAATTTTATCATGCAAGTTAATGTTTTCACAATAGAATTTATATTCTTTTTCTTCTATGTGCCGTGTCCCTTCAGGGTGTTGCTTATAATGCCTCTCCACAATTTCCTGTCTTTTTTAGCTCAATTTATTTCGCTTATTTGTTATTTCTCTTAAACTTTGTTCCGTCATCTATTTACTTAAGCTCGTGAGGTAGGTTATGCTTTGCTTTCCTATATCTCTCTTGCCTTCAGTCGGTCTTATGAGTATTACATTTTCCAAGTCCTCTTTCCTCATTATGTGATCTAAATATTTCAACTGTCTCTTTTTGTTGTTAAGTATAAGTGTTTTTTGCTTTCCTTTTTTCTAAAACTTCGTCTTTGCTCACATGTCCGTTCCATTGTATTCTCAGCATCCTTCTGTAGAAACATATTTCTGTTGCTTCAATTCACTTCTTCATTTGTGCGTAGATAGTCGGATATTCCCTGTCCATACTAGGACTGATATTACATCAGTTCAGTACTCTTTTCTTTGTTGCTGTTACCAAACCAATATGGGTAATGCTTATCTGAATCAAATAAGTGTTACATACATTTTTATTTATAAATAAATCCAAAAGATACCATTCTCACAATCATATATTTGATTAACAAAATATCCCATATGACTGAATAAATTATTATTTTTTATTTTAATATTGGCTCGTTGACATTCTATAAACTTCATTAGTCTTTCCTCCGCTGATTTTATTATTATTTCAAATTTCACTTTACTTGAACCAGCTTCATGTTTGAATATTGTTTATCATCCTCATATGCTTCTCTATTAATGATTGACCACAAGTTTTCATTTCAATTAATATCTGGGGTTGCTAGGGAATGTTCTGTTATTTGAGGCTTTGAAATATTTTTGGTAAATAAACAATAGTCAGCTTTGAAGTATAAAGGGAGATTGTCTTGCATGAACATATTCTTTAATTTAAAGCTTCTTGGTATTGTTCTCTACCAGAAATGACTTGTCCAAAAAATTACAGAAATTCTTTGTATTTATCTTCAAGTCCACATCAACCAATAATTGTACTACATATCATAAAATATTATTCTATTTCACGCGGTTGTTGTGTTCTAAGAATGATCCAACTTCTAATGTGTCTCAACATTTATCATTAAAATTTACTACTGATAGTTCATTTTATGTACATATTCGACTAACTTCCCATTTTTTTCTTTTTGTGATGTGCCCTCACCATAATGTTGTCATTGTTTTGTTTTCACATCATCAACCAAATTTTTACTATTCTGCATCATTGCTTTTCAGTTATATTAGCAACCTCAGCTTCTGTTCTTCTGTTGGGCAATATTCTATTATATATATTTATTTACAATATGATGAACAACATTCGAATGGCATAATAAAATCACACACAACAAAATAAGTTATTGTAAGTCTTTCTAATAAAAAAAATATTATAAACAGAAAATCACGTGATAATTGTAACATTAATATTGATTGGTTAGTCCCAATTTTACGAGAACATTACATTGCGTATTTTGAAATATTCTGTGCATTTTCATAATTTCAAATTATTTTATTTACTGATTATATACGTGTCATTTTTAGTCTCTTTGTAATTAACTACATTTTCGCACAATATTTTTTTCTTTTAATGTGTCGTGAGTGATTACGACTCTCCATAACTTCCTATCCTTTGTAGCTCTTAGTAATATTTGTCATTTTATCATCTCTCCCACTCTCCGTTCTATCATCCAATCACATAAGTTCGTTAGGGAGGTAGCTCAATGGCCCCAGTCACATTTGCCATTCGATATGTTCTATGAATGTTAAATTTGTCAAACTTTCGATCCTCATCATTTTCAGCTATCTCTTTCTGATTCTAAGTACATGGTGCGGCAGAAATATTCCCCACGTATCTACCTCCCAGAAATACCACCCACATAATGGTAAGATGCTAGTAGCAATGGTGTTTTCATCTAGCCATTATGTGGGAGGTATTTTTGTTTCCATTTTTTTATGCCTTCTTCGTTGTTTGAGGTTAAATGTTATTGTGTTTTTAGGCAACAGGGGCTTACGGCCGTATCAGGTTGAAACATCGGTTCCGTACGATCACCGACGTTAAGCAACGTCGAGATTGCTCAATACCTAGAGGGATAACCGCTTGAGAATACCATAACACATAAAGCTTGGATGTGTGGGTGATGTAATGGATACAGGCTCGGAAATGCAAATCGGAGAGCGGCGTTCGTTATATTACCTTACGCACAAATACCATTTGGAAAGGTATTAAATCACACCTCCCCAGCTATGGATTAATTTGTAGAACTTTTATACGTAAATCATTATTATCTCCAAAAAGTTCTTACAATCTAAAAATATTGATAAACCATAAAAACTAAATTAATCAATCAATTTAGACAATAATTTGTGAGAGAACATTGGATATATTTATATGCAATAGTGCGTTTCATTTATCAGTATAGCTGGCTACTCATATCTTAGTATGAATATTTGTTAGGATAATCCCTGTTGCAAACGCATGCTCAGGTATATTTATTTCTCATCAACACTCTCAGAGCTAACACGTAGTTTATACTGCAATGATTCTGAGGGTTCCTTAGTTATAGTGTCTGTGAGCGCGCGCCTAATCTGGTATGATCACCATTTAGAACAAAGCCAGTACGCACGTAACCTTGGTCATGATGACTTGTGTTTTTATATGAGTACAACATTCGACGGATTCTGTACTGTTTTCACCCTCAAGGCTGATGTCAACACATAGTGGGATTTCTAACCATTTCCCAACGGTACGGCAGGTCGATATTATCATTGTCACCTTCCTGGTTAATTGACGATTATAAGATTCGAACGCAGGTTTCATGGTCATAACGTTAACGTGCCAGCCGACCACGTTTGAAACATATGAGTTTTATAAGTTAATTATATTTGTTTATGGGGATTTATATACGATATTGTTTTCAGCTGAGCGGATTATGGGTCGCATAATCTATTGAGCGGATTATGGGTCATATAATCTAGGTATGGGTAAATAGCACTTGGATGGCAACTGGTCTACCGCAGAATTAAATGGCAACCTATGGTGGGAAAAAATCTGCCTCGTCAGTCATGTATCGAAAGATACATGATTGTCTAAGCGTATATCACGCATGGCACATAACTGACAATCTATCTATCTATCTATCTATACACTGTGGCTCTGTTAGGCTTTTTTTTGGGAAGTGCAGAGAAGTTTTTAGCACCCCACTCCTAAATACCTACTTTCTCTCTCCAGTAGCGTTTATGTTTATAAATGTATATTTTGAAATGTATGAAGAGATTGTTAGAGCTATATTATGGCTATGAATGTCTCCCTTGGCTTGTCTCATTTCCTCTGTGAATTTGCGCAGGTATACACTTTTATAGCTTTTTACGGAAACACACTGATCATATGTTGCTTGATTACCACGAGGGTTATGATGGAAATATGCCTTTTTATATAAATACTGAAGTACTTATGTGAGGATATTGGAATGTGCGTGTGTGTACCTATGTACATTCATCTACATTAGTATATTATATTAAGCATGAAATGTGAATAGGCTTACTTATAGTTAGTAGATATTTTATGAAGGTATATACCATTTGGGGGGATTTGTACGTATAAGTACGTATTTGTACACAAAAGTGTCTATATATGAATGAAATTTTATCACTTTATTGTTAGTGGATGCTCATATTTGTGTAGACGCTCCGTTTATTTATTAAACAGTATATTTATATATTTTCGTCTAATGGACTGAATATTCGAGGAATTTTAAACAAACGGAACGTCTACTCGAATATGAGTATCCACTAAAAATATCGTTTATAGTAATAAAGTCTGTCAGATTAATAAATACAAATTCCATTCCTTCTTTAGATATGAATGTAAATGTTTTATTGCAAATCCATTCATATACACACGCCCAAAATATATAATTCAAAATAAATATTAGAGTCGTATAAGTAAGTTTTATGATAGTACATATAATTTTTATAAAGATAATATATTGTGTATATTATATAACACTCATCTTTCTCATTCGAGAATTTATGTGTACATGTTGATATAAGTATCTGTGTTTCTGGTTGTATGTGTGTGTGCGCGATTAGTTTAACAGAAAATACAAAAGTAATTCATATATGTCATTAGTTGCCTCTTGTTTCTCTATCTCTTTCTCGTTTGTTGTATTTGTCTCTGTGTGTTTGTTCTTCAAACAGCAATCTACTACTAATCTTTATTGGTAGGATTGTCGTCAGCCACTTTGGGAATTGTGATTTAAAGTGTCTATTCAGGGGATCACTTCCGGTCCTACTTATTCCAATATGGCAACGCGTACGAGACTTGACATTTAGTCTCGGAAGAGTGCACAATGTACATAATGGTAATTAAAAGGGAACATTCAAACACTATTTCAGTTATTATTACTGCTATTATTACTGCTGTTATTACTATTACTGCTACTTACAAAACGGCAAACAACATTACTAATCCCACTTATATTAAAGAAGAACATACAGTTTAGAAAGATGAAACTAAATGTTTAAAATCTATGAAGAAGAACTCGAGAAAATACAAGAAAATGAAGAAAATACATGAGTAAGATTATTATTGTTATTATTATTATTATTATTATTATTACGTTTTGAATCTGGTTGTTTGACGAGCTGCCTCCAAGTTTCAACCAGAAGACTCAAGGGACCTCATGTCAACAGATCATAGTTGTTGGTACATTTAGTTGGGTATGTAGTTGACATTTTCAGTATCATTTTTCTTAATTATATGATTTCAGTGATATACATTTGGTAGCTTGAATTTCATTAAAATATGTATATATAGGCAGATAAAATTCACGCGTAGTTAAAATGTGTAAATGGATAAAATGTAGAGTCTGAAAAACTAAAATTCAGTAAAATCGTAGAGTAACTGGCAAAATATGAGAAAAAATCGGCAAAGTTTAACACATATACCCATAAAAAATATCGTGACAAAAATACGTTTTTTTCTTTTGATTTCGCGTTTAATTTTTCTAGTTGTACATTCTCTTTTATCTTGAGAATTGACAACGAAAGAATTAAATACCATTAATTTTTTAAGATTTATTATTTACCATATTATACATAAATAACTATGGAAACGTTTTTATTCTCAAATTTATAAAAATGCTTTTGAAGAAAAGAACAAGTAAATTTAAATAAAAACGGAACAACGTGTAAGAGTAATTATAAATTTTCAGAAAATGTATTTTCCTGGCAATTCTTTCATTTGCTCTCTCTACATAAATTCACTGAATTAGTTTACGTACATCTGAATTTATACTTTCTTTCTCGAAAACTGACAACAAAAATGTTAAACAATACTTATCTATTAGACTATTTATTTACAAGAATAGTGTTTAATGCTTTGTTGCCAATTCTCAAGAAAAAGAGGATGCATAAATCCAGTTTCATATATTTGGGTTTTCTTAAAAAAAATGACTTTTTAAACATTAAAAATTGCCGAGGGATTATATAGTAATAGCGATGTCAAGGGGAAAAAAAACATTCTTTTGACACGCCGATTTGTCGGGTACGTATGTTAACTTTGCCGAGAAGTTATTGTAAAATAAGTAGAATTCTGTTCATACATGAGAATATGCATTCGAATTCTATTAATATAGGTCTTTTAAATATTCATCCATAATCTGTCAAATTTCCAGAGGATGTAGGAAGTACCCATGAGTGCAATGAATAACACTCGGGCTTTCAACCTAGATATGCAGAGGGAAATGGTCGGGTGCTCAGCTGCACAGGGACCCTACAACCACACCCAGTCATAGGACTGACGATGATGATGATGATGATGATGATGATGATGATGATGATTCCCTTATCATGTGCGTCAGAATCATGTCTCCTACTCCATGAAGACAACATTTTACGGTTTCACTGGCTTTTTTTTATGTAATTAGTTCCGGTGCATTTATTCTGGGCTGAAATTACAAGAGATTCTGTTTTTCTTTTTAGGTGACCTCTGTGTAACCAAACCTCCTTCGTCTGTGATAGTTTCTCTCGTCTTTTAATTATTCTGTGGAGAATTTTCTTTCCCAATTTCCTTTTCTTGTGCTTCTCTGATCATGTGCTGTGGTTATGCACACTCTCCTTACTTATTCACATTCAGCTGCGCATATTATTATTTCTATTTTAACCAACTGTATATTCTTTGATACTAATAAATTATCTACCATCTTCTTTACATATATAAACTGAAAAACTAAAATATTAAAGATAGGAGATGGATACATTGTTCTTTATTGTTTGTTTCTTATTTATTTCCATCTAAGTTCACCTTTAGGATTAGTCGAAGGATGTCAGCAATAGTGCCGCTAACATACACTAGGTACGTCAATAGAAACGGCGTTAGTAATAACAAATTGAAAGCCCCTGGTAACCGGAGATTATTAAGAGAATGCAAACATTTTAGATTTCGGGTGATAAAATTCAGAAATAAACAATTTGTAACTTTTAATTAATAATGCTTCCAAATTGAAAAGGGTAGTGATGATGGCAGTTGGGATTTGCCGAAGAGAAACCATAAAGTTATTCGTTTGTGCAAAAATGTGGAAGAATTAGATTTAATAAAGAAATAAAAGTCGCATGCTGACGTTGCTAACATCTAAGTTTGAAACGAAGCATTTATCTTTTTATCACATAGATTTATATTAAAGTATATTCTTATAAGTGTTTAATTTCATTAGTAAATATTACTGTTGCACTTCCACTGTGCTTGATTTATTAATTAAACTTTATCACACACATGCACACACACACATGAACATACACACATGCACACACATATACATACACAAAAATCTCTCTCTCTCTCTCTCTATATATATATATATATATATATATATATATATAAGTGTAAATGGATATAAATCCGACAGAATGAAAAATTTTGAAAAAACAAACAAAAATCCTCAAATGTAGTTAAATGAAAGAAAATTTCTTTCATTTAACTACATTTGAGGATTTTTGTTTGTTTTTTCAAAATTTCTTCATATATATATATATATATATATATATATATAGATAGATAGATAGATAGATGAGATAAAAATATAGTTTTACGGTATGCTATATTTATGGGTAAAAGATGTCAATATCAGAGGCAGAGTGCATGTAAATATAAAAGTAGACTCTGAATTCAACACCAAACGACGACAGTCTGTTTCATGCTTGAAAGCAAACTTCAGGCCATCACTTTTATATATATATATATATATATATATATATATATATATATATATAAAGAGAGATAGCTAGATAGATAATTTTTTTATTATTTTTATATTGCGCATTATGTCAAGGTGATTGCTTAAAACAATCTAACCCCACTCTCTCTCCGTATATCAGTGATAAAGTGTTATTTTGACAACGGGGCATGCTGTAAGTGATGACTGTTTATAGTTACCAGATAAACTCGAGAAAATAATAAAACCAACAACTTAATTATTCCAAACTTTCTTTGATTTAAATTAATTCAATTCTCCGTTTCATATTGGTAAATTCATCCATCATTTTGTTGTAGATAGGATAAGCACCATGCTCTATCTTCATCTTCTTCATGGAAATGAAAACCAAATGACTCAAATTATTTTCACTTTGAGAACACTAAGAAACACCTAACACTGATACTTGTTTTCGCTCAATTAACCTTAAAAACTGAATTTTCTTTTATTCACTTCTTCCACGCACTCAGTGTCTGTGCATAAAACTGGCTCGTGACTGATAATAAAGAAGCAGAGGTCTTTCCTGCTCACACCCCTCAACTAATATCGCTTGTTGATATTCATTCGAAGATATGAAAAAAAAAATTGGAGATTTAAAAAAATTATCCTGAGTACAAATAGGATAGTAAAAGTTATCAATAATTAATTGTGTATTCAGAAATATTTATCCAGAAAAAATCTTAGCACGCAGTTTAGCTTGAAAAGGGCTAAAGAAGTGTCCGAAAGCGATTGGGACAATGCAAATTCTAGAATCTTTCTGTAGTCCCTTACTCCCACAAAACGGTAAAACGTAAGGATGGTGGAAAAACTAAAACAAACATTAATTAAATAATCATGGTCTGCCGTATTTAACGAAAGATGTTTAAAAGAAAGGTTGCTGCCCAAATATAAATTATATATATATATATATATATATATATATATATATATATATATAGAGAGAGAGAGAGAGAGAGAGAGAGAGAGAGAGAGAATGATAAATTAAGAAAATACTTTAAAATCCATCTCGGTTATAATTAATTTCATGACTATTGTTACATTCATCACTTCAGGTCAAGTGTTTTTAAGAAATGGAATTAGTCTCTCCAGACAGATATACTGGGATAAAAAGGAAAAAGGGAAGGATAGACAGAGAGAAAAAGGAAAAAAATAATATTAATAATAAAAAAATATATGTATATATCTTTCCTTTCATCTCTCTCTTTCTTTCTTACCTTAATTTTTATTTTTTTAATTGCATATTTTTCTTTTTTCATTCTTTCTTTTTTATTATTAATATTATATTTGTTTCCTTTTTCTATTTTTTCTTCCTTATTTGTTTCCCCCTTTCTCCTTCTGGTATATCTGTCTAGATGGATTAATTCCATTCCTTAAATCTTTCGATTTACAGAGATGAATATAACAATATTCATGAAATAAATTTCACCGATATGGATTTTAATGGTGTTTTCTTAATTTATCATTATATATTGATCTGTAACTTACATTGTGCTCTCATCAGATTAATGTTCTTCTTGAAATTATCCCAACCAATTACAAATTAGTATTATATATATATATATATATATATATATATATAGTTCGGCGCTATATTTTGTTTGAACCATCCGTATGACGGTGGCTTGTAGTATATCTGCCGCGGATAAAAGATCTACTTTATTTGATTGATATTAATAGAAATGGTCTCCAATTGCCTGAACCCCAACGTTTGCTCTATGAAAAGCAATTGAAAAAAAAATAAGTGGGCTAGAAATCATCTCTTGGAGAACACCCGGCTGATTATCAACTGTTATCTGTTGTGTCAACTAAGCTATCAATGTCAGAGGCAATGTATCGGAATTATAATTCTAGAAAAGAAACGATTGTGCTTCTAATAAATATCAGTGCAAAACTTGTAAAATCAGTCCAAGTTACATGTGCAAAATTCCCTAAAATATCGAGTAATGGATATAAATTTTATCGCTGATGAAGGAACCAATGTTATCAAACGAGTGAACACAGTATATAAACTGACCTCTTAAAGAGATTTTTCTATTAGCCAATCAGAGACCAACCACAGCTAGTCACGTGGGAGAAGCGTCAGCCGGAGTGTTGTTCGGTTGTTAGGGGAGAAGTGGTTCGTTATCGTGGTCGCCATCAAGACAGCCCATTCACCCACCCTTCAAGACCAAAGCGCTCGTTCTCTTCGAGTCTTTCCGACGAAAAGTGTACATTCGTTCGCATTAAGAAACCAGCACTGAATATTTCATCACGTCCAGTCCATAAAATTCTCGACGAGAAATACTTTATCCGCAAATTACCTGCCATCCGTTTATCACCCGCTACCAAACCATCCTCATCCTGTTCTATAGCAATTCTTTCTGTCTTTCATTTCATCACTTTTCAATCTTCCTTTTTTATTCCATCTTTCTGCCTCACCTTTTTTTTTCCCTGATACGGCTTTCTTTCGCGGAAGAGTTCTAACTCATGGATGCCAATATTTTCCACTCTCTTTCCATTTCTCTCATTTCTTATAATTTCATTCGTTTCAGTCTACTCTCTCCGTTCCTACCAATTACTTTGCCCTAAGAATATTTCCTAATCTTATTCCCACTTCCTTCTCCAAATCGTTCTTTTTCTCTATCTCTGTTCTATTACTCTTATTCCCTCTATTGCATTTTTCTTGATCTCCCACTTCTGAAATGATTTTTTCTACTTTCTCATTTATCATGTGCTTTGTTGCCTTCTCATTTATCTTCTCACATCCTTTTTAATTCGTTCCCTTGTCTCTTTTCTCATTCGTCTTCTCGTCTTTCTTCTCACTCGTCTTCTCGTTTCTCTTTTCATATATCTTCACGCTTTTTTTCTCAATCGTCTTCTCGCCTTTTTTTCTCATTCTTCTCGTCTCTCTTCCCATTCGTCTTCTCGCCTTCCTTCTCATTCGTCTTCTCATCTCTCCTCTCGCCTCTCTTCTCACTCGTCTTCTCGTCCTTCTTTTCATTCGTCTTCTCGTTTCTCTTCCCATTCGTCTTCTAGTCTCTTTTCCCATTCGTCTTCTAGTCTCTCTTCTCATTCGTCTTCTCATCTCTATTCTCGCCTCTCTTCTCACCCGTCTTCTCGTCTCTCTTCTCATTCTTCCCGCCTCTCTTCTCACTCGTCTTCTCGTCCTTCTTTTCATTCGTCTTCTAGCCTCTCTTCCCATTCCTCTTCTAGTCTCTCTTCCCAATCGTCTTCTCGCCTCTCTTCTCATTCGTCTTCTCGTCTCTCTTCTCATTCTTCTCGCCTCTCTTCTCACTCGTCTTCTCGTTCTTCTTTTCATTCGTCTTCTAGTCTCTCTTCCCATTCGTCTTCTCGCCTCTCTTCTCACTCGGCTTCTCGTTCTTCTTTTCATTCCTCTTCTAGTCTCTCTTCCCATTCGTCTTCTCGCCTCTCTTCTCATTCGTCTTCTCGTCTCTCTTCTCATTCGTCTCGCCTCTCTTCTCGTCTTCTCGTCCTTCTTTTCATTCGTCTTCTAGCCTTTCTTCCCATTCCTCTTCTAGTCTCTCTTCCCAATCGTCTTCTCGCCTCTCTTCTCATTCGTCTTCTCGTCTCTCTTCTCATTCTTCTCGCCTCTCTTCTCACTCGTCTTCTCGTCCTTCTTTTCATTCGTCTTCTAGCCTCTCTTCCCATTCCTCTTCTAGTCTCTCTTCCCATTCGTCTTCTCGCCTCTCTTCTCATTCGTCTTTTCGTCTTTCTTCTCATTTGTCTTCTCGCCTCTCTTTTTATTCGTCTTCTAGTCTTTTTTTTTCTTGTACTTTCTAATTTTTTATGTTTCCCTGCTTTTTCTTTCTTTTAAACTGATGTCTGATTTTACCGCGCTCATATAAAAAGTATCCCGGTAATCTTCGGTATCATATAGACAGATAACCATTCAAGATAATTCAGAATTTTGCGTAGACTCGAACACCGTTAACCGACCTAGAAGTAAGCTGATTAACAATGTCTTTGCGAAGGGTAGGATTATGAAATCATTTTACCTCCCTTAATTATTTTATTACAAACACTTTTGTAGGCTTAAATAGTTATATAAAGAGGAAAAAATATGCCTTTCAAGAAATCTAATCTTCAAAGTTTTATACATATCAGGACCTGAATGAGCGGCAAAATCGCCAGCGATACATCGGCTTAATCTGGCCAATTCTTTACCCATTATATAAAAACAAGGTCATAACTTCCAGAGGAAGCAACCTATTTTCTTCATTTTATATTTTATACTAGTTGTTTGCCTCTTCAGAAAAGGCGGTTCATGAGGTTCAGCTTCCTGTAAATGATGGTGTGGTTGTAGGTGTGGGAGAAGGACCTTCGCAATTGTAAAATAGAAAGACGTTAGAAGCAGGTGGTGCATTTTCCACCTGTACAACTGACATCTTCAAGGCTGTAAAAATTTCATTTTATATGCAAGTCTGCGCCCCGCAAGAGACGTTTACATAGCAATTGAAGAAAATGGAAGCCAAGCGAAAAATGAAGCGAGTTACTCGACCCATCCGATAAGCGTTAACTACCCTTCCGCCCCTGTTCGCCATTAATGGAGTCACACTCTCTTGGGAGCATAACTTTCATTTTACATGATCAACAAAGAGATGATAGCGGTAATAGTAGTGGAATCGGAGGTGAATAGGGGATAAATGAATGTAAGAAGATCTTGGTCGAGAAGCTGACGTTAGCATTACTCCTTTTAGTATTAAGCTAATCTTGAAGTAGTGTCCAGTGAATGTTTAACTGATTGCTGAAGAACTCCATATTTAATGATTAAAGGGTGTCAAAAGAATTATTTTTGTAGTAATCATTCGCATACACACACTCATATATATATATATATATATATATATATATATATATATATATGTGTGTGTGTGTGTGTGTGTGTGTGTGTGTGTGTGTGTGTGTGTGTAGTGTGTGTATAACGAGAAATTCCGATTTCGAATTTCGATCGAGGTACTTGCATTTACAAGATACTTTTCGGTAAAGGTGTAAATCCAAAACTTTTAACCCAACCAGCTATGGGTAAAATACCAGGGCACACTAGGCTCTGGTTAGCAACTAGTCTATGAGAAGAACAACTCCAAATTCTAACCGTATACTATCTAGGCGAAGCATATACTATGCGGCTATCGACAAGACCATATTCACAATTACTCTGTAAACTAGACTACGTCGATATATATATATATATATATATATATATATATATATATATATATATATATATATATTTATTTAAGCAAAAATCCTCTGTTATACATGTTTCGTTAAAGACGACTATCAAGGTACTGCAATTAAGCTTTTTATTTAATTTTTCTTGTGTTCGTATAAGTGTTTTCTTTTCTGGACTCAAAGTGTGTTGTAAAAACTGTGCAGAAGTTCTGTATATTCGAGCACTTTCGTCTATACTTTTAGCCATTATCAAGGATGATTGTATTTTTTCTTTTTAATTGAATGTATGTGTTGTATGTACACAGACACAAACCTTCCAGACTCCATACGAAACATACTAGTAAAAAATACAAGCATAGTAACCTCATTCACATGTCAAAAAGATTAACAATAATGGAATCTCTAATAATTAAAAGAAACAAAACACAACACTCAATAACATTAACTATGAACACGGCCACAATATGATGACCGTATTTGGAAAATAAAACATCCCTATAACTATAGACACATACACACAACCCATACATTCAATTAAAAAATAATATCATCCTTGACAATGACTAAATTTTAGCCAAAAGCGCTCGAAATGCGAAACATTTGGACAATTTTTACACACTTTGTGTCCATAAAAGAAAACACTTGTACGAACATAAGAAAAATTAAATAAAAAAATTTCTGTAAAACCTACAGACAAGGTACTCTGACTAAGTTTCTTTTTATTTAATTTTTCTTGTTTTCTGATAATTTTATTCTTTTCTGGACATAAATTATGTAGAAATTGTCCGAATGTTCTGTATGAACAGGGTCACAATGTGCTGACCGTATTTGGAAAATAAAGCATTCCTATATCTATAATACGTACATAGAAAATCCATATGTTCAGTTAAAAGTAAAAATAAGATCATACTTGATAATGGCTAAAAGTACAGAACATTCGGACAATTTCTAGAATTATAAAGAAAATTAAGAACACAAGAATAATTAAATAAAAACTTAATCGCTGTACCGTGCCAGTCGTTTTTAATGAAACATGTTTAAAAGAGGGATTGCTGCCCAAATACACAATTATATATATATATATATATATATATATATATATATATATATATATATATATATATATAAAATATAGTCTTAAGGTGTGCTATATTTATGGGATAAAGTGCTCAATATCAGAGATAGAGCGTGTGTAAATATAAAAGTGAACATAGAAGTCAACACTTAAAGGCGACAGTCTGTTTCATGCTATATGCAATCGTCAGGCCACATATGCTGTTATTTTTCTCGGCTATTTATATATATACGGGTTAGTGGTGCATTGTGGGTATTCTATTATGGCGGTTATTTTTACCGGAAGTCACTTTGTTTATTTATTTGGGTCAAATTATATTGCTCGTTTTTATTTTTTTTCTTCTGTTCCCGCCAAAAAAATAATAGTTAGAATGAACTACAACAACCAACCCCAAAATTAAACAAATAGCTTTAATTAAATTCTCAAACCAAAACAAAACTGTTAAATAAGTGATATAAACACATTTTTACTACGTTAATAAATAAATAAATAAATAAATAAATAAATAAATAAAATAAGAAACCAAAAAATAAAAACGAGCAATATAATTTGACCCAAATAAATAAACAAAGCGACTTCCGGTAAAAATAACCGCCATAATAGAATACCCACAATGCACCACTAACCCGTATATATATAAATAGCCGAGAAAAATAACAGCATATGTGGCCTGACGATTGCATATAGCATGAAACAGACTGTCGCCTCTAAGTGTTGACTTCTATGTTCAATATATATATATATATATATATATATATATATATATATATATATATATATATTAATATTAATGCTTATTTGAGCTGCAACTTTTTAAACATCTTTGGATAATGATTAAATATCCATTTTGTTTTTCCAACGTTTTTACATTTTCCCCGTTTGGTGGGAGCAACCCCCCCCCAAACCCAAAAATAACCATACCGTCTATTTTCCCAAGCGCTTTCGGTCATTTCTGTCACCATTTACATAGTTTTTTGTTACTTTCTCTTTGACTGTTTGAGATGTATTTTTTGCATTCTTTGGAATACTAGTAAAAGCGTTATTCTGAGCCTTTAGGTGTTCAACGCGATTGGAATTCAAGTATGCGGTTTTCAATTAAAAAAAAATTGAGCACACCACTCTTATTGTTAAACAAAGTAAGGTTGATAGTGGAAGAGAGATGTTTAATATACAGTGTCTCTCTTATAGCGAGACGTTTTTAGTAATTTGATTTATATAGAATTTCAGTGCTTTCTACCAGAATTTTTCTTAAGTTTTTTTGTAAATTATGGGTAGATAGATATTTCTTATTGCAATGTGATAAGTGATACGTAAGATGTGTAATATTTTTTAAATTTCTTTTATATTATCCTGTTTAAATAATAATTAAGAGAAAGATATCTTGAATCCAAGGTCATTTGTGCTTGTGAATAGTTATTCCACCCCGTAAAAACCTACTTGCTACAGAAACCGTAGTAGCAAGACCTAGCGTGGTAAGGATATCGCTCTAGCGTGGTGAGGCTGTGGTCTTATACCGCACCAAGGAGTCCTACATACATACCACTTTTAGCAAAAATAAATATATTCGGTTGATAAGGATTGCGATAGACGTCTTTATACTCTTAAAACTGAAAGTCGAATGAGGATAATATTTTTGCTATGGGATCGAAACCGCATGCCCAAAGGCGTCTTAAATATTGTTATTCATTATAGACAAGGCAGAAAGATGGCCGCGCACCGTTAAAAAAACAACAAAAAAAAAACAATATCGGAACTTATACATAGTCATGACGACTCTAATTAACCTAATCCCCGGCGATTTTCTATTTTTCCACCGGATTCACGGTAAGCTAATTCTGCCATACATAAATATATTTCCAGCTTAAAAATTTGATTTCATGCAACATGGCCATTCAATAATTTATCAAGGCTTAACTTACAATCATCCACGAAGTCAGCAAGAACTGACTTGAACTTTTAGCGATTAGAGTGACGTTGCAGTAGACGCAGCTTTTGATTCGATTTAGTCGCTCCATTTCAAGTCAGTTGAAAACGTGATGCTAAAAAGGCGCAGTGTGCTGCTTTCAAGGGGTCTAGCGTCAGCCATGATGATGGCAGGCAGAAACGTTTCTCTAGGATAGTTAAATGAGAGCAGTTTTGTTTTCGATCCTTACTTCGGAAACGGTTTTCCTGACTTTCATTTTCGTTAATCAAGAGAGTTAGGAGAGAGAGGGAGAGTGAGAGAGAGAGGGGGAGGGAGAGAGAGAAGGGGAGGGAGAGATAGAAAGAGAGAGAGAGAGAGAAGAGTAGTCATTGGCCGCAACTAAAAACCCATTTAGCCAAAATCAGTGACCGAGTTAGCTTGTAAGATCGCACAACCCCTCGATCGGCGGCCCATTGTTACGTTCAAATCAAGGCTGGGTTCTTATTTTCAGGAGTTCACATCCTTGTAGATTCCATTTAATACCATGCTCTTATTAGTGTCCCCGTAGCCGTGCCCATTCCACCCGCCACAAAGTCTATTGCACATCCATCAAGAAGTGAAATGAACATAATTAACCTATAAAGACTAGGCAGTGCCATCAAGCTGTTGGGAAGTAATTTCTATACGGCTGACTCGGGTAGGCAGCATTGGCCACCATTGCTGTGGTGGATTAGAGCGGATGATTTATCACAGACAGTTATTGTTGCTGGAGAATTAAATGCATCTCTTTTGCATCCCAACAACAAGATCCTACCTCTATTCTCGGCCAAAATCGAAAATAGTGTCCATTCTTCATAATTCCTTTTTAGAACTTTCTCTTCCTTTTTTTTTTTCGTCTCTTTTCTTTTACTTTTCTGTTTATTTCTTCTTTTATTCTTTCCTCTTTTATTCTTTCTTCTCTTATTCTTTCTTTCTGTTCCCACGTATTTCTCTCTCTTTTCTTGACCAAATGTTTCTTGTCACCTGCCTCGTCACTTTCACTCTTTAAACAACATTCTTTTCCTGTAATATTTATTCTTTTCTTTATTATCTTTTGTAGCCTTAGAATAGTTTCCATTTTCTCTTCGGATTCCTCTTTGGATTCTCCTTTTCTTTAATCAATATCGAATGTTTTTACTACTTCCTTTGTTTTCATCAAATTATTATTATTTTTAAAAAGTTAGCTTTCTTGTTTCCTTTCATTTAAATCACTATAATTTCTTCCAGACATTTTTCAGCTCTTATTCGACATTATTTTTGTCCATTTATTGCTCTATGTCCTCTGCCCACGTTTTTTTTCCTCCCTGTCGTGTTCGTTTGTTTCTTCATGACTGATTCGCATCATTACAGTTGTCACTGTTTTCTTTCGTGTACCGCCTTCCATTTGTCGTCAGTACTATTATTATTTCCTGGATCCATTTCCCTCTTGCCTGACTCTTAGAGGACAAGAATAGAAAAAAAAGGAATAAAAGGTAGAGTGAGTGAGTGAGAGAGAGAGAGAGAGAGAGAGAGAGAGAGAGAGAGAGAGTTCTTATTCACTGTAGTCTTTCCCTTTTCCCAACTCCGTCTAAAGACATTGGCCATGTCCCGCATATCTCCTATTTCCAGGTAAATAAATACACATCTGAAGCCAATATAAAGTAGTTAATCTTCAAGCAAAGACATCAGTCTCCAAATAATTAGTAAATGTCCTCCAGCTGTTGATGCCAGTGATAGAAATTATAAAGTATTTTTAAGGGAACATGGTCAAAATTTGTCAATATGTGGCAACTGCAGCTTATGCAAGAGTCAAAATAAAGTGTTCAACATTTGATAAAAATGGCGAAGGAAATTTTGGGGAAGCAGACGAGAGAGATTATTCATGTTACTCGACTAAAGCGTATCAGGTTTATCTTACTTTAAGTTTGTGTTTTCACTTGAAACATTTTCCGAAATTAAAGTCGCTTCAGGAGAAAAAAAAGGTATTCGCTTGTAATACTTTATTCAAATATTCTCCAGTGTAATTAGATTATAGATATTTATACAAGTTTAATCCACTGTGACACTGAAACCAAACTATAAACTTTTGGGTTTTTCCAATGACTGTGCGCTAATGAATGTAGATTTTTACTGATCATCACTTAGACTTTTGCAGTAATGAACAGAAAAAAATAGTGTAATTGTCTAATGAATTACGTGAAAGTAAAAGTATGACCAAGACAAGTAATCGAAATACTATAATGACAGAAGAAGTTAATAAACACTAAAAGGAAATTTTCACGGAACTTTTTCGTTTCAGTTTTGTTCTCAACACATACTTAGTGAATTAGGATTTATACTCATTGCTACTAATTTTAAGGTGTTCATCTCGAAGTTTTTAAGTTCCTATTTCTCTTCCAGTTGAGAATGTCTGTTCATACTTTAAAAAGTAAAATAATGCTTTAAAAATATTTTGTTTGGTCCTGCAATGGTAACACCTTGAAATTAAAAAAAACAAATATTTCGTAAAGTTGCTTATAGTTATTTATTCTATTTTTATACAATGAATACAACGACTCATAATCATAATGGATAATGGATAAGAAGTCCATGTTTTTCTTTTTAGTGATACCAGACTAAAGAGAGTGGGAATCTTTTAGTTCCATACTCGCGTCCATATAGGCAAGTTACATGACAAGCGCGCGGAAGGAAATAGCACCAAACTGGTAAATGCATAACTCTTTCAGTTCTGATTTTCGTTGAGTTAAAATCGATACGCATTTGTGGGAGGCGTTTTGAAGTTATGCAATGGTCATAAAATGCAATATGACTTTTACAGCCAACGTTCGGTTATGGAAGAGCAACGAGTTAGAAATACAATTCTTTGTTTGGCGTAATGTGATGCTTTCGAGGCAAAACAAATTAGCAGTATTTAAGATTTTTTAAGTCAAATCCTTGCTTTCTATAAATGTTGTTGCTATTACTGTTTACTGAATTTTCCCACTAGTGGTTTAGGTGGTTCTTAATAGATATCATGTGACTTTTTTTTAAAATTCCCAATAATCTTAATGATTTCACTCATAAGGATCTTTAATTATTTCAGTCTTCGGATTTGTTCCAGTGATCCCACAATTATAGGCACTACTTTATTTACAGTACATATGTTCAATTATATCAGTTCTCTATCAAGATTTTATTATTTATGCATTTTCACATTTCAGTTTAATTTTTTAACTCGCTGTGACGGTTATATATTTATTTTTATTTCAAACAAATATTTCAACTTGATTAGCTTCAGGCTTTTTTAGGTCAATTTGTAAGAATTTTTCACAATTCTTTCTTCAACATTCCTCGTGATGTCAAATAACGATACTATTAAAACAATTTCATTTATTCCTAAAATCTCCAGTTTCTATAATCTTTTTGCAAGGCTTTCCGAGAAAGTTTCCAACGTGATGATCAACTTGCAAATTGTGGAAAATTATTGAATTGGGTTTGAACAGGAATTTCAGCGTTCACTTGTTGGAATCACGTTTCGAATTTTCACCGTACATCTTAGAATGGTAAGCGAAGAAGAAGGTGAAAGATTTCATTAGGATATCAAAGAATTGAAAGAAACTTGTCGGTATTTGTATAATGGCTGGATGTTTCATAGAGACACATCAGAAAAACGTCTACAGACGAATGCCTACCAAATGAACTTTTGAAAAAAAAAACCGAGAGATTTTCAAAGCTTGATAAGATATATGTAAATAAAAGAAAATATGGAGAAGTTATACGTAAATAATAGAAAATATATAGTTGTCTGCTTAATTTAATTTCCGTATTTTGTATAAAAATGTAATGTAATGTGATGAAAGCATAATCGTATTTTTTGTGTTTATAATTGAAGAAATAACTCACTAGTCAGAACTGAAATAATTTTAAAGACTTTAATTTAGCAGATCTGTATGATTGTTACATATCTTCGGTGTTTTCTTACATATTACAGAATACTAAATTAAATATTGTTTCTTAGCTTTCAAATTTAATTTCTGGAGTAAATGCATACATTTACCACAATATTTGTTATTTACTGAAATTCATAACTGTGACTATTTTCATAAAGCAGGTGTAGAATACTCATAAAAGAAAGGTCACTGTTGAAAATGGCGAAAATTAAAATTAACGAAATCGTTACGAAAATGAAATAATTCTAAAAGTCTGTCGTATTTTAACATAAACTGCTTATAAACATATGAGGATCTCAGCAAACTAAAACTGATTTCTTAGTAGTAATTTTAGTGATAAATTTAAAGTTTCATTGTATTGATCTGATATTTGGGCTAGAATTTGATTCCTTCCAGAAAACCGACCACCAATCCATCTAAAAATATTGACTGAGGAAAATGCTTTGGGTTAGTATTCTAGGCAATGGCATCATATGTTCATTAAAAGCCAATGATGGGGTCAAGATAAAGAATTAGTATCATTTTTTGGACAAGATGTATTTCGAATAGTATAGGTCACGACCAATAAGCTTAAATTAATGATTATATTCACATAAGGCTGTTTACATTGAACAAAAATTGACTATTGACCGCATGGAAAAGAAAAAAGGTTTCAAAGACAGTAAAGTAGCGGAGTAACTCCCAACTTCTCCATATATTAATTCAACAGAATGATCACTTATAAACAGATGTATATGAAAATGAAAAGCAATATTCAAGTAAAAGAAATTTTGGGGGAAAACTATTGCAAATAATGCTGAAAGTAGAAACGGTAAGAGAATCCATGGATGAAATCTTTGTCTTGTCACTTAGAAGTTTATTTAACATTTTTCACTTTAATTTAATATTCTTCTCAATTAATATTTACTCATCGCACCAAATACACTAATAATAAACTTTATTTTTTGCGTTCCCTATATTCCTTTTTCTAACAGCTAAAATGTATATTGAATTTTTACCACAGTTCTAATACTGTAACGAAAATTTTACACACCGCAAAATTAAAGAAAAATTGAAGTTCTCGACAAAGCAGTATGCGCTAAATGAAGATTATATAAATTTACTTGTTTAAAAGAAATAATTTTATTAATCTGTTATTTTTATAGTTATTCTTTCTACAAATGTTACAAATACTCTCTCCAGAAAGTTAATTTTAATAATGTGTTGCTTCATTTAACTTTTAACAGAGACATTTCTTCCAAAACCTTTTTCTCCGATCCGGTTTTTACATTGAAAAATTCATTTAAAAATGTCATTGTCACAAAGTTAATTTAATATTTTTCTTTATGATATTGTCATTCATAAAAGATATATTGGTGATAAAATTTAACTTGTTTATAATTAATTTCTGTATTTCTTTCTAAAATATCTTTTAAAAAAATTTATGCTAAAAGATAGTCAAAAAGGTATTCCCATAAAAAGTATGCTGGATTTTAATTGCGAAAACATAAAATAGAAGTAATTGTATATTTTTATATTAAAAAATTAATTAAAACGTCATGTATTTAAAATGTTTTCTCAGACAAATTTAATAGATTTAAATATTTGGAAATAGACCTCCAGTTCTGGCTCTTAGCTCTATCATGAGTAGGCTTGTAGTATCGAATACCATGGCGTAAATGTAAGCATGCGAGTTTTTAACCAAAATTTCTCGGTCGGGTCCTAGTCGTCAAATTTCTTCTTTTATGTGTTGTGTCCCTTCAGGGCGTAGGCGATCATAGCCCTCCATGTCCTCCTGTTCCTTGTAGTTCTTAATAAGTTTTGTCTTTTTTGTTCTTTCTTCCAAACACTGTTCTGCCATTCCTTTACTCAAGCCCATCAAGTACTTTACATTCTGCTTTCTTCTGACACACTTCCTCAATGTGTCACGTGAGTATCAGACTTTCCAAGCTCTCCTTCCTCATTACTAGCCCCAGAAATTTCAACTGCCTCTTTCTGATATTTAGTATAAGTTTCCTTTTATTGTCATTCTTTTCAAAGCCTGCAATACAAGCATGTATTGTACATTTATATGTTAGGCACATCATTAGGATCAATACCCAAGCTTCGCTAGTTGTTAAGGGAAATGATTTCTACATTTGAAGTAAGCACGTCGCAGAGCTTAGTTCTCAGATGGTGTATCCAAGCCAACATGGCCGTCATATTGACATGGTGTAGATAGTCGTTGTCTGTGAACGTTTCAAAACTTCGTCAGGTGATACCTTATCCTACCAAAGTAACCTGATGATAAATTTGTAATTTTTCAGTAGTTCGCAAATGGCGAGATATGGAACCCAGAATTCACTTCCATCTAACACCCTCAAAACACTGCATTGGAGAAGACGATTGTGGTCTTAATAAGGAGATTCCTGCTCAGAAAGTCACATTTGGAAAACCGTCGAAATGTAGCAAAGGCAAGTCTAATTTTCCCACATAAAATCGTGATTTTTAGCAAACACGGTGCTGAGATATGTGAACATGCTCACATTCCAGGGATCTGCATTTCCCACCTGAAAACTTCGCGAGTATAGAATTGTAGTTTGCTGCGAGATATCGTTCTACTTGGTATTGATCAGGAGCCCAGCACAATTGTAGGCATCATTCATGGTGTTTCAAGAGGAGAATTGCTGATGAGAGCAGTACTATCAAGATATTGAAGCTAAAAAATATGTTCACTGTGGGTCTTGGAAAGTGCCTGGAGGTAACAGAAGTCATCATTGTCATATCGGAGGGATATCGTTACAATGTTATGAAATGCAGAATAACATGGGAGCCAGTACACAACGCTGCTTGACACTAATCATCACAGGTTGATTCTTATTAATTAAAAAAAATGACTCTGTTAGCTGTTCAGACACAAAGAAGTTTATTTTCTGTTTCCCAAAAGTTTTCTTTCCGACCATTTCCCGCTCTTCTGAGTTACCATATTTCTTTCAGTTCCGAGTCAACTTTCTTTGGTAGAAAGTGCATTGTTCTAAACTTTCTTGGAAATAAGTTTCCTTTTCCCATATACCAAAACCTAACATTTTAAGGCCAGATTTCTCTGATTGTAGCAAATTTCAGAACAAAGAATTATAGTTTCAACATAGATCACTTTACCTATTGACGTGACTGGTAGAAAAAATAACACTAGTGTATATTCATATCGCTTTGCAGAAAAGCCTTCTTTTATGATCTTCGGGGTCAACTGAATTATGCGGGTTTCGATGAAAGATAAGCTCTGTCAATAGAAGTCCCACATTTTGGCCCATTAGTGAAAAAGAAGATTGTTTGCAATTATGAATGCAATTTTATTCAATTTGTTTCTTTTTTCATTTCTTTTTTGTAAATGAAGTTATATGAAAGTGAGAAATCTGTTAGCATGCTTTGCTCGAAATAAGATTATTAGTTTATGTTTATACAAACTGAATGCTTCATTGTGACCAGTGGCGTTGCGCAACACGTGCTTTTTTGTTGCTCTTTATTAATTTTGAGAATTTTCCATTCGGAAGAGAATTTGTTTATTGAAACAGTTCTACATAGAAAGAGGTGTGAAGAGGTTTAATGGAAACCGTATCAAGAAACAGAAATTGTAAAAGAGGCTCTGTTCAAGTAGACAGTTATTTTCTATTAATTTTGAAAATAACTAAAAAAAAGACTAAAGAATTCAAATTTTGAAAGGATTAAAAATTGCTGAAATTTCAGGAAATGCAAACAAGAGCACACATAATGGCACTTATTGTTCCAGGTAAAAAGAATTCTACTTCGACTGAAACAATTTTGCAGACATCACAGAATACTTTGCTATAGAGTGAAGGATAAATATTGAAATATTTTCAAACGAAAATTTAATTCGCTCCTTCATGTTTTATTAAAAATTACTGAATATATACTTCTATTATGTTTTTTCTTGCATTTTTCATGTATGCGAACGTGATTTGTATGCTGGCATAAACAAAAAAACAATAGAAACTTAAAACAATCACCTTGTCATATAATGTATGTATTGTACAATTATTGAGGCTAAAAACAAATAATTATACACTACAAAATGATATGATTAATTACAGCTAGAAAATTATTATGCAATGAAGAGAGTGTGTAGCGCCAAGATGTCCCTAAAATATTGATAAAATATTTGAAATACATTTCTAACATTCTAAAAATTGACGCTTTGTTTGTTACCGCAAATATTGTTAAATCAAGCAAAAAAAGACAGCAAAAAACAAACATTTTGAACAACTATAATTAATAGCTAGTTGAATATCGGTTAATTATTAGGTCTCTCACTTAACGCAAAAAGAGACACGCACACACACATACGCACACAGAGACACGCACACACACATACGCACACAGAGACACGCACACATACACATATATAATAAATGTTGCATCTGTCAATGAGTTCGATATATTATGAAAAGCAAAATGATTTCCCTTTCTACACACACACACACGTACGCGCACACACATGTATATATATATATATATATATATATATATATATATATATATATATATATATATATATATATATATATATATATATATATATATATATATATATTTATATATATATATATATATTATATATATATATATATATATATATATATATATATATATATATATATATATATATATATATATATAGATATAGAGCTCACCGCTCAGCGTTGACAGTGTGTTTCATGTTTTAAGCATGAAATAGACTATTGCCGTTGGGTGTTGAACTCAATGTCCACTTTCATATTTACATACACTCTATTCCTGATATCACACACTCTAACTCATAAATATATCATACCTTAAAACAATCTTTATCATATATATATATATATATATATATATATATATATATATATATATATATATATATATATTACAATAAAAAAAAAAATTACTTCAACATCGGTATATTGTATTTTAAACCGTTCATCACACGTCTATCGCCAGCCTCAAAGTTCTTGTCTCGGAGCGTCGTTCTAAATTTATTTTCAAAGTCAGTCTTTCTTTAGTCGGAGCCTTGTTAATGAGAGTGGGTTTGTGTTAGCGATTGGTGGGGGCGTAAGTTATCTTATCCTGGTGGAAGCGGTCTGGGTTTGTAGTTTAAAAAAGTTTATTTTAAAATAACTAGAACCTGTAAATCCTTACATGACCCATATCCCCTATGTTTACAAGAAAAATTGAGTTTCCTAAAAATAAAAACCTGTTAAACAAAAGAAATGAATTAACGGTGCTATGACGCCATCGTCTGCCTTTCACCTTAAAATATAGTTAAAAATCTTTTTCATAAATAATTACGTATTATATTTGTATTGACATTATTTTCTTAGTATCACCCAATTATTTTCTTAGTTCACCCAATATTTATTTGATTTATTTAACTATAATATTGCCATGTTTTACCGTCTATTCAGGATAATTAACAACTTATAGAGTTGTTTCCACATTTTACTTATAGGCCCCATTAAGAAGCTTCCTATTAAAAAAATAATTTAATTCTTTTTTAAACTCCGTTTCTGATAATTATTTATGTCTACTTCAACAAATCGCCAAATCATATTTGGATACACCAATAATAAATTTGTTGCGGAAATTGTTCCCTAGAATCGTTGAATGACATGTCTAAGCATTAGTCTTTTTGACAAGTAATAATAACCCAAACGCCTCCACTCTCTGACCTTATTTTATATGTTAGCGTAGACGTGACGTTCATTGATTCAAAATTTCCCTAATAAATCATTTTTATCCTTAGGCATCTACTATCGCCTGAAGAGGTACCAACTTTGTACCGAAACATGAAAATTCTTTTGTAGCGATGTAAAATGTTTTAATGTGATTTATTATAATAAAAATATTATAATGATATTTTACTCTACTTTGTATGGAGCACTTTTTAAAAATAGAATCTATGAACTGTGGATTTTTACCCCAACTGTTCTTTCTCTCATTTGTACACACACACACACACACACACACACACACACACACACACACACACACACACACACACATATATATATATATATATATATATATATATGTATTGCGTGGACCAGAAGTAACCAATTACTTTTTCTTTAATTGGCCAAGGCAAGCTTCACATCTTAGAGTAAGTTTATCACACATTATATTTGTTACATATGGGCTAATATCCTTATTTTCGCTGCTGTTATGAGAATATTTGGATACTGGTGACCTTCAGTGAATTTCGAACTCAAACTTTGGTGATCATTATTCTAAGTGTTCGTAAATAATTAAGTTTGTATATATATATATATATATATATATATATTTATATATGTGAAAAGTGTATATAAATATAAATAAATATATATATGTATAATTATTTATATATTATATGCGCGGTACTTATTAGAAAGCGCTCAATATCAGAGATAGTGCTAACATATTTGGTTGGATAGATGTGAGTTTGTAACCCTGGGTTTCACGCTTTAGCGATCGTCAGACAAACTGATTAATTTTTTAAAAAATTTGGGTTCATGTAGATTGCGTGTATTGATGTTATTGTGGAAGTGGTGGGGGAAATTTCGTCGCTTATGTCATCGTACTAACGCAAACATCGATGTATGCAGACACATATACATACTTGGTCGTCCGTCGGGACTCATACATATATAAACATATGTGGGCAGTTTCGGATATGACATATGTATGTATACGAGTTGTGTTGTGTCTATACATACGCATTTGTATGTTGAAATGTTGAAATTTAAAGATTAGAAGTGTGGCGAAATGTCTCGTGAATGTCTCGTGAATGTATACATGTCATATTATGTATTTTTCCGCTGAATATTTCCTCGCATGTATGTACACACGTGTGGTGGGGTCTGTGTAAAATTATGATAGGTAAAAATTATTATTATTTATATTTATTTTTAAATTTTTGAAAAAAATGGGGGTTTATTTGTTATATTTAAAGCTGGTTATTTGTTTGTTTTTGGTGACTGTATATGTAACAGGTAGAAATTTGTAATCCTTAATTTATATGGTGATGTTTAATATTTAATGTGCTGGGTGAGAGGGTAGTTTAATTTAATAACGGGTCTATATGATATGATGTGATAGTAATGTTGCAAGGGATTGGAGACAGGGATAATATAATTAGCTAATAGTTATTGTAAATTGGTAGAAATTGTAAATTGGTAGAAATGATTAGTAACGGTGGTGGGAGAATGATAAAACCATGAATGTAGTTATAGTGGTGGTAGCTAGTGGTGGTAGCTTGAACTAAAAAGTGGTTGTTGGTGTTTTATTTTATTTTGTTATATGGATTAATTTATTTTGGTATAAATCCTGATAATAGGTATTATGTGTAAAATTATGGTAGTTGAAGGTTGCTATAATTTTTAATTTTTAATTTACAAAATTATTATTGTTATTATATTAAAGCTGGTTAATTCCTTGTTTTTTTTTTTTTTTTTGTGACTGTGTATATGTGACTAGTAGAAATATGAACCCAAATTTTTAAAAAAATTAATCGGTTTGTCTGACGATCGCTAAAGCGTGAAACCCAGGGTCACAAACTCACTATCCAACCAATATATATATATATATATATATATATATATATATATATATATATATATATATATATGTGTGTGTGTGTGTGTGTGTGTGTATGTGTGTGTGTGCGTGTGTGCGCGTGTGTATGTGTATGTTTGTGTGTGTGCGTGTGTGTGTTGTGTATGTGTGTGTGACTGTGTGTAACTTATCACAAAACAAATACAGAAAAAAAATATATATGAAATCATTAGCTGACAAATATACGATAATCTGCTTAAAGTCTACGAAATAATGACCTTTCAATCCAAATTGTAACATCACGATGTGTGATATTTTTCAGCCTCTTTAAGAGGATAAAATGATGTAATGAGATGATTAAAGCGAAATAAATGAGGCATTCACTTAAAACCATTGAATGAATAGAATGGATTTATAATAATAACTATATATTTAAATGCAGTCAAAAAGTGATGCATTGCCCTAATCAAATAGCTTTATTTCTATTCATGTGCTGCTAAAATCAACTGAAAACATCTGAAATAATAATCGATGGCATATTATGTCAAATCTATGTGATCGATACCTAAACGTTGAAGGAATAACAGTTTTGTCAAATAAACATTGTTTGAAGCTATGACATAATTAATATCCAGTTGTCAAACGCAGACACAAAACAAGTTATTACAGAAATATTTCCCGACAACTGATTATTTCCGTGTTGTAAGACGGAAAACAAGACACTAAAATCTGATGCTGCATTGGGATGGGGAAAGATGGCTTTCAAAAACTAAGTAAAGTATTAAGAAATATACAAATGTTGTTAGAAACAAAAAAAAATGTACTGGACTATTATGTAACATCAATTGTCCAATATGGCAGAGGTGAATACTGGAACATTTCTTCACAGTTTAAGAAGAAGAGACTTGAAGCAATAGAAATATGATTCTGCAGATAGATGCTGAGAATACCATGGCCCAAACATATAAGTAAATCCAAAGATTTATAGAAAATCGAAACAATTAAGGTTAACATCAGAAAGAGACAGTTGAAATTTTTAGAGCACATATTGAAAAAAGAGAGCTTTGAAAAATTGATATTTACAGCACAGATTGAATACAAACCTGCCTAGAAAGCTTGAGTAAATGGATGGCCGAACAAGGTTTAGGAGAAATAATAAACAGACAAAATTTATTACGGACTAGAACATACAGGAAATTGTGGAGAGCCATGATTGCCAACGCCATGAAGGGACACGGCACATAGAAGATGTGCAGTTGCAAAATAGAAGATCAGTATTGGTAGCTGTGGTGAAGATAGGATCCAGGACAACGCCAAATGACCGTATCCACCATTTGAGTTTCAATAATGCACTTCATCTGACAATAATAGGAAGTATGTGGCTGGCAACGTTGCGACTTGCAGATCTATGTCGTAATGAAGAGGAAATATTTCCGGTGTTCTGATGTCATAATTACCAGTGCCCATCTTTACGACATGAAGCTTTGGAGACTTGCCATTGTATCCTTTAAGTGATGATCATTTCTTACTTGAAATCCCCATTCCACAGCCGATGTCCTACCACTCTCCTCCCTTTTCCTATCTGCGATTTCCATGCCACGTTCCTCCACTATAACGCCCTCGTAAATTATCATTGTTCGCTATCCGATTGGAAGAATACTAGATCGTGCCAAGCCTTCGATATGCCGCGTTTTAAGTGACGCGTTTTGCTAAACTTCAGGGTTTAATGACTGCTTCGTAAAAGAGAGGGATTGGTGGACCGCGATATAAGTAAAATTAAAATCTGACACTTTGGTCTGTTTCGTTTTAGAATAAAAAGCCACCGGGCTTCACCGGAGTTTAAATAAATGTTGAATTCTTCATTAACCATATTGAATTATGTTATTAAATTAAGAGGAGAAGTTAACAAATATGTTGTGACATTGAATCTAGCAGGCAAACAATATACTTAAAAATTCTTAGCATTTTAAATGCTAAGAATTAAGTAGGATCTATCGTATTTTCTTGTATATAATACGATTTGAATATAATACGATCATGTGTTTCTGAAGCTAAAAGACAGGGGAAATAATTACATTCTTGAGTATAATACGACCCCGTAGTACAGCCATCCCTATGTAATTTAAAAAAAAATTATCATTAAAATGCCAATATCGTACATATATTTCAATAAAATATATAATTTTTCACCATATTAAAACCTAGAAAGGAACCTGATATTTAGCTACTCCGTTCGTTTCAAAACTTATTTTCGGCGAAAGAAGCTTTCCTGTGAAATTAATGTTAACAAAACATAACAGATCTTGTGCTTTCTCTTTATTCATTTTTAAATAAATTACGGTGAATTTCCTACCTTTGAAATAAAAGATGTTTAATTTTGCTGATTCTCAAAGAACAAATATTGCCGATATATCAATTACCTTTTGTAAAAAAATTTTATCATCTGTCTACTTTGTATTTTATTATCTATTATACTAACTGAATATATTGGCCATCTTGCTGTAATTCTTTTTAATCTGGGTAAAACTTTCTGAAAATATATATTTGTATATAATAAACAACTATTCTACTTTTAATTTTCGTTCAAAGTTTCTCTTTCAATAGTTCTTGTCCTATTAGTGATAATTACTGCGCATTTTAATTTTGCACTAATTTAGTAAAAATAAAAAATATATATTTATCGTAGTATAAGTCATACGAGGAGACTAATTGTATCAAGATTTGAAGTAAACAATTTATATCGTTTTGTTTGCAAAAACAAGACCCAAATTCCTGCTTTTAAAACGAGATTTCAAGTTTTATGAATTTCATTATGTCTCTAGGATAATTCAGTGTAAATAACTTAAAAAAATAATGGAAATTATCAACCATATTTTAAACGTCTATCAAATATATTATATCCCAGTCTCCTCCAACGGAAAATAATCAAAAGAAAAACTGTAATCTTAACAGTTGTGAGTTTAAAATAAGGATCAAACGATAAATTATACTATTATACGCCGGTGAATTTTCAGGATAAGAAATACAGATTTTTAAGGCTATTTTATAGAGTTAATCATTTAATGCAAAAAGTTTTCTATGATTTGAAATACTTTCGTTTCACAGTAATACACGACTTTTCTAGCTTGCTAGCTTAACTGCCTTTGGTCAAACCACGAACAAATTCCTACATTCGATATTAGTAAAGTAAAAGGTATTTGCATAATTTTTATTTAATGAGTCCATAGGAGCCGCAAGTGAACACTATTTTTAAATGTACCGCTTCTTATACGAGTAAAAGAGATGCATTGTATATGTTGAAGTAAGAAATATGTGATTTCCTACTGAGATGTAAGAAATGCATTATCTATTTAGGTATATAAGTTAATGATAAGAAATCGTCTTAGTTGTGTTACAATATAGCCTGTGGTGAATGATGAATTTTGCTCGTGCATATTTTCTCTTTCCTGTAAATATGACGAAATGATGGTAACCACTTGATCGTACGACAGCCAAATATGATAATATAAATGGTCGTGAAATAGACGTCATCTGGGGACTTAATAAACACAGGTTCAGATGCCGGTCGCAGTAAGAAATGTGACATCATGCAGTGGGGTGGATGCAATTAATATTTATCATATTTGTTGTTGTTGATAGTGATGATCAGAGTTGATCGTAGTTGGTTTCGAATGGCTTCCCTGGGATTTTCTTGGCTTCTCCTGGCTTTTCCCTGGCTTCTTAGGTCTTGCCGGATATTTCTGGCAATTTCTCTAGTCTTGTTGTAGTGGCAAGATGAAGACTGCATAACAGGTTTTTGTATAAAAGTAATAGATTTATTCCAGACTTATAATTCGGCTTTGAAATTCTGTACAATCAAATTTTCCAGTTTCCATCCCAAGGGACACGATAACTTCCATCCCCAAGGTCGAGCTGTGAGGATTATGATTTTTGTTAGATTTATTTCTCTCTGTGATCCAAAATTCAATTCTAACAAAAAATAATTAGTATTTTCCAAAATTATTTCTAAAATAGACTATTTTAATATAACAGGAGTTACTGTTATCTGATTTAATAATAAAATTTGAATCTACAAACAGAAAATTAAAATCTGGAAGAGAAGCTACTTGAATTCAGTATAATATACTCCTTATGTCGCTTTTTTATTTTTGTTTATTCGTTTTTCAAATCAAAGTAAACGAATATATGTGAACTCTATTTAAAACATCTGACAAATGACTTATGAATACAGTAGTATTACTGTTGAGATATTTGGGTAAAATTAGCTTTGGAATACAAAATAATCTTTTTCGTAATTTTCTTTATTAACATTCGTAATTGCTTCAATGGATCCCTTTACTTAAAAATCATATTGACGCTTTAAACTAATGTAAAACAACTAAAGCTATATTTAACATTTTAAAATTTTTTTAAACACTACTGTCCTCATATAACAGTTTAAAATATATCAGCACTTTATTTTCTTCTGTTTGCACCATATTTAAGATGATTTCTTTATTTTTTGCAAATGACTTTCATCTCTTTGAGATTTATTTTCTTATTTCAGATATAAAAATTTTCAAATCACGCAACAATCAAAAAAAAATAGTGACATAAGAATAAGAAAATATGTTTTTAAGAATGTCAAAAAAGGATTTGATGAAATTTAAAATGGTAGTAAGCACGAAATTTTGATTGACTATCAAGAAGAGAAACTTGGTGTTGCGAAATTAAACAGGGAAAAGATGCAGAATACTAAGAATAATGGATGAGAACACGAAAAGCAACAACACTATCCTCACAAACCAAACGCGTAAGTTGGTTGAAGAAGTACATGAAAACTTTTCTTAACGCTAATTTTTAGTATAAGTGTAGAGCTAAAGTAGATGATTGGCTTAGAGGTTGGGTCCCTCATGGAAATAGTCAACTAACAGGACTTAAAATAGGGGAGATGTGGAATAATGTCTTGATAAAAGTAATGGCATTGTCAAGAAACCTCCAGTGAAATATTCTAAGTTTTTGAACAAGACGTTTTATTTTAGCTCTATGGTGCAAAATCAAGAACTTTAATTTAAAGAGTATATTTATGTAAGAAAATGATCCTTTACATTCTGCAATGCTAACTGTTGTATACTTTGCCAAAAGATACCAAATTTATAGAATGTCTTCCAGTTTCTCCATATATTAATCCAATAGAAAACTTGTGATTCTTTATTAAAATAAATGTGTATGGAAAGGAAAACATTGCCCAAGGAAAAAAGATCTAAAAACAGCTGCAAATAACGTTAAAATCGAAACAATAGAAAAGTTCATAAAATCCATTTGCGAAACACAAATGTATATTATAGAATGTCCGTGAGCTTATATTCATATACAGAATAATAAAATAATAATTTATTCAGATATATGAGTTGTGCTAATAAAATATATTTTACTATGGCCTAAATCTCTTGAATTTAAAAATCAATATTTATGGTCCACTTCGTGTGATTGCATAAAAAAGCTTGACACCAATATTATCATTATTTTCTAGGGCTTCTACTTTATATTTAGAGATAGATGATTACATCCAAAGAAAAATGTGAATTGTCATTGGTTCTGATCTGGCATCTCGGCTTCAGTCCCTTTTCCACCGTTCCGTAACGTAGCTTTCCTCTGCCTTTTCTATAAATACTTTCATGGTACATGTTCTAATGGTATGTAGACTATATAAATTCAAATGCCGTACCAGATTGGCGGCAAGATCTCATTTTACAGGCGAGAAAGATGTAACCGTAAGTTCTATGTTAACAGTTTCTTCTTTCTCTTGTGGAACGCTCTTCTGGTTTCTTGCTTTCCAATCAAATTTTATCTTCAAAAATTTAGATGAAATGTCAATTGTTATCTTCTATCTTAATGTCTGCACTTTTATTTTTCTCACTCCTTAATAAAGTTTTTCTTTTTCTTCATATACTTTCTAATTCAGTGATCACTTGTGTCTTAGTGGCTTTGTTGCCTAGCTTGGAGTGAAATGATTAAAAAATATTATAAGCTGAAACACACACTATATTATTCATGTGAACATATGTATATCTTAAAAATGTTACCAAAAAATGTTAGTTTTTTAATACCAGTTTTATTGTGAAAAAATTGACTTGTATAATAAAAAAAGACATCGTTTGTGTGCATGTGTATTTCGCGTGCGAACTTCTGGAAGCAAAAATTGGGATTAATTTCGTCAACAAGAAGAGCACAACTTGCAGGTCATTACATGATTTTACGACACAAATTGAAGCGTTCAGTACAATTCCAGGCCAGTCATTTTCGACAATAAGATGAAATTAGAACGCCATTATGCCCTAGAACGTGTGCTACCGTATCTATTCCCTTTCAACACATTTTCCTTTTTTTATTTATTGTATTCTAATCAGGGAGGATGTTTGAAGAGTATACCCGCTTTCTGCTGGCTATAATAGGTGTAGGATACTTTTCTCTCCAGCATTTGTTGCAGATAGGTTACGAAAGCATGGAGGAAGCAGCTTTAAATTACATGCAATTGTCCCCTTGGTTGGCGATAGTTTGCCGCTAATATTCGATGGAAATAATGGCCGACTGAAAGGAAAACGAAAGCAAACATTAATAAGAAAGGTGGCGTTCAAATACTGAGAGACAAAGCTGTGAATAACACAGTAAAGGAAAGGAGAGAAACGATGCAAAGGAAAAATACTTTCTAGTTTGGGTGATGTACAATGTGACAGAAAAGCCAAATATCATAAAAAAAAGAATTTAAATTAATGTAACAAGGATTCATTATGGAAGAGATAGAATAAAGAAAGAAAGAAAAAAGAAAGAAAGAAGGCGACGTAAGATGAAGAAAAAGATTGAAAGAAAGACGTTTATTTTGAAAATCGAATAATTTAATATAGAGACATTGAATGAGTAAAGCGGAAGGCATTAAAAAAAGTCGTGATAGGTGGTGAGAGGTAGAGAGCGAAAATAAATGAATGTGTGTGAAAAGTTTTCGGCCTTACCCACTTCCAAAACCTTCTCCTACTTAGGGCAACCCCCTGTTGAGAATAATCTCTGTTGGGAATAAATCCACAGCCTCATCAAACTAGGTATTGTTGCTGCGGCTTTTGTAGGTTTTTACGGGAAGGAGTTACCAGCCCCACTTTCAACCAGTTCTAAATTCACAGTTGTCCTTCTCTTAGACCTGTTCCTAACCAAGGCTAGAGAGATTTGTCTGCACTGCGATTTTCCCATAAAAGAGATGCACCAGGGCGGTAGGAAGAAAGGTATTTGCGCGAAAGTAAACGCGGCGAACTAGGCCGAACTTTGAACTCACCGGGTTCTCTTTTCGCACCGCACCCTAGTCAAACAGAGATTTCTTGGAAGGCTGTTTGGTCTAGCCGAAAACTATCAGCATTCCCTCATGTCCACTGAAATATATGATGTGTATATACATGTGTGTACGATATTGAACCTCACAGTATATAGAAATATGCTTTTTATATACATTCTACCTTAGAGACAATATCAAGTAGATGGAGATAAAGCAATGAATAAATAGAAAGATAGAGAACAGAATATCTTTAACAATGAGATAGTATGAGATTCTGGGAAAAAACGATTATGTAGATTAATGTATACATTATCCATTTGCCACAGAGCTAAACACAAACACACCCGCGAACATACAAACACTAATAATATAGAGTGAAGAAAAACTGCTCGTAAAGCAAGATAACTTCAAATTGTTAGATCTGGACACTAAGAAAGATTATTTTCATTCGTGCTGGAGAAACTGCACAGTGAGAAAATTGCTAGGATCCGTCTCCTAAAAAATAAAAAGCAAAATACTCAAGGAGATAAACGAAACAAAAAAAAAAGAAAAACATGGAAATAAAATAAACAGTCAAAAATTCCCCGAGCTTATCTGTTTTGAAAAGAAACAATTTTCTTCTATAAAATCTAAATTTCCATGATAGTTTCACACTACTACCACATTATTCTGAATGTTTCTCAAAACTTTCTTTCTTTCTTTCTTTCTTTCTTTCTTTCTTTCTTTCATCATCATCATTATCACACATTGCAGCGAATCACACTTATTGCTTTCATATTCCCCTGGTGAGATCTAAATCCTACTCACACAGATTTTTGTCACGAACCACTGCCATGTTGAACCGACTCTCAAGAGGTTGCTTCCCCGATCACTATAATCTAAACCTGTACAACTCTAGGGTTAACCGTTATCTTACACACATATGCGCCGTGCCTCTTTGTAGGACTCTACTTTCAGTGGCCCCGAGCCTTGTACAGGGTGAATAACTCCGTAAAATCATCATCATCATCATCATCATCATCATCATCATCATCATCATCATCATCCCAATGACCGCATGTGGCGTAGCTTTAGGGTTACTATGCAGCTGAGTATCTGACGAATCTCCTTCCACAAGTCTCGGCATTCATGCATAGAGTGTGGGCAAATCTCCAGGATTTTTCTTACATACTTTGAAAATGTCTTCCAATGATTCTTTTAAAAAATATATCTGATTTATTCTGTCTGTCTGACTGTCTATTTAGTTTATATATTTTTAAATATGCACATTTGAACTTAGTTTATTTCTAATATGTTACATTTATTCCTTTTCTTTTCCCTAGTTTATGCTTTTATCTTTATATTTATTTATTCGACGCAATCTCAACATCTTTCTGTTTATTTCCTTCTGTATTATTTTTACAAAGCAATGACATTGTTTTCATTCCAGCGTGTACGACTTGTATGTTTATTTTCAACATGACTTCATCGAAAGAAACCTCAATCATGTGATTAAAAAATTGTAGATTCACATCTCTCAGGAATATTAATTCGATTTATTTATACGGAAGCAATTATTTTACTCGTTTCATGCGTTAGAAATAACCTTTTAAATACACAACAATAGGCTGACATAGATAAGTTCTTTTTAATACGATTGTCAGCTTATCTTTCTGATGTTGGAACATTAAAATAACTCAGTAATGATTGGTAAAAATTGTAATCATTAGATATATGTATATTATTAGACAGAATATAAAAAAATATAAACATCGTTTATTATATATCACTGCAAATTACGTAAATAATTATTATGGATGATGTAAATATGTTATTGTTATGTGGATATATCGACATTAAATGCTTTATAAATTAATACTGTAATTATGGACGGGTGCCGAAAAGGTATCGGCGCAACTTACATTCCAAAATCAGTATTTCAATGACCAAACCTCATTATTATTATTATTATTATTATTATTATTATTATTAAATTTCTGCTATGGTCACACTACGTACCAAGTCTGTAGGAAAACCTAAGGCAGGTGTGCTGTTATGGTTACATTTCATGATTTGTTTTTTTAACTCCCAAAATATCACGAGCGGTACTTATCAAGACAATTTTTTGTATTTCTTTTAAGTTGGGATTTCCAGGGATTTTTTCAATGAGTTTTTCCTATTTTTTATTATTCAAGCGCACCTACTATGATTGGTACTATTCATGTTTCAATTTCAACTTTTTTTTCTATTTCGATTTCCAAGTCTTTATATTTCGATAGTTTTTCAATTTCCTTGGTTACTATGTTATAGTCCGCTGGGCAAGCCATATCAATTAGTGGGCGAATTCTTTATTTTTGGTTTTTGACAATATGTTTGGCCTATTTGTTTCAATCTTCCTGTCTGTAAAAATGGTGTAATCTCATAGAATTGTTATGTCTTCTATTTCTGTAACCGGGGCTGGGTGATGTTCATACCAGTGTTTGTTAACATCTTTTCCAAAGTGTTTGCACATTGTCCAATCTAAGTACTGCCCTACTGTATCGAAACAATTTCTATATTCATTTCACGCAAATACAGAACATCTTGAGATAAGACGGTTTATTGCTTCCTGATATTTGTCACAGAATCTGCATTTTGGATCCACAATAGTATATATAATATTTCCATGAAAGTTTCTAGTGAGAAGATTCTGGTCTCGCACTGCAAGAATAAAACCTTCCGTTTCAGCCTTTAATTCATATACTCGTAATCATCGATGAGTGTTAAATTTATCAACATCGGCTTTATTAGCCTCGTTCTGGATATTGACCATGTTTGTCTTGCCAGCGTTGTTTCCTCTGTTCAAGAGCTTTATCCTTGGCTTGATTTTTCAATGACAATTCTAGCTGAATAGGACCTCTTCCACCTTCTTTACGGGCTATGCATAGATGATCTACATCAGGCTTTGAAGGATGCATGTTATGCTTAGAAAGAAGCATTCTATATCTTAAAATCCATTCGTTTGATATCATTTAGAGTCCAGTTCATGATGTTGAAACTATATTGAACCACTGAGATGAAAATGCTATTAATGGCTATAATTCTGTTCTGAGAATTCAATTCAGTTCTTAATATCAGTGGCTCTCTTCTATAGGACTCGTTTCTCACTATTTCGTTTATGTTTTTATGGTGAATTCCTTCACTTTTATTACACCGACGTACTTGTAAGCTTCTTCTTGCTCTAAATCTTTGATTGTTACCCCAGGATGTAAACTAATAGAGGGTGATCCTTGTAAAATGGTGGCTTTAACACATTTATCCAAACCAAATTCCATTCCAATGTCATCATAGAAATATTTTACTATTTTCAGGAGACCTTCCAGCTCACTATCATTCCTAGCATACAACTTTAAGTCATCCATATAAAATAGATGGCTTATTTTCTTTTGAGATATAGCCATATTCCGTCCTGTTAAGTTCGCTAGTTAATGCTATTAGGGATATACAAAATAGTAAGGGAGACAAGGGAGTCACCTTGAAATATGTTTATTTCACCAGAATTATAGACTCCATTCATATGAGTGTTGTTTTCCATATTGGCATACTTTGTTTGATGAAACTGATGACGACGAATGATATCTTGTATATATTTAAAGGTATTAAGATCCAGGAATGGGGTACACTATCGAATACCATACGGTAATCTATCCAGTTAGTACTGAGATTTTTATTTGTATTGAAGTAGTTTTATTTATTATTATTATTATTATTATTATTATTGTTGTTGTTGTTGTTGTTTCCAGTATAGGTATATTCACGAGGAGCTATTTTAATACTTTACACAATTTACAATGTTCGGACTGTTATCCTCATCTCTGTTGCCATAATAACGACGTTTCAGGCCCCAGACTTCTTCAGGTGATTGAAATTTGGAAGCAAAACCTTTATCTCGACCACTGAAACTGATATTGAGATATAGGCATATATCTAAGAGGCATGACAGATGGAACTAGAACAAGCTACCTCTTTTTTGTTGAGATGTTTTTTATCAGACGGTATAGCCCAGTATAAGAGATAGCAGGATGATTTTGTTTTTTTAACGCCATATCAACTCCTTATGGGTCATTTAATGCTGAAATTTAATTTCCTTGAGAGTATTAGTAATTTCTTTACAAAAATATTTTGCTGGTAATATATTTTTCAAAATGTATTGCTGGTAATTTTTTAACTATGAAAATTGCTTGTATTTTTACTATAAAATGTATTGTTATAGTTTTATAGGAGGGTTAACTATTTTCCCATAGTTGGGACCCTAACAGGTGCTACCACCACGTGTCAGTCTGGACTTGAGAACAACCGCAATTAAGATGTGGTTCTACGCTTCTCAGAACCTGCCGATCACAGGCCTTGCTGTCATATGTAGTTTATTGTCATACTCAGGACGCTAAGATGTCTTTTTTATTTAAATCTTCTATTAATACATCTGATCTGTTATTTTGTATAGTGCGTTTTGTATGTATGGTGAAGACAGAGAGCACTATAACATTTTCACTTTCGTGGACGAGTGTTGAATTATTTTCTACATCGGAAGGATTATGGATTAAAAGATAATATCTTTCAATATAAGTGTTTCCCTAGCTTATGAAGTCGATATTTAAATCCATTTGAGGCTAGGGTAAAACACCCTGTTATTCGATATTAAACAGTTTTCCGCGGTGTTTATAAACAAGTGATATGTTTATAAACTTTCATCCATTAAAATGTCTGTTAGGTTCCTGTGATCTTGAGAAGCATTGATGCTGGTTTCAACCCGGCTTTCTCTCAACATCAAGATGCTCTCAATGTGTATTAATCATGTAAGGATTTTTCTTCCCACTTGGTTTTCAGGTTAGTTAGGCTCATATTTTTTTTACTCTTTTGGTCTTCATTTTATTATTTCACTCCCTATATCCTCTTGTTTGCATACATATAGATCTTGCCTTGAATTTTTGGTTCTCTTTGATATTTGAATGCGGCCTCGTGTTTGGTTCATATTAGTAAACACGCTTTAGCATCTAAACATTGGTTAATTCGAGATACCTTCCAAGACATATTTTAGTGTATAATTTTATCAGTCCTTCACTTCCATCTACCGTAGGCAAGTAAAGTCAGCTTCTGTTTTGAGATCATGTATATTTTCCATGATAAGGAGTTATTATATATGTATTATGCATGTAAGGAGTTATTATAATGCGTTCATTATGCATGGTATGGTTCTTTATGATGCCTCTGTCTGTTTTATGTATTTCTTCTAGATTCCTGAGGCAGTATAGATAAATAAGTATTGCTAAGTTGTTGATTGGTTCATATTTATTTGTTGCATTTACATTCAGCTTTATTTATCGCCCTTACGCATCTGATATCATTTTCTCGTATTTTCTTTCAGTTTTTCTTGTTTGATTCCTTGTCCTTCCTTTGTATCAAGATCTTTATATACTTCTTGATCTAGTCCACGAATGAGTTTTTTTTAAAGGATTTATATTCGTTGTTCATACAAATTTGCCTCCTCTGAAGATTGTCTTGGATAATTTTAGACCATGTAAATCACTATCAAATGCGTTTTTATAGTCTATCAATGCAATGCTTAATTATCTATTTTATGAATGACAGCTTGCCAGTAACATCGTATTGATCAATTATTAGTCATTGCAACAATAAAAACCTTTACTGTATTCGTTTTTGCTCCTCAGGTAGAATGCTATTTCTGTCAATGATCTTATATGTTGCTTCAGCTACATTTTCACTATCAGCCAAACATCCTCCGCACCATTGCTCAGCGCCGTGTTCGCTGGCTTGGTCACGTCCTGATAACCATCCTAACAGATTCATCTACTAGTTAAAACTCGCAATCTGCAAAGTGGCGACGACTTCGTTGTAGACTATGCCACAGCTGGAAAGACGTCGTTGGCCAGCACCTCCAGCGATTAAACTGGATCTGGAGGATGTTCCGACGCTGTGTCTATGAGAGCTGAAGGGATGAGATAGCTCTCGTGAGATAGCTCTCGTGAGATCAACGGCTTCATGACACGAGATTTAGCAGCAGACATGCAAACTAAACCCTCACATCGACACATACAAATATACACACGAAAAATATACCGGATACCGGAGTTGGTGAGAACTTCTCTGTCAGACCCTTGTTCACGGATTAATAGTTTGATGTTTAATACTACACCCTTTCTTGAAAATAAATCATGATGTATTTATGAGAATAATAGTACCGGGAGGTATTCAAATACACGAATAAACATACACGCGCAAAGAGATAATATATAGACACTACCTCATATAAATAAAAAAGAAAGAAAATCAGATGAAGCAAAAATATAAATTAAAATTACAAAAAAAAAAATGATGTAAGGTAGCCACTTGTATAGATGGATATAATTGCCTAAAATTCATTTGTAATACTGATGCACTAGAGAACATACCAAGCGTAGCAATGGACGGCCATAAATTGTCTCTTACGATGCTTTCAAATGCTAAGACCACCAACACTCGCAATCATTCAGAAAAGCCAGGATCATTGAAAAGGTACCGTATCTATAAATTGCAGAAGCTAAAAAAACAGACTGGAACACATGAGAGGTTGCCTATTATTAAAAATGAAAATACATTTGATACACCAAATGAGAAACAAAGCGCCGGAGTTATAAAACCAGAAGTGCACGATAGGCGTGAAGCACAACAAGCAAAAAACTATAAAGAAACGCGCATGCGCGCACGACTGCTCATCTATGGGTGTATACAAAACGACATTATCCTCTTTTCTTTTTTCTTCTTTTCTCATGTCATTATAATATATTTTAATGTGTACTTTTTTTATTTTCTTCTCCTTATTATTCGCTTTGTGTTTGCCACTTTATAGAGCAGCAACTCCAAAAAATAAACAAAAGAAAAAAAAAAAGGAAGAAGAAAAATGAAGCTGCGGAAATAAAGGGGAAATGGAAATATTGATGATAGTGTAAATTAGAGAATTACAAGGAATGGGAGAAAGGATGAAATGCAAAAAAAAAAAGAAGAAAAAAAAGAAAAGACAAGCAATCAAACAAAATTAAACGAAGAAAATGCAGACAGAAAGGAATTAGAAAATGAAATGTGGAAGAAAGAGGAAGAAAGATAAGAAGCGTAAGAAATGAGAGTAAGAGTAAAGAGAAAATGAGAGAAAGAAAGAATTAAAATAAGAGTGAACAGAAATAATTCAGAAAATAAATAATGGAAGAGAAAGAAGAAAATGAACAAAAAGTGTAAGAAATAGGAGGAAGAATGAACGTAAAAAAAGAAGGAAAAAAATTAAGAAAGATAAAGTTGGAAAGAATGACATTAAAGAAAGAAATAATGTAAGAGAGAAAAGAAAAGAACTTTAAGAAACGTGGCTAAGAATGACATAATAAAGAAAGAAAGAAAGAATAAAGAAAAAGAAAGAAAAAGAAGGCGGACAAAAAAGAAATTAGAAAAGAAACAATGGAACGGAGAAAATATTGAAAGGGAAAATAAAAACGAAAAGAAAAAAAAGGTTTAATTAAACAAAATAATAAGAAAAAAGTGAAAAAAAAAGAAAAGAAGAAATAAAAATATTATGTAGTGGAAATAAAGAAACAGAAGGCAAAGAAAAGAACTGAAAAAAAGAAAGAAAAAGTAATTTATAGATAGAATTAAAAGAAAATGAAATAGAAGAGGAAAAAGAAAATTGGAATGCATAAAAACTAAAGCAAAACATGTAAAATAGAAAAAGGGGAAATAATGTCAATTGTAAAGTTGGAAAGAAAACAAAGAAAAACATAGAGAAATAAAAGATAAGCCAAGAGAAAGTGGAGGAGAGATAAGCGGTGGTAGAGTAGGGAGTAGGCCGAGCAGTAAAAAGAACATTTTTCTTGCCAATGCGGTGTGCAGTCGTTGTTCCGCCTACCAACTCTGCGTGTACGGCTATTATATGCTAAGTGAGCGCACTAGCCTATAATTAGTTGTCTCTTATTCAGAGCGGTTTGCCCGTGTGAAGTTTGTAGGCCAACAAGCCGTTAGTAACGACAACGCATGAATAACACGCTGGTCCGAAGCAGGTCCGACGATGCCATACTAATTGACACGCGCCCTCTCCTTTTGCCCGTTCCGAACGAGGTAATTGCATACATTTTTCAACGCTAATACGGCCGTTCGCAGCTAACATGTTGATGGCAAGTCTTTGGATGTTGTGGAAAACACTTAGGCTCGAACGGCGCGTAAGTAATGATCGCAGAGTTCTCGGCAAATGGCTACACTTTGCCGCACATTTTTCGCTGGAGCGAAGTGCGCGTCGAACGTACACAGAATCCATTCTCGCTGCAATTACGCGATAATGGGAATCATTAGAGCGATGTGGGCAGACAAGTCTCCAAGACCAACACGGTGCAATGTGGGCACTAATTGTAGTTGAGAAGAGGAAGTCGAGGAGGAGGAAGGTAATGTGATAATACTGATGGCGAAAAGAGAAAGAAACAAACATTAAGAAGAGAGAAAAGACGAGGAAAGAACAGACTAAGTATATAGGAATATGGTTTTGCTGTTGTTATGGCTTGGCTGTTGTTTTAGCCATTATTAACAGTGTTTTGCACTTAGTGGTTCAGTATCATTGAAAATAGTATATATTGGAAGAATAATAATGAGTATCCATTATTTTAGTCTATGGGTGTGAATTTTAAGTTACGCCTCTGTCATGGTGAGTTTAACGAAATATTTCTCTGAGTGCTTTCATGTGTGCACAATGGCCTATTGTTACTTAGATGTATCTAAAAAATTAGAATTAGTAAAACACATATCTATCTATCTATCTATCTATCTATCTATCTATCTATCTTGCATATTTGGGCAGTAAACTTTCTTTTATATATGATTACTTGGACACGACGTTCATTGAAACATGAATAAATGCAAGTTTACTGCTCAAATATACAACGCATAGACATAAGATATTACTGGTCCTAACCTGGCATCTCCATTACAATAACTTTCCAAGCGCCGTAACGTAGCTTCCCCGTGACTTTTCAAAAGAAATAATTTGAAGTTTGTTCGATTATATAAATAAGGAATAAAACACTGGCGTTCATCTGCATCCGTCAAACTATATTTGTTACAACAATGACAGTAACAAAGTTAATTCTTTGAGAAAAAAGTGAAGCAATCAGTACCTTTGCTTTGATATTCGCTATTCTAAAAATTATTTCAAGAAATTCAGATTCTAGTTAGTAATAAAATCATGAACAAAGCGTACGGCCAATCACATTTTTGAATGTAGATATGGTCTTACATACTCTTTTCTATTTTATTTCTTTATTTGATAAAAAAAATCTAAGTAATTTGTTTGTTTTGTTTGATTCAACTCCTTATGGGTCATTTAATGCCGAAATTTAATTTTCTTGGCAGGATTAGTAATTTCTTTGTCAAAACTGTATTGCTGGCAATTTTCTTTTACAAAAATTGAGTGTGGTTACGATGTTTTTATTTAAAAAAATAATGTATTAATGGTTAAATCTTTTTCTCCTTACAAAAATATATTGATGGTAATATTTTATTTTCCAAAAATACATTGCTGGTAATATTTTAAAATTTTGTTTTACAAAAACGTGTTGCTGGTATTTGTTTTTACTATGAAAATGCATTGCTGGTACTTTCATTATAAAAATGTATTTCTACTCAGTCATAGTTGTTTGACCGCAATATGGGGCTTCACTAAATGCCCATAGCTGGGGCCCTAACAGGTGCTACCATCCCGCATCAGTGCGGACCTGGGAAAAACAGAAATTAAGAGGTAGCTCCACGCTTCGTAAACCTCCCGATCAGAGGCCTTGTTGCTGGGTGTAGTTAATCGTCATACCCAGGACGAAATATCTAAATAAATAATACTTACAAATATTTTCATTAATCAGATGTTTTAGGTTGAGTATTAAATAATTACCGTTTTTTATTAACTTTATATTTTATTCCATTATATATTAATTGTGAGTTGCAATGACTTATTGCCACTTATCAGACAGCTTTTCAATGCTTTTCCAGTATAATTTCGCGGCTTTTGTTACAAAAAAAAAAAAAAAAATTCGCCAGAATCTTGTATCTTATTTTCAAGGGAGAAAGTTTTCCCTGACAAAACATTTTGCACCAATAGAAATAAGGTGATAATTGGTTGGTGCAAGGCCTGGAGAATATGGCCGTTTAGGTAGAAGAAACCAACCGAATCTGAAATTTTTTTTCCCGTCTTATTCTTGCTGTATGCGGTCTTGTGTTTACATGGAGAAAAACAATAATTTCCCTATCGACTAGCGCGGAGCGCAGAGCGCTTTGGGTACATTGCATCTGATGGATATCTAAATATTCATTTAGTTTTTCACTGCCTTGTAAGAACTCTAAATAAATATCCCAACAATCTCACCACACACATATTTAACTTTCTTTCACGGAAATCAGATTTTAGCGCCACTTGTAGAGATACATGCATGTCAATCCATTACCTTTTATGCTGCGCAATGTCGTATGTTGGTGCACTACAAATTTATTCTTAACAATCACGTATTTTCTTTTACAATGACATTCACACTGTACACGACCCAAGAGCCACTCGAGAATGAGGGTTACAAGGTAAGATGTTAGAGACACAGTTTATGCAGATTTTGGGGTAAGATAACAATTAACCCAATAATTGAACAAGTTAAAATTGTAGTGATCGGGGAAACATCCTCTTTGGACGTTGGTTTCACAAAACACATTTTGCAGGGATTTTAAATATAAAAATATATTTTTATACTTTCATAGTGTTTTGACCACATCTTGGGGCTTAACTATTTGCCCATAGCTGGGACTCTAATAGGTGTTACCACCTCGGGTTACGGTGGAATTCGCAAATACGAGGTGCTTCCACGCCCCTCAAAACATACCGATCAGAGGCCTTGCTGCCGGATGTAGTTTATCGTCATACCCAGGACAAGATACATACGTCATTATAATTTACACACACATGCATTATATATATATATATATATATATATATATATATATATATATATATATATATTGATTATTGGTGGATCTATAATTCTATAACTTATCCCGTAGTTATTGCATGTAATTTATCTGGAATATTGATAGTAATTGTCGAGCACTTTCATAAATATTAACCATTCAATTCAGTACATTTACACGGAAGGGCACTATGTTCAAAATTAAATATTTTTAATGTAATTGAAATGTTTTTTTCATCTTTTACCTACAGACTTCCCCTTTCGAATTTTGCCTACAGGCATAATACTCACATGCATATATATATGGATATATAGGTTTGTATGTGTGAGTGAAAGTAAACCTTCACACACACGTATACATATAATAAATTCAATACATTAAACACATTGTTTTCTCTCTCTCTCTCCCTCCATCTCTCTCTCTCTTTCTGTATATATATATATATATATATATATATATATATATATATATATATATATACAGGTAATAGATCCGTTGGTATATAATCCATGTGGGTCCTAGTAATATTAAATATTAAAACTGTTCCACAGAGAGCTCAATGTGTTTATTATAACAGAGCATAATTCTAAAAGACACGTAAGGGCTCAAGATAGCTGCTGTCGTACCAGCTTGAAAATAGACTATACCCATGTGAGGTAATTTTTTTTTTTTGTTATATATATATATATATATATATATATATATATATATATATATATATATATATATATATGCATAAAATGTATGCGTGTATAGATAAGTTTTGATAAAAGCTTTAAAAGATGGGTGTAGTTACGAACATTTTTATTGGAATGATTTTTAGAGTTAAATTTATTATGACTGCTGTTGAAAATGTGGGTCTAAGTATCAAAAAGACTAAGATTTGTTGACATTTGACAGCTTAAAATATGCTTTGTAAAAATACGTGTTCAAATCTATGCGTTGGTGTGTCGCCTGTTCTCAATTAATGGATGAAATAAGGAATGAATATGACTATAAATTCTAAAATCAAAAGCCACCAAAACCAGTCATAAAATGTTGAGTTGATGTTTAATTAACGCGTCAAATGATTTACAAATCTGTGCTCATCTGCAGAAAATGTTGATTGAAGATGAAGTTGTTAAAGAGGCGCAATAAATGCTGTTCGCAAGACTCAAATAATATTTCGCTTCTTTCCACTTTAATTCATTTCTATCAAAGAGAACCAGTTTTAATTACTAGGCAAATTATTTTAATGTTTTCTTAATTTTGAATTGTAAAAATGTTTTCCTATTTTTTTTTCTATATTAGAAAGTGTTAAAAATACGAATTGTTCTAAAAAGTAATCGAAGTATGATTTGGATTGTAAAAAATATATACGACTCAACGACTTAAAATATCAGGAACTTAGGTTCGAAAAATAATATTTGGTCATTGTGCCATTTTTCAAGTAGATAAACAGACTTGAATATATTAAATTTACCTGTTTTTTTTTTTTTAATCTGATTCTACTAGTTAAATCTTTAATTGAAAAAAGTACCCAATGCAATCATTTTTTTTTATTTTCATGCCTATTCAAACGAATATGAATTTCCACATATTACTTTTTTTTTATCTGTGAATTGCCATGCATTCTTAAGGAAGATAATGGAGTGGTTTCCTGTTGCATTCTCCACGGTTTGGAATTAAGTTTTTATTCTCTTATACTTGTTGCTACCTAGCGAAAATGCTGGGGAAGCCTTACTATTTAGTCCATAACTGAGAAAAGAAGAGACAGATACATACCTTTCCAATGGTTATTAGTGTGAAAGTGAATGTTATAGATTATCCAGGAATTTGAACTTGGTTCGCTGGTTCCAAATTCAACAGAGATGTCTACTGTGTTAACAGGGAACACACATTTTCCTTCTGCTAAATTGCTTGTGATATCTAGAAATTCTAGCATTGTTTTGAGAATTTTAGGTTTAACCTAATTTTATGTTCAACCTAAAATTCTTATAAACATTATTATATAAATCAAATATATAGTGACAAGTTTTGCTATTACCTTAGTTTGAAATCAATTCTGTTGATTATTACCACTTGCCTAAGTTCAGTAGCAACATATAGAACGACAGTTTAAAATGCAGGAAGTATTTCTGCCACACCCTGTAGCTAATATCTTACCATGATGTGGAAAATATTTCTAAGAGGTATTTCTGCCGCACTCATGCATATGAGATGAAAATAATATGAAAATAATATACATCAGACTAAGTGAAAAAGTCAAGGTAAGTTATGGAAGTTGCTATGTAATAAACAAAAGTGAGTAAAAATTACCTTGATTCTTCAGTTAGTATGATGTATATTTATGAACGTTCTTAAATTTAAAAAAATCTGAAAACTAACGACGCTTTTCATTTCGTTTATAAATTCTTATTGCAAAATAAAATCCCCATATTTACCTTTTGATAAAGATAATCAAATGAAAAAACGCGCCGGCTGAGTTTTCCTTTTGTCTTTATATATATATATATATATATATATATATATATATATATATATTTTATGTTATATATATATATATATATATATATATATATATATATATATATATATATATATATATAGCGTACCTATTAACACTAATGGGTATGCCCCAATTCTCATAAATACATTGGACACTAACGTAAGTGGGAGGAATATGCGGCCTAAGTAGTCCATCTCTAGCAGTGGTTTACCTATTTCACGCCGCTGGCGAGTCTTGTATTTTGTTGATGTTATAAAGATTACCATTCCATTTCCAACCTCTGTTTTAGTTATTCCTCATCCAGTAACCCTTTTCTGGGTTACGAGAATATATATATATATATATATATATATATATATATATATATATAGGCATGCAGGAATAAAGCACCATCAAGCAGTAAGTATCATTCAACTGCGTGAAACACAAAAGCGAAATAAAACAGCTAACAGCGTTCCTTCTGCACTATCATGCAATACTTTCTCCTGATTTTTTTTGTGGTCTTTTGTGCAATTCTCGAGCCGGCCTCGAAAGTCGTACCTGCCATAACATGCAGATAATTAGTATGTGGTCGTCGGACCCTCATACGTCGAACTCGACGGAAGAGTCCATCATAGATATACATTAGGACTTCATCGGACTAAATTTATGTTTACGTTGATGTGACTACATATGCTAGCGAAAGAGAGATGCTGATTATTTTAAATTAATTTTTTTTAATATGTGTTTTAGGTATATAATCTAGCCAATTTCATTTAGATTATTTTTCTTTTTCTTTATGTTTCCATCACTTTTGTTATTAAATATCCCACATTATGATAATAGAAGATATACCAAGAAAGGTGAAATGCTGTAAGAATCTGAACGTAAATTTACTGTAAGTCATCTAGCGATTAAAGCCCTTTCTAAATATTTTCGTCTTAGGAAATTGTTTTCTCTTTTTACTAGACTAGCATTTTCTAAATCAGAATTCTGGTTAGTATCGTTAAGGTGTGCAACTTATGCATTTAATATATTGTTTTGTAAAAGGTCCCTTTTGTGTTCGTATAATCTTTTATTTAAATTCCTTGAGGTTTCTCCGATGTATATCTTTTGGGCACCTCAAGGTGGTGTAATGGTTAGCAAGCTTGTCTCGACTGAGTAGTGAGTTCGATCCTCACTGGGTGACCCATACTTTCGGCTTTGTGCCAGATCTAAGCTACTTTTGGAAAATCACTATAGCTTTTATAAAACAACACAGTAAAGAAAAAAATTTACTAAGGCGAAACTGTTAAAAAAATACATCTTTGTGGCTGTGGCTGACCATTGTAAACTAAACATTTTGTCATATTTCCTTTTGTATATAACATTAGTTGACGCGAAGCAACAGAGATATGTTTGTACAGATTGATAATAAAAATACCATGGACACAACACGAGAACTACAAGGAAGTTTTAAGGAAAATGCGAAAGTAACTGTTGAAATTTCTAGGACAATATGAGGAATGAGGGCTTGGAAAACTTGACACTCACAGAGTATACGAAAGGCAAGAGGGATGGAGGAAAATAGTTTATCCTATCTAATGAACTTGCATAAATGAATAGAACATGGACTGTGTGTGTGTGTGTGTGTGTGTGTGTGTGTGAGAGAGAGAGAGAGAGAGAGAGAGAGAAAGTGGAAGAAATATTGCTTAGAGCTACAAAGAATAGGAAATTGTAGAGAGCCATAATCACCCACACCCTAAAGCGAAACTCCTATTAACACTGGAAAGGGCGATAACAGCTACTGGACTTGAGAAACCTATTTTCCTAAAAAATTGTTTTAAGAAAAAGGTTTGGTAAATTTCTTCCGACAGCAGCACTAACAGTTCGGTCAATAAATGCCGCATGCTTCCTTATGAGGAAATGGTTAATATTACCATAATGGTAATCATCAGGGAACTTCGAACTGAATGCTTTATCTATTCTATGGAGGTAGATTGTTTTCGTTCCGCAGTCCATGTCTTGAGGCTGATATACACAAACTTAAACTTAATGTTCTTACGACTGTGACTGCTGCTGGGACTGCTACTGTAACTGCTGCTGTGATTGCTACTGTGACTCTGCTTGGTTTAAGGCTTCATGTTCTACACTATAGCCTAATGGATTAGAGCGTTGGTTCGTGAATTTGGTAATATAGTAACTGTGACTTCAATCTTTGGATCTATAATGGCAGCCTTAGTCTAAGAGGAAACAAGCCGGGCAATAACTGGGCATTACTAATGACAGTAGACATGGAAAGCGATTCAAAAACAATCTACACCCGTAGATTAAATAAAGTCTTTAGTCCAAAATTTCTTGAAGGTTACTCGAATAAGCAATCAACTGATGAAGGACGAAGAACACAATGGCTGAAACGTTGTGATAATAAGAACTAAGATTAGTGTAAATAAGGTAAATCATAACTGATCCTCAAAATTCTGACTGAAATGATGGCAAATTGTTATTATTGTACTATTTTTTTTTTAATTTTATTTTCAGTCTACTCTAATTTCGATAAATATTTTTTAAAAAAGAAAGTCTATTGATTTACGCTTAAACCATTGCATAAACAGCCAATCAGATGACTGATAGCTAGGGCCGACAACATTTCACAGCCAATACGAAACATTGATAATTGTTTTTTATAGGATTCAACTGCATAAAGAAAGGACAATAAAAATAGAAGTGGATATACTTTCTTAAGTAAACTAAAGTTACCTTCCGACTAGATTATGATTGATTTTTGCCATTAGTTTTCGTTTCGTTGGGCGTATTCGTATAGCTTTCCAATAAAAAATACATATTTATTACTTTGGTAGAATGATTTCCTATTGTGTGATATTTTCGTCTTTTTATACCGAGAGACTGGTTCCGTAACTGTTTCGTATAGAACATTCTTTTATCCTCTATGCTGGTTCAAGCAAGGTTAAAAATGGGTGTAACAGCTTTCTTCTATTATTTAGATTGGTTCCTTCACTCTGTTCTCTGTATAACATGAACGGTTTCTGCTAGATAATAGACAACTGAACAAAGTGCAAAGGTTTTCAGTGATTTTGCTGTAACTAAAACTCTGCCATTCTTAGCTTTCCTCTTAATCAGGAGTCCTCAACCTTTTTTATGTTATTGCCCCTTTCTCGCTATTTTTTGAGGTAATCGCCCATGCCTATTTGTAAAAATATAAATTAAAATATTTTACTTACATTACTTTTTAATATGATCCTTGCTAGAAATTTAATATTTGGTTTGAAATGTGTAAGTTTTAGTCTATTGTCTAGTATCTGTCTATATTTCTGAGATGAGGTATTATGTACTCTATTTACATTATTCGGACTATTGTGCTAATCTTTGGCGACAAAGATGAGGACAGTAGTCCGAATAATGTAAATAGTGTAGTCTATAGTCTACTCGAGTACATATATCAATTTTATTTCTTTCTTTGTTAAAGATTTTATTAATTGCACTTAATCCATATTCGACCAAATAAGCTGGAAAGCATAGCAGTACTTTAGCCATTTCAGACCACATGTTCGGATACAGCTGTTTTACTGTATTTGACAGCCATTATTCTGTTTATTCTGTCGCTTTCAAATTTGTACTTGCATTCATCATTGTGTTTCAATTCAATAAGTTTTTTCTGCATATTTTCACTGACAGCTTCTATGTCACAACCGAAAAGATCTATCATCTATGGATGAACTTCTAGCGAAAAAAAAAATGAATATCGATTATTTAGTTCTTTCAATTTCGCTAAATATTCTGCGTACTTTTTACTAATTTGTTCTTACTTCTGTTAACTCAGGCATGTTATTGAAATTCTTCTGTATATTAACTCGAAATAAGTCTAATATTTAAGAAAGAAGCCTTTCAGAACATAACTGCAATCTTGCAATTACCTTAAATCTGGGGTGAAACTTCATTGAACTTTCGAAAAATTCATGCTAAAATGTAAATGTCACATTTGTGATGCACGATTTCCTCTGCCAAATTTGTCTCACCAACATTCTTCAAGGTATTAACTATTGTACCAAATTGTTTACAAATCTGACCAAACAGTTTCCTTTCGAAATTCAACGGCCTTCTGTATAGATAAATCTTATATGTTATTCTTCGGTATCAAAACAAAACTTTCGAAAAAGTCTGTCATATTTGCTGAGAGATTTTATTTCATTAAATGTTATAATAACTACTGTCAATGACTCATGAATATCATATGTAATATTTTGACAAATGATGACGATGCGCCACGCAATGCACAGCCTAAATAGAAGGACATATATTTTTTAAATTCGCAACAAATCTCTTATGCTAACAAAACATGAATTGAGCACCTTCTGTTGCGCAGGATGCCAAATTTTCAAAGATTACTTGATTTTCGTCAAACCAAAATTTTGCAGCTTCAAAAATGTATAATCCAGTGGTATCAGTTTCTAAAGGTTTCACGAACAACAACTCTTCAGACAGTTTGCAGTTAGAATCATTGCTCTGTGACAATTCTTTTAAGACATTTGCCGAATCTTGCTGCAACACAGTTTTCATGAGAATTGCAAAGGAATATGTAACAACATGTTCAGCAATTGTATGTGCATTTCTAGTTTTGCGCTATCTCATAAGATGCAATTAAGCCATGTTCCTTTGCTTCTGTAGTTTTTTTTAAAAATAAAATGAAAGAGTGTCTCGTTGATTAAAGATTTTCTTTAAATTTTCAAAATACGCAATGGGGTTATTCACTTTGTCAGGATATTGTCTTTATAAATGCTCTAAAATCTTTGACGCTTTCATCGCTTCACTAAAAAATAAACTGTTTCAAATAAGGCACATAGGTTGCGTTTCATCAAACGGGCTAGAAAGCCATAAGCCAAATACTCCTCTACATCATACTTATTATAAAACCCAGGTTGTGTGTGTGTGTGTGTGTGTGTGTGTGCGTTTATATATTGGATCGGATTTCCTACATTTTTCAACCGATTTCAACAAAACTTCACAAGACTACGTAAAATTACCTTGCGGTGGTTCTGACTGCGCCAAAAATTGGAAAAACACAATTGTTTTTTCACGAAATCAATTTGAAAATACGATTAAGAGGCATCGCCAGAATGAAAGGGGGACAACTCATATCGAATTATACTTATTATAAAACCCAGGTTGTTTGTGTGTGTGTGTGTGTGTGTTCGTTTATATATGGGATCGGATTTCCTACATTTTCAACCGATTTCAACAAAACTTCACTTTTTTTTGGGGCAGGTAGTGTTTCTTATTGTCTTGCACACTTTTTTCTTTATTTTTACATTCATAATGCTTTAAAAATTCCATTTACAAGACAATTGTTTATAATAAAATTCTATTCAATCGATAAACTCATAACGATTGAAAACAATGTTTTTGTTTGAGTTTGGGTTTGACCAGTTCATAAAAAAAACAAAAAAAACAAAAAAATACTAATTAAGACATGCGTGTCCGTCAACCTTAAACAATAATCTTTGTCAATTTTATTTTTCAGTCTTTATGATGGTCGATACTTGATCTATCTCTTACTGTTACATTCCCGGGTAACGCCGGGCTCTACTGCTAGTAATGTCTATATTTGTTTTTGGTATTCATGATTAATGAAAAAAGGGCTACAAATATAGGCATCAAGACAACCCAGCACTGTGACAACTTGTCACGAAAAATTAATTTTTTCAATTTTTTAATTTTAAAATAAATAGAAATAAAATCATTATATTTTTTATTTTTAAAATTAATACAAATAAAATAATCTAAATTTATTTTTTAACCTTTAAGATTAGTATAAATAAAATGATAATAAATATTTTTTTAATTTTTAAAATTTATATAAATAAAAAGAGTGAAAAGATTTCTTTTATAATTTTGCTTGATTTTTTTTTTAATAAAAAATAAAATAATTTATTAATTTAATCATGTTAAACCACTAAAATACGAATTTCAAAATTCAAAGAAGTAAAATAATAATTTGTCAGGGTTGGCGATGCCGAGTTAGTGAGGTTGAGTTAGTGATGTTGAGTTTTCGGTGCCAAGTTGGCGATCCTGAGTTGGCAATGACAAGTTAGCAATGTCGAGTTGGCAATACCGTGTTGGCCGTGCCAAGTTGGCAGTGCTGAGTTGGCAATGTTAAGTTGGCAATGCCGAGTTGACGGTGCCGAGTTGGCAATAATGTGTTGGCGGTGCCGAGTTGGCGGTGCCGAGTTAGCGGTGCCGAGTTGGCAATGCCGAGATGGCGATGACGAATTGGCAATGCCAAGTTAGCAATGCCGAGTCGGCAATGCTGAGTTAGCCGTGCCGAGTTAGCGGTGCCGAGTTGGCGATGCTGTTGGCAATGCCAAGTTGGCGATCCTCAGTTGGCAATGGCAAGTTAGCAATGCCGAGTTGGCAATACCGAGTTGGCCGTGCCGAGCTGACCGTGCCAAGTTGGCAGTGCCAAGTTGGGTGTGCCGAGTTGGCTGTGCCGAGTTGGCGATGTTAAGTTGGCAATGCCGAGTTGACGGTGCCGAGTTGGCAATTCTGACTTGGCATTGCTGAGTTGGTCGATCCGAGTTGGCCGATCCAAGTTGGCCGTGCCGTTGGCAGTGCCTAGTTGGCGATGCTGAGTTGGCGATGCTGAGTTGGCAATACTGAGTTAGCGGTGCCGAGTTGATGATGACGAGTTGTATCTTCTTAAAAAATATAAAACAGAAACAATATTTTCACCTCCAAGTTATTGTCACTAACACTTGATCTAATTATTAGTATTATCACTGTGACTATAGCAACATAAAAATTGGGCATTACCTACTTCTCACGGTTACTGTTTAAACACTGCAGTGCAATGCGCAAGAAAGTGAGTAATAGCAGACGACACTTGATTCCAAATCCTTAGTTCAGTTGAAACATTTAGAAATGTCCAAGAAAGATTCAGAATATAATCGTGCTTATCATTACAAAAATGGACCAACTCGCATTATATAAAACATATTTCATCATAGGGAAATAATTATTTAGGCCCTGTAGAGATCACAGACACTGTGAGACCGTTCTACACGTGCCCTCATTTATAGGTTTATGCACATATATTTACATTTAAAATAGAACGTTTCTAAAAATGCCTGGATGAAGATAATAAAAAACATTTCCCTATGACATTGACAACATTAACGTTTCAGATAAGGACTAGAGATGATCAAAAGTACTCAACAAAAACGTGAACTATATACAGGTTCTCCATATTTTTTATCCGAACGTACTACAGATTATAGGGGAATTGAAAAAATGTAGGGAAAAATAAACAGATAGACCTTGCATGTCGGTCTTAATCATAGCTGATTGACTAACATAATTTGTAGACGTTCATCTAATCAATTTGTTTTTAAGTTTTGGTTTACTGGGGAAACATGAAGGAATTCGAAGTCGGATTATTTTCTGTAGGGAAATAATCCAATATGTCTTCAATTGTTGGAATATTCTGCTTTTGAATTCGAAATTTCATCTTTATGAATTTATCAAAGATTACTTTTTGCAAGTTTTTAAGAAGATTTAATAATTCAACAGTTTTCTTACTTTTAAACAATTCTAGATTTCTGAATCCAAAAGATACAGTTTTTTATCAAGGACTTTTTAAAAAAAGTTTGCATTTTGTTATTTTGCGACATAGCCATGCAGTATGATCGTTTATTCACACATATATTTATATATATTATACAGCTAATGGACAGGTACTTATAATTGTTTTTAATCGCCAAACATACTTTGAAAGTGTTGTACAGTTTTTGTATTTAATATTGTTCAGTGTCATTTTGTGATGCTAAAAATGAGATTTCCATTGAGAACAGATGGAAATCGCATTTTTATCATTACAAAATAAAAATTTAAAATAGATTTCAAAATTGATTTTACGAATATCAATATAATATGTAACACCTATTAATATTCATAGAACCCAACATTAATAACATTTTTTATATCTATACACATCTATAATTCCATATTATCGTACTCGATTAATTTATAACGTGTATATATGTAATTTCGCGTTTGTAAGTATAACGCTATGTTCCAAACACATTAGATATATAGTCTTAACCTATTATTATATTAACATCGTCAGTGCTAAGTTTATTCCATAAGACATTGCATTCAAAATGTTATAACAACGGTATTTTATGCAAAAAAGAGAGTTAACCCTCTTGATACATAACCTGTTTACATAATTTCCAATTTTTTTTTATTTAAAATAATTTTTAATTTTTTTTTAATAATTCGTCTTTCGAACTTAAGAATTGGAATGATATAAATAATAAATAATTAACCATAATATTATAGGCAACAATAATAGAATGAACAAGTCTAACACACAATTTTAAATCCTCACCACGAGAACGCGAATTTCATAACACTCTAACGGTCAGTCGGTATTTCGCACCTGAAGATTCTACGTTTGCATGAAACTTCAAGTCGTGCTATCAACTTTGGATATTATGTATGTTCACTAAATACACACACACACACACACACATACATATATATATATATATATATATATATATATATATATATATATATATAATATAGACCACGTTAAGATTCCATGTAATAAGCTATTTCACCATAACCCCTTTAACAGGGTTCTGGATCATCAGACTTTACTTCCAAAAACTGAAATGAAAATGAAAAAATTCACACGTTTTTACGGACCTCATCAAGTATACGCAAAGCTAACGAAGTGAGGAAGTGAGGTGAGAGAGGATATGAGTGTGTCATATATATCATTTTAGTTTCCTATTTTAACCCCAGTGTGTCGGCTGGATGTTGTTCAAATTTAACGCGTCTCGTCTCTAGATAAAGGTGGTTAAGGGTGAGCGATAAGAACTACATTAAAGGAAGACGTTACAACAACCCCAATAAATTACACGACAGGTTTCATTCAAATTCTTAGACGCTGTCAGTTCGCGTTACTTTAACGTGCATATTTGGGAGGTTAAGGTTTGATAAATATCTAAATTTTAAAACAATCTACGAAGAAATTAATTTGAAATTCGGTGGAGTTTTGGGTATTTTCTATGAAGCAGTCGATTGGAAAAATCCATAGACAGAACATTTAAAGAGCAATCCCATTTATATTTAGTACTTTTTTCCACTAAAACTTTTATCTTATAGCTTGTTAGGTTGACATTTATTCGTTTGATTTTTGTTCATTAAGTAAACTCGTGATTGTTTTTGATTTTTGTTCATTAAGTAAACTCGTGGTTAATTTTACATTGAGCTCTCTGGATATCATCCTCCTCAGGTCTACCCATACGGATTACCTAAATTTGCATAAACTATATATATATATATATATATATATATATATATATATATATATATATATATAAAAATGAAAACAGACAACTTTAAGGATCCATTGGTTATAATTTATTTCTCCAGGGAATTACTTTTTCCCTGGGTCATCAGACCACACTTCCAAGGGTGAAAAAAATACATAGATTTTTATTATATACTTTTGAGGGGTAGTATAAAGTTGATGTAAGGTGACATAATGAGTAGGGAGAGATGGTGACAGACATGGTCGAAACTGGAGAAGGGAAGGGAGAGATAGGAAAGATTTTATATTTATTTTTTTAAAATGCTTAATAGTGAGGAAGAGGTGTTAAGGACCAGACATTGACCTATTTAATAGGCCATCTCACAGGAAACGATATATATAGAGAAAAAAAGTTTTAAGAAATAAGAGGTGGAATTAGGGTTTTAAGGAAAGAAAGGGGAATAGAGATTTGAAAGGGAAATTAAGAGAATTAATGTATGTGGGCATAAAGCGGCTAATTTGGAAAAAGTCAGATTTATATATTTTTTTAATATTTTTCCGTTAACGTTTAATAGTAATTTAAGCGTTTTAATTTCTCAACAAATTAAACTAGGAAATAAATATAATTTGAATATAATATCAATAAACAAAAAAATATTACTTTTATTAATATTGTGAATAACAGTTAAGAAGTAATATTTCCTAATTAAAGTCTAAGTCTTCAAATCTAATTAATATATATATATATATATATATATATATATATATATATATATATATATATATATATATATATATATAAATCAGATTTCAAGTGGGCACTGACCGACTACGATTGACAGTTCTATATGCTTTCCCGAAATCAGCAGGCGGTCAGTTATATATGTATGCATATATGTATGCATATATGTATGCATATATGTATGCATATATGTATGCATTAATATAATATTTTTTTGATGCAACATTATTCTGTATTACTATAAACGTTATTTCTTGTGGTTACACGTGTTTGAGTTGACATTCCTTTTATTTAAAACAGTGACATTAATGTCAACCGACCAAAATATCGCGTTTTTCTACGAAACGAAACT
>CAHIKZ030001458.1:1260000-1350000 GCA_903632075.3 Acanthosepion pharaonis | reverse complement strand
ATTACGTACCCCAGAAATTTAAACTGCTTCATCCCGGTGTTAAATGTAAAGTAACTTTTTGTTTCCATTTTCACCAGAACCTCATTGTTGCTCACATGTTCGGATCATGATATCCTTAGCATCTTTCTCTAGAAACATATTTCTGTTGTTTCAAGGTTCTTCTTCATCCTTGAGGTGATTGTTTAGCATTCACTGCCATACAGGAGGACAGATATCAAGTAACATTTCAATACTTTTTTCTTTGTTTCTAACGAAATTTTTCTGGTTTTGTTTAGCTTAAGGAATACATCTTTGGCCATCTTAATACGTTTTTGTATCACAGTGTCGCACTTTCCGTCCACTGTTAAAACACTTTCCAGACACTTACATGTCTGAAATAATTTAACTTATTTTTGACATTTGTGTGTCATTTGAAATATTAGCACTGTAAAGTAATTTCGGGTCTTTTTATGTGAGTCTATATTTTTTTCACACTTTCAATGTGACAAGACAGATCTTCTCTCAAATCAAATCTTTCTATTCAGATACTGTAAAATCAAAGACAACAAAGAAAGAAGTCGAAAGATACATGAATACATATATCTATATATATAACTGGATGAAAATTCGACGAAATAGTAAATATATATGAGACAATATGGAAAAAAATAGATTTTCTTTTGCAACACGCTGACGCATCTGTCTATATTTCTGAGATGAGGTATTATGTACAGTATTTACATTATTCAGACTATTGTCCTCATCTTTGTCGCCATATTTATTACAGCGTTTCGGCCGTTGTACGCTCCGGTCTTCTTCATGTGGTTGGAATGTCGAATTGAATCCTTTATTTCGCTCACTGGGGTAGACTGTTCTAGTTCCACGTGCCATGTTTCAATGGATGTCAGTTGTCAGTTATCTCCTGTTAAGGACACATGGCACAGTGGATAAAGGCGTTGGTTAGATCCAGTGAAAGGACGCAAAGAGTGTGAGTTCAATACCCGGTTAAGACAGTGGACAACATGGAGTTAACAGGAGATAACTGACAACTGACATCCATTAAAACATGGCACGTAGAACTAGAACAGTCTACCCCAGTAAGCGAAATAAAGGGTTCAATTCGACATTCCAACAACCTGAAGAGCGTACAGCGGCTGAAACGTTGTAATAAATATGGCGACAAAGACGAGGACAATAGTCTGAATAATGTAAATGGTGTACGCTGATGCGTGTTGAAATCCTCACAGTATTGCTGAAACTAGTACTAAAAATTTTGTCGAGATTTACAAATTCTGTTCTACTGTGTTTATATTTACAGCACTACTACAGTGCGTTATATTTTACCAGAATTAAATATATATAAAAACTTAAAGAAAAGGTATGCAAAAAACAATATTGTATTTTTATAAAATAAGCATTTTTTTTATTTTAATCATTAAATATTTTTTTAAATAGTTGGAATATTTTGTATGTTAAACAATAACACTTTTAATTCCCCCCCCCAAATTAATGAAAATCTATTGTACTAAGCTACGCATCCTAATAAAACCAACTGTACTTTTTACCAACTTAGCTGTTTGCACTTTTCCCCAAAATTTGGTTTCGAACGGTTAACGTATATCTATTTTAGAGAGTGTGACAGATGGACGGACGGATGGACGGAAGTTACAGAAATTTTTATATAGACTACTTTGACATGCTTAGCCTATAAACCAGCGTCACCAGAAAAAATAAATTTACTTCACAAGAACACAAGGTTTTCATCAATTTTAGCAGTTTTATTTAGTTAAGAAATAAAAATACAATTTTATTTATTTTAAAGATAAAAATGAAATTTAATTTATTTGTTTAAAAAGTAAAGATAAATAAAGATAAAATCGGAGTTGAAATTAGTCAAAATGTAATTTCTGTAACGATACTGTTAACGTAAAAAGCTTGCGTTCAGCTGCTTAACGTAAATCACGTTTTGTTCTCGTGAGACAAAATTCTTTTGCGCACGTCGGCAGTTCATCGGTGAAACATCTTAAAGAAGAAGGTTTTTAATACGACACACACACATACATACATACACATAGACACACACACACACACACACACACATATATATATATATATATATATATATATATATATATATGACAAGCTAGAAATTTTCTCGTGGCGCGTTTCATCCGTTGGGATTTCATCGGACTGGGCTTTGTTGGTGTCACGTCTACATATGCGCACGAAATACGTCACAAGAAATTTTCCAATTTGTCATATTTTTTAAAATGCTATTTGTTGATATATAAAATTATACAAAATTATATATCGTTATATCACACACACACACACACACACAAACATATATATATATATATATATATATATAACATCTTAAGAAATAAGAATAGTAACGTAAACAATCACAACACGCGAATAATTCTTTAAACTAAGAAATATGTTTAATTTGATATATACATTTTGTGATATACATTTTGCATTTATTTTAAAATGCCGGCTCCTTTCATTTTTACAGACAGTATTTTAAAGCTGTTTATAAAACATTAATAATAGGTATAATATATATATATATATATATATATATATATATATATATATATATATATATATATTTTTCAATTTATTTTGCTCAAATGTTATTTTATTTATATTTGCCCTGATTTTTTAATTAAACAATATCTTTTATCCAGCTTGCATCTACTGTACTGAATATTTGAGAAATCTTGTCAGAAAAATATGCGTCCTCTGGCAGGATTCGAACCTGCATTCAATATGGCGTACCGGCATTAGATCTGACGTGCCTAACTGCTCGGTCACGTAGGACTTACTGTTTTCAGTGAGGCCAGATATTGTGTGTGGGAAGGAGGCATCAGCTGCCAGGCTCCGATCTTCTTGTCATAAATGTATTTCCCCTTATTGTGCGTGGCTTAACAAAATAACAAACCGTGTTAGCGAAACAATTGAAAAGAAGTAGTCAGTTGTCGTATGAAGTAACTTACGATAGGGCAGGAAAATAATAAGAGTTTTGAAAAGAAAACAACTAGGGAAGGAAGAAACGGAAAGAAAACAGAAGAAACTGGATAAAAGTGTTTGTAGTTAATTTTCTTGTGTATTTGCAGAAATCTGATGCCCATAATACTTACATAATACTATTGTTTATTCAACTCCGGACTTTGTCAATTAATATCGAGAGGTCGGTGTGTAACTTACGGGGTTTTTCTCCGAACGTGGATTCTTCTCGCTAGTATGTAAGCGACATTGTTTTTTTTTCTTCCCCCTTGGATGGAATGCTTATATATCTACCTGCCACCCGGTTATCCCACGTGTACACATCCTAAGCGCACGTTGAGCAACAACCTGTTTACATGTCGAGTGCAGCCAATGATAGAAAATGAAGGCGTAAATGTGTATCTGAGAGCTAGGAAGCTATCTTTCAAGTCATCCATCTTAGCCACCTGGCTTATTTGACGCTTTGGTGCGACAACTTTCGTGTCTCTTAGAGTATGATCAGTACATACTGGGGTCACCACAGATTAACTTCTCTTCGAATAAATGTTCCTTATTGACATTAAATATGATTCAAGTCTTCTGTTATCCACTTCGTGAATCACATCCTACAAAGGTTAACGGATTCAACCTCATAATTATTCGTATTTCAAACCCCAATTGTAACTGGACTTAGTTCCATAAGTATCGTCCCAGAAATTAGTTTCAAAGAAATCCAGAACAAAGATTGAGAAGTAATAAAAAGACGAAGCAATGACACTGGAAATAGGAATTCGCTTTTCTCCAGTTATTTTCACAAATAAAAAATAGACTTACAGCCATATCGCGTTGAAATACTTGTTCCCTTACGATCACTGTAATTAAGAAACGATGAGCCTGTTCAGGACCTAGATGGGTGACCGCTTGGAAATATCAGGTGCTGTAAGTTGGGATGTGCAGGTATGTAATTGATAATGGCCGGTATTGTTAATCGGAGAGCCGAGTTCCATTTTCCGTTGGGATCATTATATTCACTTACGCACAAATACCATTAGGAAAGGTATGGATCCACCTCTTCTTCCCCCAGCTATGGGTTAATTAGTAAGACTTGTATTGCTAAATCATTATTATCTCCAGAAAAATTCCTAGAATCTGAAAGTACTTTCTGGCTTTAAATAAGTGTTGATAATCCGTAGAAAACGAATCAATCATAAAAACAAATAAAAATAACAAAATTAGTTAAACATTGTTCTATTTTGACAACACACACTTGTCTTTAGATTTTGTATTGACTATTTTTTCCATTTAGCTGACCCCGTTGCCATTAACGAATCTAAAAAAACTTCTAGCAGGTTCTTGCAGCGCCGGCATTTTCCCTGTACAAACTTACAAGAAGTGTCTGCTTTTCTTACTGACGTTTGACCATCGTGATGGTGTTGATTTGGTTGGGGGTTGGGGGTGAGGTAATGCAAATAAAGCCCAGTGTATAGCTTCTATTTTTTTTTAAAGTGCTTTTGCTTTTTTTTTATTGGGCAGCAACGGAATGTGTCTGTCCGTAAACATTGCTTTTAATTCGCAACGATTGTTTGCCTGGATGTCAAGCAACGGCATTTCCGACGATCAAGTTACGCTGTGTGTCCCCTGTGTGTACATTCTGTCTACAAGGCTTCATGAATGACATAGCAAGTATCCTGCCTCAACCGGTAAAGACGTTCCACAGAAAATGCTTTTTCTTAATAGAAATAAATGTCAAAAATATATCTTTTAAAGGTTCATATTTTACTAGTCTTTATTATTTAATCTTTCGTGATAAAACAGCCAACATTTTCAAATCTTCATTCAAAGCCATGTTACTGTACTTATTTAAAATTTACTTTGAAGTTGGACTGTTATTTTTAAATTTTGATCTAATTAAACTATCTTCAACTGAAAAAATATTGGAATTTAATTTTTTTATAATACACATTTAATGATTCAAGGCATCTACTTAAAGATACCCAAAATATGGTTTTCTGTTCAAGTAATTTATTGTCAGCCACGATCTTTACAACATAAGATATGCAGATGACAATGTCGATAGCAGATACATAAAGGAAACTAGAGGAACATCGACAGAAGGTAGTAAAAGAAAGTAAAAAAAAGCCCATTTTTATGCAAGATAATGCTCCCTGTCACAAATCAAAATTGATGAAGGAATATTTGATGAGAAGCAGGTGAGTGTTATGACATGGCCACCCCAGTCTCCTGACCTCAACCACATAGAAAACTTATGGAGCTTTATAAAGTACAGGCTCTCGAGAAAGCAGTTGAGCGTATCCTGCATAAAAATGAGCTTAGTGGGGTCGATTTGCACCCTTTCAGCAGAAGGGAGCAGACAAGACACTAAAATTCTCTTGCACTGAGGGCATTTTCAATAGGTTTTAAGAAACCAGTTACATGAAAAGAAAAGCATCCCCAGAACGTTATACTGAACGGATGCTAAATTCAAAGAGCTTTCAAAGCTTCTTCGGATTTTAGATCGCTTATCCTTTGAATTTAGCTCAACTTTTCGTTTCATCGAAGAGAACATTTAGTAAAAAATCAGGTGAGTCACTTTTATCGAACAGCACTGTATGTATATATATATATATATATATATATATATATATATATATATATATATATATATATATATATATATATATATATATATATCGTCAAACCCAGGGCATTATATACTATTTTTGAATTTTTTTATACATTGGATTTCGGATTAAACAGTTCGACATTAAATGTGTCAATATATTTGCTATATATATATTTTAAATAATATTAATAAAATAAAATATAAAATTATTACCAAATGTTAGTCTGTATTATTTTTAAATTATATTAATTCTCATTCGGAAATTGTGAAACTAACAACACATATTAATATTCAATACATGCTTTTTCGTTTAACCGTTATACATGACGCCACTTTGAAATAATTACAATTCCAACGACCTAAAGATCTAAAGAATTTGCCATTATTGTCTATTATATTGACAACACCCAGTTCTTGATAATTAACGACATAGTCAAAAGTACTAACAAAACAAAGAAGGAACATGGAATTTAAAAATTTCATTTTTAACTTCAATGTCGATATACAAAATCTCTCTTGGAAATTAAAAAAGATTTCAAATAGATTTTGGCGGGGAAATTCTAGAAAATTTGTTAATTCTTGCTGTCTAAACACACCATATATATATATATATATATATATATATATATATATATATATATATATATATATATATATATGCATGGTGTGAACGAAAATTGAAATAGGAAAAATTCTTCGCGTTGGCTTTGACACAAATATTCTTGATAACGATATGAATTCCTCTCTTCTCTCCGCAAACTATGGGGTAAATAGTAGAGATTTTCTAGCTTAGTTTGGAATCAGTATAAAAGGAAAACTCTGGATCCAAACCCACTTAGGCGTGATGCTGGCCCTTCCACTTTGTAAAACCTACCTGCCAAGGAAACCGCAAGAACACATAGCACGGCGAGGACGTTGCCTTATTCTCTTCAGGGACATTTACGGAAGCCATATACATACATGCATACATACATATATATATATATATATATATATATATATATATATATATATATATATATATATATAGAGAGAGAGAAAAAAAGAGAGAGAGTGCTTGTGTGTGTGTGCATAATGTTACATTTTTTAGATCTTAATCACTATGTAATTCGTCTTCTATTCGAGAGAACCGATCGTTTAAATCTTAAAATTATGTCTCTTACGCGAATGCTTGCCACGATTTTTAATAAGATTTAAAAAACGTAACATTATACTATATGTAGCTCTATCTTAAGGATATTGAACACTGTATTCAATAAAATCAACGATAACCTATATTTAATTGAACTTACCTTTCAAGTAATTTTTTATACAGCGGATTTCAGAAAAACTGACATCATTTATTAATCTAATAACTTGAACAATTCTCATCCAAATGATCTAAAATTTTAACTCTGTGTTTAGAAACAATACAAAATGATGTTACATTTTTTTTCGTTTCAAATTTAGAAATGCCATTCACTGGAAAAGAAAATACATTTTGTGCTCGAACAGAGTTCAACAAATCTGTGCAGTTGTGAGAAAATTCGCTAAAAATGCACCAACTCCAATGCAGATTTGGACATGACACAAACATTTATAGAGGAAGGATATCTATGCAGCGCAAAAGGATTTGGACGACCAGCATTATAGAAAGAAATGGTGGAGTAGTGCGAATATTGAAAACTTGTGAAATCGTTCATGTAATCTACATACTTTGAATTACTCATTGAAATTTTAATGAATAAGCCTGTTTAATTTAATTTTCCTACAATACTCAGATATTTGTATTTCAAATGATATCAAATATATAATCACCTTATATATGATTTTATATACGTTTCTTTAAAATTTGTACAAAAGAATAATTTTCATCCTATAAAATCACAAACCATATATTATAAATAATAGAATAGAAATACTTTTTCTTAGAATATGTCAACAACCTTACCTGATTCATCGTTTAGTTTTCGCAATTTATAGCGCACAGAGCGTTTTCGTTTTATGGCATATAAAACTTTCTTGCAATTAAATAGTGGTATGAAAAATACCGATATGCTTTGCATTTCTTACATGCTCAAAACAAGGTAAGTCGACATTAATGAATTTAAAAAATATTCACCCCTTAATATGAGGCTAATTAAAATTGTCTTTCTACTTTTATTAATGAATGAAACGCAAATAGATATTTATTCACTTTATTTTATTTCTATTTGCCAGGAGGAACAATTAAACAATTCTTTTGCTTTCCTAAATCGCAAGGTTTAATTTTCGTGTCAAACTTAAACACAAGCGGCCAACCACCAATGTTTGCAACAGCAAAACGGACACCAATTATCCATACACTCCGCAGACAGTCAATTAAAATCTCCCGCTCTGAATTATCTTGCAAAATTGTTATTCTTGACATGATGTTTTTTTTTTTTTTTGTTTTGTTTTTATGTTTCTTTCCTTTTGTAAATATAGCAACTAAATATTTTCTTAGCGGAGGAGTCGACTATACACTTTTTAAACATTAGACAAAAATAATCAAAGAAAATTTAAAAATATTAAAACTCTTTCGACCATAAATAAATCTAATAACAGTATTGTACAAAGTTGAACTTCAAGAAAGACAATATTGATTTGGAATGTGCGACGTTAATCAAATAACCTCGGCACACATTTGGGAAAGAACGGAGTTGTTTCTCCCCTAATTTATCCTGATATCGCATTCACAATGTATATCCGCAATAAGTAAGGCAGTTTTTCCAATCTGTTGACATTGGATACAATTCTGTTATTATCTCATGCCTTTGACAACAAGTATTACTTTTAAGATTATAAATTGAAAAAAAACAAACAACATCTTAGTGACGCGTTTCGTCCAGATAAAGAACTTCTTCAGACAAATTAATGGAATCAGTTTTAGAGTGGGAAATTTAGAGGTGGTAAGAAATGCAACAGCCCGTATATACAGTTTGCATGGAAACGTTAAAGATACAGAGACGCTCAAATTTAAATTTAAATTTTGACGCCCGGTCTAACTTAGTCTATGACTTCGAGCGAATGAAGCCTGTAGAACTGTACCAAACAACGAATACACATCCCTTGATGGCTTTCATCATCAATCATCAAATACATAGCACTTGTAACTCGAAGAGAAAATAATAACAAAATCAAGATGTTGACGTTTTACATTACTTCAAAAACAAAAAGGGTTAGGAAGGAAACGACATCGATAACAGAAAGTGCGAAGATAACAGTTATTGGGTATGACAAACCTATTTCCAAGAAAAATTGTTTTAATAAAAAAAAAAAAAAAAAAAAAAAAAAAAAAAGCACTGGCTGCTCGGTCAATGAATGTCGAATAAGGAAATGGCTAATATAACTATCACATTCAGTTTTTATCGCTTTTGTTTTTATTATTATTTTTAATTGTCTCACATTGTGACAGAAGATATCTTGTGAAGAAAGCTGATATTGTAGAATCTTGAACGTAAACTGTTGAGAATTCTGAAATTAGTGCAAGTTCAATAAATTATCATTTTTTTCTAATAAGTATCATCGGTCGAAATAATAAAGATACCAATTATTCCAAGTAAGAATGAACTTAGTGCTTTTAAAACCATCTTTTGAAATTTCAGTTCTGATCTGGGTTCAGACATCGACAATAGTGGAGATATAGTCTCCTTGGCGAGAGAACACTCTACTTATTTCCAATATACCTTTCACTTACCTGGCAGGCTATGTGGAAGCAAATGATTATCATTGTTTTGTGGTACATTAACTGCACGACAAAAGCATTAACATATTCGGTTTATAATTTTCGACGATTATCTAAATAATGAAAAGACAATATTAAATTGCTATTAATAAGATAACCTGTTCTGTCACATTTAATGAAATGTACTTGAAAGGAGAAAGTTCTGCATTCAACAATTGTTATTTGTCTTTGCAAGGATGTGCGAGTAGTGTAATGGTTAACAGCTTCGAAAGAGAAATCGACGCGCCGTGTTTGATTCTATCGGATTACGTTATGTACATTTACGCACAAGAATCAATTACCTTTCCTTTATTACCCATGCGATGGTTTAAATAGAAGAAGAGCCGAGAGTGCTACCGAGCCTTGGTTGGCAACCAGCCTAGGAGAAGGACAGCTCAGAACAGGCTGGTGCGCTGAAGGGGTAAATAGAAACTTGTCAGCTTTGGTTGGCCAGTTGTCTAGAAATGGCAGCTCGATAAAAGACCTTACGAACTCGCGGGGTTGTATCGGCCCGAAGAAATACACATAGCCTGAAATTAATTCACGTGAGGTGCACAGACTACCGCATACGAAAAGAGCAATTTCGTTTTTTCTTTTATTACATACACACACACACACAACACACATACGCACACACACACACACACACATATATATATATACATATATTATAAATTAATTGATTTAAAATGTTTTTTTTCGCTACACAGTTCTAACCATGTTTCAAAAATGGAAGCTAAAAGCTCCGAATTTAATTTTGTAATTACATTAATGACATTAGTTCCATTTCATCCTCAAGCGAATTTGGGAGTAACTTAAAAGTTACTCCCAAATTCGCTTGAGGATGAAATGGAACTAATTACTAACTTTAATTACTGGGTTTTAAAGACACAGCAGAAATCATAATATATATATATATATATATATATATATATATATATATATATATATATATATATATATATATATATATATATACACACGTTATAACAACAGAAAATAAACAACGGCGGATTAAAATGAAGTTCACTTCACCTATCTAACCCTTACCATCTGCACCACAAGTACTAGAACTTTTCGGCTATAAGAACTGTTTCCGTGATAATGGTTCGATTTTTGTTGGGAGACATAATTTTATTTTCGTTAGATTTCTTGATCTAAGCAGGTTGCTATTAATTAATTTCACTGTTTATGACAAAAGAGAAAACACGTGTAGTTACTCAAACTTGAGTACCCACTAAGATGACTTTTATTATAATTATAAATAATATATTGAAGAAAAAAATCATTTAAAATTACTGTTGCTTAAGTTTTGGTTACAAAAATGCTGGTAGCAGATACTGATTCGTGGAGATGTGCGTTGCTCAAAAAGTTAAATTGAACTTTGCTTTATCAAAAACTGGAAGCTGTAACTTTCGGCTAATGAAGTGGATTCTCTGATGGAGAAAGGAATACAAATTCGATATCTGTCGGTAGTTAAAATCTTTTTAGCAGGATTGCTCGATCTCAGACAGTTGTTTAATTACACTGTTTAAGAATATAACAAAAACAAATAGGAGAGAAAGTCAAACGTGTAGCCATTAAAAATAATGTCTACTGATAATAATGTCGGATTGAAGAAAAAGATTAATTTTAAAATTATACATATATATATATATATATATATATGTGTGTGTGTGTTTGTAACAGATTTTACTAATATATTCCAAATGCAAAGTATCTAATTTTGGTGCATTTCCTGTAATTATTTTCTGTCTCATGTATCTTTCATATAACAAAAGTATTTTTTACCGACATGAAATGATTTAGGATAAATTTTAACAATTATAATGATCAAATTTTGAAGTACAATGTAGTTTTCAACTTACTTCGCTATGTGAGGAAATTATTTGATATAGATCACTTTAAGATATTTGATGAATTCGAAAGTTGATTCCCCTTCGTAGATTATTTATGTCATGTTTTTTAATTAATGCCGATATCTGCGTAATACATCAGAAATAGATATACAGTAATTAATTTAAGAGCCGAAGCGCAAGCCTTTTTATTAGATAGGCAGTGTTAAAATTAAAATTTACTTACATTCTTACGAAATCGTACGAAATTAATTAGTGTTAGTAAATTATCAATAGTTATTTTATAGTAGTAAATTATAACACTTTCTTATTATTTATGTTTGTGTATTTACTTTGTTTAATTCAGTATAATTTATTCAGATTTAAAACAGTTACCGGAAACAAAATGATCACTGTTTTTACTTCAATTTATTGACACTGCCCTGGATGTAATAAAAACATTTTGAAAGAAGACAAGAACAGTTTGTGTGTTTTTATTTATTTATTTATTCGTTAATAAAAACACGTCAACGAGTTATATATAAAATAGAATACATTCTTAAATTCAATGGAAAATCTGTGCAGCGTACACATCAAAGTAAATATACCTTTGGAAAAATCGGTAAGCTGCGCTTTACAGCCCCTGTATTTAAACTTTTAATCTCAAGGAAAATAACAAGAGGTCTACGCGATAAGAAGATTATAAAAAGCCTCCTTTTCTTATTTATAGCAGACAATAAATGTTAAAGCATTTAAAAATTTTAAAAGACTAAGTAGATAAAAATTTTAAAAAGAATGCATGACCCCCTCTTCAAAAATACAACATATATATATATATATATATATATATATATATATAAGAAACTTTCGTTAAAGACAGCTGGCAAGGTATTGCGTGTAACCCTTTTAATTAATTTTTTTATGTTCGTACAAGTGTTTTCTTTTCTGGACACAAAGTGTGTAAAGATATCGTAAAGAAATACATAACTTCAGCCGAACAAAACAAGAAAATTAATTTATCTAGTACAAACTTTTTTATAAGAGCTAAACTTATCATCAATAATTACAACACAGCTTTAAAATCTAAATTACAGAGAACCAATATTAATTATCAGTTCACATGCTCCTTAAGGAACTGTTTTTTTTTTCTAATTAAACCAAACATAAATAATTATATTGGGCATACAACGACGTGACTATCTAGACTGCTCATGTTACATTTATCTGATCATAGGTCAATTAGGACTCATTTAAACACACAGAAACCTAGCAAATTTCATCCACAAAATACTAGTAGAAAATACAAGTATAATAGCCTCATCTGCATGAAAAAAGATTAAAAATAATGGAAGCACTAATAATGAAAAAGGAAGACCAAACACCCAGTAACATTAACGATGAACACGGACCTAAAATTGCTGACCGTGTTTGAAAATAAAACATTCCTTCAGATGCATACATAAAAACTGAAACATTCAGTTAAAAATAAAAAAAAAATAAAAACCGTCCTTGATAACGGCTAAAACAATGCAAAAGCTTTGGATAGATTTTACACATTTTGTGTCCAGAACAGTACACAAAGAAAAATTAACTAAAAAAAGCTTAATGGCAGTATCTTGTCAGTCGACTTTAAAGAGACTTGTATAAAAGAGGGATTGCTGTCCAAATACACACAATATATATATAAGTGTACACTGAGGCTCGACTATTTATATATGCTGGTGCCTTATGGGTTCTAAAGTCTATTACACACACACACACACACACACACACACACACACACACATATATATATATATATATATATATATATATATATATATATAAAACCATAAGGAAACCTTTTCTAAATGAACACTTTCACCAAGCACCCAACAAGCATAAATAAGCAAGCTAAAAGTTATAAGAATAAATAACCGTTTTCATTATTCATAAAGAAAGCAAGAGACGTGGGAGTGACTGTTTCTTCTTCCCAAACTTACGTTAATACCCCATTGACCTGTATACACAGACTGCTATGTATACAGACTGCTGACGGAGTAGCAGCTCGTGGTTTGAAAATCGCATGAAACTGATAATCATTCAATATTTGAGTAATTTAGGTCTTTCTTTGCAGTGAGTATTGTATAGTATTTTGGCATTGTCTAGTAATACAGGGTGTTCCAATAATTTTAAACGTGAATAAGGATTTTTTCTTTTCCTTTCAGATTTGGCGGATATTTGGGTAATATTATTTTTTACACATGATAGCCACTAATTAAATAACATGATCCAATAGAGAAATATATAAATTTTCACCAATGACTCTGATTTATTTACTGCTAATTTTGATCCGTCTTAATGAAACACCCTTATAATTAATCCGTCTTAATGAAACACCCTATAACTATTTAATGTTAATAGTTGTAGTTTCTTGTGAATTGATGATTATTACTTTTAAGTTTTAAGTGACAAATTAACCTACATGATGCTGTTGCCTTTTTGTGACTAATGTTAGAATTTGATGTTTATTTCATAATGTTATTGGAGTTGCCATTTCCAAAAGGTACAGAAGTTTACTGTTTTTACATGAATGGATTTTCGAGTTCTCAAGTTATGGTAATAATTTGATTAGATGTTTTAAACTTTTAAAATGAAATCATTAAACGATATCTACCGGCGAATTATATTTTTAATTGCTTTTTAATCTTGCTTATACTTAGGGTGCAAATCTTTGTTCATATCTGGATATCGACATGGTTGCAGCAATTAATTTTGATAAGTTTTATGTTGCTCAATTCTTTACAAGTTATTCGTAAGTTACAAAAATAAAATAAATAAATAAGCGAAAGCTATTGTCGGTTGAATTTAACAAAGTTTGTTCAAACCAATTCTAACTTTATATATATAAGACAATTTGAAAAACTTCTATTTTGACATGATTCACTGATCAGAAAAATGCATTTTATTTCAACAAAATTTACATTAGCGAGATAAAACGTGCGTACGTTTTTTCAAGACACCAAAGCAAAAAAGGAAGTGATAATACAAGTATTATGTTCATTATATTACGTAAAACCTCTATAAGAAATGAACATAAGAGAACCATCCTGGGTATGAAGATAAACTACATCCGGAAGCAAGGCCTCTTATCGGGAGATTTTGAGGAACGTAAAACCGCTACTGTTGTTGTTGTTGTTGTTGTTCCCAGATTCACCCAGACCCGGGGTGGTAGCACCTGTTAGGTTCCCAACTATGGGCAAATAGTAAACCTCCAAACTGGAATCAAAATACTATGAAAGCATAAAAGTACATTTTACAGTGAAAATATCAGAAATATACTTCCATGGCAAAAAGATTACCAGCAATATATTTTTGTTAAAAATTACCAGCAGTATAATTTTGAAAAACAAAAAAATACCAGAAATACATTTTTGTAAAAGAAATTACTAATGTTCCCAAGAAAGTTAAATTTCGGCATTAAATGACCCATAAGGAGTTGATATGCCGCTAAACAAACAAAATTGAGAGAAATCTAGTCAATCTCAATATAAAGATTATCACAAATACTTAAAAACCTCAGAGAATCAGAGGTGAATGCATATACTTGCAAACACACGAACACGTATACACGCATACATATTCTCAGGGTTACACAATTACATGCATACACACCTTTCCATCAAACACACCCACACGCTTATATATTCAAAGCACATTGCTTTGAATATATAAGCGTGTGGGTGCAAGACAGTCAATAAAGAAAACATTACAATTTAGAAGAGGAAATAACAATATAACATATAGGAACCAGGAACATCGACTTTTAGATGATGAAATACTTGTGTGTAATGGGGACAATATTGAGTGATCTTCGCGGTCATTCCAGGCAACATCACATGATTTCGAGGTCAAGTGATCTCGTTATGCCATAAACTCTGATAAAAGAGGGCTAATTCATATCTTCCACCTAATAAAAGCCTAGCCTCAAGGAAAGTGAAGTCGTTGATGTAGGCAGATTTGATAAACATTAATGAACATAATCTAAAATTTGACTGAATAGAGAGAGTTCAATTTTAAACGTTATATTTTATTAGGATATATGCAATCAATGAAATACTGGATAGAATGAATTATTTGCGTCTAATATACAACAGTTAGTCAAGCCAACAAAAGAGAATGGTTCGATGATAGACTAAAATTCATTCAAAAGTGACCATCCGTTATTGTAACATTGGTTGTCGGTATTCTTTCTTTTAATGCCATTCCCAATCAGCACGAATGCGGTCATGACTCTCCTTAGATCCATTTTCTTTATTATCTGTGAAATGCTATGCATTCTTGGGAAAGATAGTAGAATGATTTCCCGTCGCCTACAGTTTAAAATTCAGACTTCTCCTCCTCTTAGAATGGTTGCCACGGAAAGCTAGAGATCTCAGTCTACTTTGCTATTTCACCTCTAGTTAGCTGAAGAATCATGACTTTTCAAAGAGCATTAGCCCAAAAGTGGACGCAACAAACGAACCCGGAAATTGAATTTTGCTCGCTGATTTTAAATTCCGCGTCGATATCCGTTACACTACCTACAAATCTGTTGACAAAAGGAAAATAAATACAAAAGGAAACAAATAAATACATACGTAGGAACAGCAATCATTCCTTAGCCTCTGAAAAAAAAGCGTTTATTTAACACAACAAATATTTATTTTTCCAACTTAGTTTCCTTTTTAGTTAGGGCAATTAATTTATTATGCAGTGAAAAATTTCCGATCAAAATTCGGCTAATAACTACTTGTTGGACTATAGCTTTACTGATATGCTATCGTATATAAATATACACACATAAACTGAAAACAATTTTTTTAATTGTAAAAAATAGAGCAGGACCGTTCATTATGATAATCTATTCGTGCGTGTCCATTTTATAAAAACTGAATCAGTAGAGAAGCCCATCGCTGGTGATGGGGAATGTCTATTAATCCTTACACCTGCAAGTGGAAACGTTTCAAATTCTTTCTCGACTTAATTAATGGCTGAGTCCCAGTCAAAACACTTGCCTGTTAGTGGGTAGTGTAAATAAGTTGCCATCGCAAGTTATTCTTTATTTTTTCTGTTTAATATTTATAGGAACTTAATATCTTTAATGGTTTAATTTTCAGTGCCAGTTATGAAGTAAAGGCTAAATGAATTCTTAGCATTAACTTTCTATATTTGCGTCTTGCCACGTCACGAGATCTGTAACACATTTGGGGTACGACATATATTACATTTATAGTAGCGGTGGTGTAGGGTCAAATAACTCGACAGAATCCAATTCTTTTCAGGCTGGTTTTGAATTCAGTGTGTTCCTTCTCTTGGACCGGTTGCCTCACCAAGGCTAAACAGTCTAATATGCTCTGCTATTTAATACACAGGTGGGAGGTAGTTTCATGCCTTTTCAAAGGTCGTTAGATGACGTGAACGAAACAGAACTGAGCATAAATTGAACTCATCATGCCGAATTAACTTTCAACGCCTTCACATTCGAGAGTACACCCTAAAAAATGTAAACTGATTTTGCCATTATTCCTGATGTTTTTACCTATTAAAAAGCCATTTCAAAAAGACAGACTGCGAAAGTTCCTTCTTCGAAAATTGCCCAGTATCCTGGATAATTTCTCGGAATCGATCTTATCTATTACTTTATAGTATCAGGCACTTCCTTGACGTGAGAAATATTAAAAAAGAAAAGATAATAAAGAAGTAAAATTATTCGCGTTTTACTACTTTTTTAATTTACGACTTTTTTTTCTTTTATTCTTCAATCTGAATAAATTTAGAGGAGTGTATTGATTTCCTGTAAATTACTACGCGACATAAACATGAGAAACGGACGAAAGGATAGGAAAAAAAAAGAGAGAAAGGAAAGGCACAAACAACCGCCAAAGAAAAGAGCGGACGTCACCAATTACGACACGTAGGGCCCTCTAATTGTGCCTCTATTTGCCATTGACTAAGCCCGTTATATGCGTGTCTCTTTCCTCAGTTCCCATCCCCAGCACTCCGCCAGCCTTCCCCGGTCGGTGCCCAGTTTATCGATCCGACGAGGTAGTTCGGTCTCAAGGGACCGACGCCCACAAAGCAAGCGGGCGTAGTGAAAGATTCATAAAGTTGTCTTTGACAGAAAACAATAATTATCAAAGCTTGACTTTTTCCACTTAATAATCTGCAACAGATCTCTTTACTCTCTCTTTATGCTACTCAAATCCAATATCTTTCCCATTCTATCGCTTTTTTGTGTGAGTCTTTGCTTTCGTTTTCTTTCAATGTCTGTCATTTTCTCATTTTTACAAGTGACACTATTTTTCTATTTGTTGTTTGAATTGCTTTTCTAACTCTGTTTTACTCTATTTATGCTTCCATAATTTCTTTGACGCTTTCTTTCAGTAACAGTTTCTTTCCTTGTTTCACTTTAAGGCTTTTTTATTAGTTTTTAAAGTATTTCCTTCCCCTCTACTCTTGAATACATTTCACCGTAAGAGCGGTTTTTTGCTTACCTTCTTCCTTACTCTTCTTTTCTTGCACCTTTTTTCCTTTCCTTATCGATTTGGCTTCTTTTCCTCAATTTTTCTTACTTTCTCTGTCATTATTTTCCCTATCTATTCTCTTTTAGCTCTTCCACGTCTTTTTCTTTAATATTTCCATCTTTCTTTACATTTCTTTCCAAGCTCTCCTTGACACTTCAATTCTTTACACTCCATTGCTTTTTATTCTTGCTATCCTTCATTCTTTATCCTTTCACTTTCCTTTACAATTTGTCTTCTCTTTTCTCTCTTCCACCTTTCATTTTTTCCTGTTGTTCCAAAACAGGAAGTAATGGGTTTATAATAGCCGTATAAACGGAAGCCCGTTTCGCTATTGTTGACACAGCTTTACTATTAGTGGTGTGTATGAGCCGCTTTTTATTCGAGCATGCAAAAGCAAAAATGGATGAACAGCAAAAGCAAAAACGGAAATGCCATATTTAGCGAGCGGGTATTGGCAGGAGAATGAAGTTGGTAAATGTCATCGACAGAAAAAAAAAATGTGGAAAAGAGGTTGAGCAGTTAAAATTAGGTTAATTAAGAAAGGAAGACAATATGTGAGTTGTGCAACGGTTACCGGCACGGAAAGTGGAATCAACAATCCGAGTTCATATTCCAGCCTAGACTCTTGCGTTCACTTTCGCACAAATACCCTTGGAAAGGACATGAATCCATCTCTTCCCTCCACAGTTACGCTTTAAATAGAAATTTAGACTGGGCTCTCTAGTTTTGGGTGGCAACCAGTGACGGAGAAGGAAAATTGAATATCAAAATGTGATACCGGCAACGGGAAACTACAACAAGAATTCATGGCAATTCAGATAATAAGGGAAATTTATCTATGGAGAGTTGTGATCTCCAACGTTATTACATTAAAAATAACAAAAGAAGAAGGAAAGAAGCCAGTATAGGGAAAGTTATGAATAAAGAAATAAGAAAAAGAAAAACAACAGAAAAACGGGGGAAGAAAGAATTAAAGAATAAAAAATGAGAACATCAGAGCTGTTTCGACTTGAAGACAAACTGAAAACCAACATGAATTCCTCATGTTCTGCATGGCTTCTCGTTTAAGGGTATGTCCATTTGCTTAAGCCTATTTACATCTCTTCAACACACACACACACACACACACACGCACGGGCGCGCGCGCACACACACACACGCACATATACAATCAACCGACCAGCAACTATTCTGAAATAGACGGCAAGGTGTATATTTTTAATTTTAATTGTATCGTGTTTATAGGACTGCGTATACGAGAAAACTTAAAGTAAATATAACAGACATAATACATACTGTTAAAAATATTATAAAAAACGGGACGTTTATTTCAAACACGGATATCTACAAAAAGAAACAAAAAACGATTGAAGCAATAAAAAATGTCAAAATAAAAATAAATCAATTAACTCTTTGTTTACGTTTCGGATATGTAACTAAGCAGAAATGGACTTTGGAGAACAACTGAACGAACCTTCCTTAAAAGGGTAAATAGAAACTGGCTTGGGTTGTGACCCTCTCTCTTGTCGAACACTCTAAAGCAAGTCGTATCAAACGGTGGTTTCTTCTAAAAAAATACTTTCTAATAAAGAAACTGTGCACTCCGGCAGGGTTGCACCTTCACCGCTTAACAAAAACGGGGTAGTCTATTTCAAACACGGGTATCCACTAAAAATTGAAGTAACACACACACACACACACACACACACACACACACACACACATATATATATATATATATATATATATATATATATATATATATATATATATATATATATATATAAATAATTTCCTTTTGGAGGAATCAATTTCATGACAACGCAAATGCACCGATTATTACCTTTGTCGATCACTGCAAAAGGATTTCCAGTGGAAATATTTCTGTGATTGTTAGAACCTAGGAAAGGTTAGTGAAGAGAATAATCACACGAAGGTTGGTAACGAGCGATAAAACTTAAGACAAGAACAACACATATAAGATTCGCCAGCGGTTCGTGCTAGAAGTGAATCAAACGAATTCCACAATGAATCTCTAACTGCACGATATCTACCAACCACCTCACGCGGTCAGATGTGGCACAAGGCCGAATTGAATGTGGTGTATCCGAGCCCATAGACACCGTATAAAACGGGGTAGGGTAGTTGTTTTCCGATACGAAACTCTACCCTTTGACATAGCCTCGTCTGTGGATCCTCTCTGACCGGGGAGCCGAGAGTTCGACCAGCACAGCTGGAGACGAATCTCCAACTGCAGACCAACAAACAATATTTACTACTGTATTTGTGTGAGTGAGGACATACTCATTATCGTCCGTAAGTATGCTACAACAGTAATGAAAAACAAAAACAAGGGTTGGTCGAAATTTTTTGTTCATAACAAAACGGAATTTTACTAAAAAGCTATCAAAGAGCTGTCTGACAAGCGGCAATGATGAATATTTAATTAAATAAAATGTAATTGTACTTTTTCTTTTGAAAAAATAAAACTGATATACAAAATGAGGTTTATTTATGTTTGACTCACCACAATATATGATTTATATGAAAAATCGGGAGACATAAGTAGATGCATTTTCATAACGATACCTAAGATAGCAGAGGCAAAAGAATGTAAATGTCATCGGGTAATCAGCCTAATGAGGCATATAACAAAACTTATCCGAATTCTGATTAAGAGATCACACAACAGAATTAAACCGGAAATAGGACAAGAACAGTAAAAGTACGATAAACACACTGAAATAAGGAATGCGATATTTAGTCTCAGGCTTCTATTTAGCATAACCTACCTAGCGAGTTTGACTAAATGGATGACGGAACATGATTTAAGAGAGATAACAAAAATACAAGATATATTTAGAACTCCAAATGACAAGAAATTGTAGAGAGTTGGGATCGACTTAAGTGACTTGGCACAGAAAAATGTTGAAATGTTCTGGAAGGATATTAGAATAATTCAGAAACTATACTAGCAACAAACCGTTTACATATGGGCAGAAAATGAATTTAGTATATCTATAAAATTCGGGAAGAGTTTAAGACAAAGATATATCTTCTCACTGGACTTATTCAACTTATACAGGGGCTTGATTCTAAGAGATTCTAAGAGAAGTACTACCAGGATTCATTATTGGCGGCCACAATCTTAACAACATAATATATGCAGACGACACAGTGTTGGTGGCAGATACAGGAAACTGTAAGTACTCTTACAGAAGGTAGTGAAGAAAAAGTGAGAAGTAATGACTAAATATCAACTGCAAAAAGACAGGATGCATGGTTGTTTGCAAAAGGGACAGCTCAAGATGCAATTAAAATAATGGAGATATCAAAATCAAACAAATACAGCAATTTAAATATATTTAATGTGTTTTAGTGGAGAATGGAAAATGCGACACTGAAATCCAAAGACATATTGGAATGGCGAAAGATGCCTTCCAAAAGATAAGTAAAGTATTAAGAAACAGGAAAATTTAGTTAAAAATAAAGGAAACAGTACTGAACTGTTACGTTATAACAGTCCTCATATATGGCAGTGAATGCTGAACAATCTCCTCACAAGTGAAAAAGAGACTTGAAGCAACAGAAATAGTCCTAACATGTGAGCAACGACAAAGTTTTAGAGAAAATGGAAAGAAAAAGGGCATTTATACTTAACACCAGAAAGAGACAATTGAAATTTCAAGGGCACAGATTAAGAAAAGACGATTTGGAAAATATGAAACTCTAAGGCCAGATTGAAGACAAGAGGGACAGAAGAAAACGACGCATAAAATATTTAGAATAGTTGGATGGCAGAACAGAGTTTAGAAGTTATAAAATAACACTAATTATTAAGAGCTATAAAGGAGAGAATAATGTCAAGAGCCATGATCGCCAACGTCCTGAAGGAATACAGCACATAGAAGACAAAAAAATATCAGCGTCTATTAGTAAACAATGTTGCCAAAATAAATTAAAATCTGCGACAAAAAATTAAAATATCAACTTTTTGTTTTTTTTTATTGCAGATATTTCATTTATTGAAATACAAAGAAAATACGAAAAAACATTCAAAACGACATGAACGACTTGAAATAAAAGTCGAAAGAGATAATATAAAATTCAGATTAAAATAAAAGGGGGAGCAAGAAAGATGAATCGTTATTGCCTGAATGTTAGATTTAAAAAAAAAAAAAAAGCTGAGGCTGAGAAACACAATTGGTGCCAAAAATAAAAAAAATAAATAAAAAAATACATGAAATAAAAGAATACGAAGCAAAAAACGTTGGTGTCTAATAGAAGAAGAGACGTCTATTTTATTTTATTTTTTATGATATTTTCTTATCAACCCCGGGCTTATTAAGACCACCAGTTTATTATTTTAAATTTTTGACCCTTTAATTTTCCAATCTCCCTTTTTATTAAAACTACCTCTTTTTCTTGCCAGTTTAGAAAAATTAATATCGCCTCTGGTAATAGGCACCTTAGAGTAGAGGCCTATGTTTGCAAATAAAAGAAGTATAAGGTCAATAAGAAGGAAATGGCAGCAAAATAAAATAAATAAAAAAACGCAAAAGAAAACAAAGTCTCTTCGAGATTGTAAACAATCGAATCATTTGTTCTAATTTCACACAAAGTCACGTGTCGCTTCCAGTATCAGATGTTTCTGAATAGTCAGATATCAAAGAACTGATCATTCTCGAAGATATTTAAATGGTGTTTATATTGTGATTTGGTCGTAATCAGACTTAGTAAATTACTAAGTCTTATTACGTTAAGTTGAATCAGTAAATTACTAAGTCTGATTCATAATCGACACTCTGCAGCAGAGGTTCCCAAACTTTTTCCTTTCGGCCGCATTTTAGAAATGAAAATTTGTTTGCGCCTCACCAAATTTTATGTGATAGAAAGTATATTTAAAAAAACAAAAAACAAACAAAAAAACAAACAAAAAAACAATTCATTTCATTATTTTTTTGCTTTTCTTATTACTTAGGTACCTCCACGAGATCGTTAAAAAAGAGCATAGCATGATGAAAAAGACGCCACACTTGACGAAAACAAAATTTTATCGTCTAAATGTTTGTTATTAGGAAGAGGAAAGACCAAAGTTTATTTTAATTATTTTTAAAAAAAATTTCCTTCTTTTTAGAACATTCTAACGTTTGATTAAAAAAACCGTGTTTCTCTTTGTATCACCGGAACTAGTAAAATAACATAGACAATTTTTAGCACGTTTTTTTTTTGTTTGTGTTTTTTTTTTGTATGATACACATCAATTTGGAAAATCTTGCAAAAATAAAGATGATTGTCTGATATTAATGAAACTTTCAGAAACTATTCACAGATGATGAAAATTATTATAAATATGTTTATTTTTTATTAAAGCCATGACAAAAATATTTTTTATATTTATTACCCACCCCCCATAACTAATTTTATGAAAACTCTAGAAATTCGATCGAGTCCACTTTAGTGATTACAGTAGTTAAAAGCACAAGGAATGCAAATCATGTTTTTTTTTGTTTTTAATTGGACCCCCCCCCACCACCACCTGAAAATCAGCTTTGAAATAGAACATACAAAACTCAATAAATCAAAGATATTTTTTAAAATTTCAAATGCTTTTATTTGCTTTTAGTTGTTTTTATGAATATGGACAATGTTTTCTGAAAGCAAAAATTTTTTTTCGATGAAAAATGAATTTTTAATACAATTATTTGTTATTTCTTTAATTATAATAGATTTTTACATTTAAATTGTTAAAATATTATAAAATTAGTTAAAAGCCGCATCCGCTTTCGTAAGTGTTCTTATGAGATAGATCTTTTTTAGCGCGTGGTGAATTGTATCGTTTTGACTAATCAGAAAACCCGCAATAATTAAGAAATGTAATTTTGTGTTTATAATCGTGCTGCAATTATAAAGTACGGAAGACCAACCAAAATACACTTAAGTTGTGTTAATTGAGTTAAGCATTGTTCTCCGGTGTTAAGGCTTTTACTTTTGCGAAACATGTGTGGAGAAGTTAATTTGATTTTTCAATTTCAACTGAGAAGGGTACTTACAAGTGTCACTATCATCTTATGAAATTTATATGATCTTATTTTTATATTAATCTCAGTTATGACATTTTTCCATAAATGAAGTATCAAAATTCATAATAAAATGAATGAAAATACAAATAACACAGTAAAATGTAGTAACTGTACATAAAATTATAGTATTTTATGTACACTTCTGATAAAATTTCATAAGAAAGGTACCTGTAAATTAATTAGATACCTTTCTTATGAAATTTAATCTCACTTTTAACAGTCTTATTTTAATTTCTTTATAATATATTTTCCATAAAGCATCGTAAACGTAAAGGTGAAAGCTAAGTACAAAAAAAAATTAGATCGCTGAAAGTTTTCCTTAAAAATAACGAGGTAAATAATTTGTTCACTTAAATGTAAATAACTTCACTTTTCGCCTTCCGTAGAAGGAATTATCCTCACGCAATCCGTCAATATGACGCGAAAGTTTATGACCTGCTTTGTTTTATTTTCAAATTACATCTTTTCGGCGCAGAAGCTAAGTTAAGCTTGGTTCAAAATATTTTAAATAAACATTATAATTTCTGATTTTCTTAAAATAAGTTTCGAAAAAATTATAATTGATTTTTAAAAGAATTTCAAACTGAGATTTCCTTTTTTTTATAAAATGGAAAAAAATGTTTGCCTTGATCGATTATCTGCCAATTTTGCTGACTCAAAAAAAAAACAAGATTTTTAACGAAAATTTCGAACGTGCTCGAAACGATTAAAAAATATAAAAACATACCCCCAAAATACTTTGATCTTTTCTCTTAATAATAACATATATTTAGACGATAAAATTTTGTTTTCGTCAAGTGTGGCGTCTTTTCCATCATGCTATGCTCTTCTTTTAGCGATCTTGTGGAGGTATCTAGTTATCATTACAAAGCTTCCTCGAGTGTGAAATCCGTATGGTAAGAGTGTGTGCACGCGCTCGTATTCAGGTCACAGAGACAAAAAAGGAGAGAGTCGTGGAAGATCGATTGATCGGACCGTGCATTTTGCAAGATCTAGCAGATATATATGTGACATACACGGTATTACATTTTTTACATGTCGCTGCTTTCCAAGTAATTTCTTGCAGATCAAATAAATTCCCGCCTCATGACACTTACAGTCTAGCTCATCTCTGTCCTTGGTCGAGGGAAACAATCGATTTAAGACGTGGAGATTAATTGATTGTTTTGTTTTTTTTACTGTTTATTAACACTTCATGGATTATTTAGAGTCGAAATTCTAATAATTATAAGAATAATTATTATTATATGATTTCCCCAGACACAAGTACTACTATTTAATCCGTAGTTGGTGAGAGAAGAAATGGATTCATAACTTGCGCAAGGGTATGTGCGCATAAAGACGTGGTGAGTAGAGATCTGTATTGTGGATAGAACCACCAAGTTGGACGAAGAAGGTAAAGTTTATAACTCCACCCCGATGTCTGCGATAATACCCTGAAGGACCCGAACTACTATACATGACTCACCAGAAAATATTAATTCGTTGTCATATCAAGGAACTATACTGTCATTACCGCATGCACGCACACAAACACACACACACACTCGTGTAACATTCTGCAATTGTTGGTTGGCGAATAAATAATCTTTATTCGGTATCCACTCTCTTTCGAAAACTATTGTAAACCTGAGGAAAGGCACTTGGCCTTAAGGGTGCAATGAAAGCAGGAGCAAAAAAAAAAAAAAAGAAAAGAAAAATAGTAAAATCAATTGGCGGAACAATACTTTAAAAACTAGCATTTTTGTTTCTACTTTTTAAACCGAACAGAAAATGGCAGTGATAGTGTGAAAATAAAAAAAAACGAAGAAAAGGATTGTCTATCAAACAGCGAAACAATTTGAAAAGCAAAGTGTCCAAAAAGGAATAAAGAAGCCGCCAATTAAGTGAAGGAGAATCGTTGATTGGTCGAATCCATAATACCTGACCATGAAAATAATTCGATCTTGTTTTGTTATCCGCTCTGGCCAGCCATACTCTTTAATCCCACCTCACTGGTCATGTGTCTCAAATGTTACACGACACAAGACATTAACGAGGAAACAACGAGAAGAAAATGGCAACCTAATTGCTCATTTACTTTTCATTTTTATTCGCAGCTTTTTACTGGACAGTTATTTATCAGGCGCACGATCTTTTTCTTTTACGTTTCTGTCGGGCGGTATTGTCAAGAATCGGGAAGGGGTACCGCGGGTCTTGGAGAAATGCGAGATAATGACAACATTGGCGTTAATGGTGCCTTTGGTCAACAGGCCACCAGTGCCATTAATGAGTGCGCATGCTCACTCACGAGTACGTTTTTGTGTTCGTGTGAATCTATGTGCTTTTACGTGTCTAATTATGGGCGCATAAATTTAAGAGTGTACATATTTGAATGCGTTATATGTCTGTTTATACGCATCCGCGTGTTAGTGTAGTGAATATTTAATTCATGACGGATACTTTGTTGCATAAATAGATTGAAGTTAGGTGTTCATAACAGTGAGAAAATGCATATGTTTTGTTTGCATATGTTGCTGAATGCTGGAGATTTACGTTATAAAAACGTGCGCAAGACTTAATGTTTTAAAGCTATTTATAATTGACAGGTGTGTGATTTTATCCATGCAAAAGTAGAATTCATTATTTGTACTCATTAATCATTCACGTGTTTATGCTCGCCTGAATTGTATATTCATTTTATTAATAGATAGATATGCATAAGTATACATGTATAATTTTGATACCAAGCTCATATTGACTATTTTGCAAGTTCATGAATGTGAGTGTGGTAATAATGTAAGGTATTGGACTAATATAGGTAGAAAAGGCTTGATTAATTTGAAAATTAGCACTTGAAATTCTGGTGTAACAGCCGAAACCGTCAGCCCAAATTATCATGTGGGAAAATGAAATAAAAAAAATAAACAAAATAATATTAAAGAATAAAAAATAAAAATAAATTCATTTTCCCATGATGCAAGTTATAAAGAAACCGGAAAGAGTTTCTGGTCATATATGCAATTTTATGACTCCACTTCCGGAAAAAAAAAGAATCTTTCTCTTTCCTACAAGATCGTTCGGATGTGTTTTCAGCAGGAAAAAGGGCATATTCAAGAAACATTTAACTTTGTTTCACTATAAAAGGAATAAACATTCGGAGCTGAAACACAGTTTTTTGTATACTTCTTCGATCTTCTTTGCTTATATACTGAGCACACACCTTCATCTAAAAATACACACCAAACCCACAACCTTGTTAACATCCACAATCATTCTAGGGGCTATTCTAGGCTCGACCGTTTTATACCTAGGGTTTAAGTTTGACTACAAAAGTTTGTAAGCCCTAGTATAAAATAGTTTAGGCCAGTATATACAATTTCCCATGTATATATGATGTATACTATTTTATACACTGCTTAAATCATAGGTTTTAAATCACCATAATTGCAAAAATGATAATTCTCCAAAAATGACGTTATATAGGAAATTCATATCATATTTTTTCTGTTACGTCTGTTATTTTACGGTGCAGTGCCTAACAAGAATATGAATAGTTAGTGATACAAAGATCAAGAAATATGTTTTTATGATTAACAATTTTGCATGCTCTAATGCAGTGATTCTCAACGTGGAACGTTAGGGTCAAAAGTGGGCCTGAGTAAATCATTATTTTAAATGAGCCGGGAGACACCATAAACAGTGTAGTTATTAGTCAGATATTATATTTTCTACTACATTTTGCTTTTGTAAATATAATGCATTTCTTATTATTTGGAATTTCTATTTGGGCTTATGTGGGCCTAAAAAATTTTCACACCGAAAATGGGCCACAAGGAAGACAATGTTGAGAAATACTGCTTCAGTTTATCCGACAATTCTATTAATTGAGCAAGATTATATTTTTTATAAACATAGTTACGTGATTGCTACTGAATTTCATATCGGTCATCATTACCAGATGACTGAGGACTTTATGTAACATTTAAGTTAAGAAAAATAGTGTTTGATTCGAATAGTGAAAGGAGGCATGAGCTTGTCTAGGTGGGGACAGTTTAGACTAGGTTATTTTATGTTCCGACGTATGAAAGGTGAGCCCTAAGCATACCACAGGTGCTGATGTAGATTAGAAAATATTGCACTCTTGGGGAGTTAATCTGGTTTGCTACTCCGGTTTTTATCGAGATTACATGTGTTAGGATACTTTAATGTTTGACTAGTACTTGATCTCTGTTTCTGACAATATAACAAATAAAAATGATCATATGTAAAGCACTGTATTCACATTGAAAATTGCAGTACGGTAGAAGACTGGTCGCTCAGCGTATGGCGATAAACTACAAGCGTCATCAAGTTATGTGATTGAGAGGTTTTGAGGAGCGTGGAACCACCTCTCAATTGCTGTTGTTCCTAGGTCCACCTTGCCCCAGGATGGTAGCACCTGTTCGGGTCCCAGCTATGGGCAAATAGTGAACACCTAAACTGGAGTCAAAACATTATGAAAATATATTTTTATGAGAAAAATATCAGTAATATATTTTCATAGTAAAGATGCACCAGCGATATATAATTTCATAGTAAAAAAATTACCTGCACTATATTTTCATAGTAAAAAAATTACCAGCAGTAAATTTTCATAGTAAAAAAAAAAAATTACCAACAATTACTATTTTCATAGTAAGGAAATTGCCAATAATCCATTTTATAGTAAAAAAAATGACAATAATTCATTTTCATAGTAAAAAATATTATCAACAATCCATTTTCATAATAAAAATAATTACCTTTTCATAGTAAAAAAAAAAAAAAATATCAACAATACATTTTCATCGTAAAAATTACCAACAATACATTTCCGTAGTAAAAGAAAAAAACAAATACCAACAACATATTTTCATAATAAAAAATAATTGCCAGCAATACACTTTCATAATAAAAAAATTACCAACAACACATTTTCATATTTAAAAAAAATGCCAACAATATATTTTTTTAGTAAAAAACATTACCAACAATAAATTTTAATTGTAAAAAATTATGGTCAATATATTTTCATAGTAAAACATATTATGAACAATATTTTTTCATAGTTAAAAAAAAAGTTATGAACAATACATTTTCATAGTAAAAAAAAGAACACAAATACATTTTCATAGTAAAAAAAAGAACACAAATACATTTTCATAGTAAAAAAAAGAACACAAATACATTTTCATAGTAAAAAAAAAGAACACAAATACATTTTCATAGTAAAAAAAAGAACACAAATACATTTTCATAGTAAAAAAAAAGAACACAAATACATTTTCATAGTAAAAAAATATGCCAACGATAGATTACTGGAAAACAAATTACCAAAGCTCTGAAGAAAATTATATTTCGGCATTAAATGACCCATAAGATGTTGATATGCCGCTAAACAAACAAACCAAATCAAAGCAATACGGTGGAGCTAGGCTAGATAGAGCTTGTAGTCTGTCGCGCCTGGGTAAACTAACGATTCTATAGAATACCGTTATGTATTCAGAGCAGATTGTTTTTTTGTTTTCTTATATGTCGTTAAGAAATGTAGCCACATTTGTAATGTTGTGTAATGCAATAGATGTGTTGAACAAAGATAACACTCGTGGACTAATGAATAACATGTGACTTAAATCTTTTATATTTAGCATTGGATTTGATTTCTCTCGGGTATTTCGTCAGTTAGCCTGTCTGTGGATGCGACCAAGTGATTCATTAATTCAAATGAGGCCATCAAATTTTTGTTTACGATGTCTCATAGATTGACCAAATCCTCTCTGGGCTGGTTCTTTTTATGCTATGTAGCTCGTTCCCACGCTTGCAAACCAGCCCACAGTTGTAAGGTCACGTTTTTCTGCATATTCGGCAGGCGAGAGTAACCTCAGGTCAACCTTGCACCTGTCTCCCCTGCTACTGGATGAAATTGACTCCAAAGACTACTTTGGTATAATACTACAGTTATGGATTATATTTTTCTTTTAAAATTGCCTAATATTGTAAGACGTAACTTATTTATATTTATGTATGCATAAGAATAATTAAAAAAATCTGTTTCTATCTATCTATCTATCTATCTATCTATCTATCTATCTATCTATCTATCTATCTATCTATCTATCTCGCACCTCCATCTGCAAATAGCGTCTAAAAATAATTGAAACCTGAATCATAAAAAAAATAACAAAAACAACCTTTAATAACATCAACTGCAAACAGGGCCACAATGTACTGTCCGTATTCGAGAATTAAAAGTACATCTAACATTACCGAAACTGATACGCCTTTTACAATAACAGTTAAGCACAATTTGAAAATGACTAATAGCAATTGGAACGAAGAATCATTTGGTCAACATCTGTACACACTAATTCCAAAAATGAAATCTCTTGAAAATATCAATAAAAAAAATTGTGTCACTTATTTGTAATGAAACATGTATCAGAGAGAGTTTACTGCTCAAATACACTGTTATATATATATATATATATATATATATATATATATATATATATATATATATATATATATATATGTATTTGTGTGTGTGTTCAAAATGTATGAACGAAATTACTTATGCGTATGTGTGCATATTACGAGAGCAATGGTCGTTTTATGCCCTTATTTCCAAAAGACCACTTGAATACCAATAACAATTTAATGGTCGTCAGCCTGAATTTGGTTATCAATGAGCTTTGGCCTGCTGTATATGAACCTAAAATTATCCAGGCAGAAAATGAGAAGCAAAACACAAAGGAACCAGATAAAGACAACCCTGAATGACATCTTGTATTTGGACAGTCGATAAGTTCGTGTCTGTTTCGTCCATTGTTTCTTATTTTCATTGATTCGATCTTATGGCTTAGACGCTATTTGTTATAATGAAAACCAAAAGCAGTCATTATTTGGACAAACTACCCGTATGGAAGACCCGACCCAAGCGGTCGAATTGTGAGTAATAAGTGTTTGGAGAATGACCTCTATTGGTCAGAGTGGCAGACAAACAGAATGTTATTAGAGAGAAATAAATAAAAGGATAATAAAAAGTGACTTAGTGCTATGTTTAAGGGCGTCCAGAATTACTTTTTACCACACTTTATTACGGACTATTTTTCTAGATGTGGGATCGTAATTAATGAAAATTAAAATCGAAAACAGCAAATTCAGCAAACCTTTCGGTGTGTGGATAACGTAATGGTTACTAGTGGAGTCAAGGAGTCGAGTTCAAATTCAAGCCTAGTCCATTGCTCTCACTTTATCATTAATGTCCTTGAGGAAATAACGGATCTAGCCTTTCTATTCTCTACGCTATGGGTTGCATAGCAGGGTAGACTGAACTCTCTAACCTTGAAGGGCAGTCAGTTTCGGAGATTAATCTGGATTCAGAACCGAGAAGACAAGGACTATCTTCCCTCAAAAGTCATGAATAATCGTAGATAATAAAGAAAAATTTTCGGGACAGATCCATAATCAACTATGATCTGAATAAAAAATTGAATACAAGAGAAAAGCAGTTGAATATTGCGTGAACAATAGAATAAGATTTTTTCCCTTTAAACAGAGAAAAGCTCGGAGAGTTCACATCTTTAAACTATGAAATCGTCAACGTTGTATTCTGAATTGGCAGAAAAGTTCTGTCTGAAATTTTACCTCTGCTTTCGTGCTCAGTTCGAAAAGATTGTAATGAATGGAAATACAAATACAGATTTACAAAATGTTTACGTTTCTTAAAAATAAATTACCCAGTAACATTAATATTAATTACAAACGATAGAAACATATTCAAATAAAAAAAACTGAAATATCATGGTGATTGCAATTTATTAGATATTTATATACGTAAGGCAATAAAAAACTCGATTTTCAGATACAAATAGATTAAGAGAAAAGTTTGCAATTACATGTATTTACATTAGATGGAAAATCAGAGAAAGAAAAAATGAAATAGAACCCTGCACAATGGAAAGAAGTCGTATAGATTATGTTCAGGTATTTCAATAATGATATTTCAACATTAATTCTCGATAAAAAAAAAAAAATGAGTGTTCGATCACTGTGTCATACCAGAAATTTTTTTTGTCAGCCATCATGCACATTTATAAATCTACCATTATCCTGTGCATTGAATAATGCTACAATATCAGATCTGGTGCATCTGCAATTCATCTCGAGGTTCTTGACACCCACAACTAAAAAATCTGTAATCTAATCGATCCTGACTTGACATATCAACATCAGTCAAAATTCTCACCGGCTTGACGTGACTTCCCTCTGTATTTTCTACAAATATTTTCATGGCAACTGCTCTGACGGGCTTTTTCCATGGTGACCCAACTGCATGAATATAAGCGTGCCACTAAATTGGCATCTAGGTCATAACCGGCTTACTGTTAAAATAGCTAAATGCAACCACTGCTTCTACCCAAACAGTTTCTTTTCTTGCACTTCCTTTTCCTTCCTTACCTGATAACTATAATCTTCAAAAAGTAAATGCAACGTCAATCGCCATCTTCTTGGATCCTGTTCATCTTTTATCGTTTCCTCAGTCTTTTCACTTTCACTCTCTGTAATCCCCCACATCGCGTACTAGTGGCATTCCCGCCTTGCTTTGGGGGAAATGATTTTAAAAAAAATGTATATATACTTTATTCATACTACGGACTTATGATAATAAACGAGTTTCAGCTTTAATTTGTCTCTTTATTAAATTGGCCTACAGCCATATCACGTTTAAATACCGGTTCTCGTCTGATTACTGGTTAAGCAACGTTGAACCTGTTCAGTACCTAGACGGGTGATCGCTAAAGAATAGCAGGTTCTGTAAGCTTGGATGCGTTGATAGATAAAGGCTCGGAACGAGAAATCGGCGAATTGAGATCGAATTCCAGTCGGGTTTGTTATATTCACTTACGTGCAAATACCCTTGGGGAAGGCATGAATCCACTTCTCCTCTCAGATATTGGTTAAATAGTAAGACGTGTGTCAATAAATCATTATTATTTCAAAAATTCTTACAATGCAAAAATGTTTCAGTTTTAAATAACCGAGAAAAGCAAATCAAAACAGCCAATCAATTTTTATAAAATCATAAGTTACTGCAATGTTCAAACTAACGAAGTGTTAAAAATTAAATAATGATGTTGAAGCCGAGAGTTACGTTGAATACATTCAAATAATTTTTATTGCTATTGTATAATTTACAACACTTGCGGTTTGTATTTGTTAGCAAGAAGATCTTTTAGGCTTTTGTAATACAAGAGAATATATATCTGCATTGTTTTACTTCAGCTACAAAAAAAAGTTTTCAAAACCAGTGACGCAACAACATCACTCTTTTTGAAAGGAAGGTGAAAAGAGACTGAAGTTGATATTGATCAAAAGACAACGTCTCTTTATTTCAAATCGTCTGCCCATCTTCGACCACAAAAATGAGGTAGAGAAGAATAATTTGATCGTCCTGACATGTTGCTGAAAGAAGACTTAAACCAGTCTATATGTTTTCATTTATAAACAGTTATCTATTATGAGAGGCGAGTTCATGGATCAGATCATCCAGAACTCTCTTTGGTTGAAGCTACGGTGCTGTGTAATGGATATAGCTTAGTACATATATGTAATTATATAACTGAATAGAATAGATGAAGGTGTTAGAGAAATGCTTTCTAAATGGTAGGTAGATTTACATTTCGAAAAATGTCAATTACAGTTATTTGATGTTTACTTTCTTTCTGTTCATTTTATGCATCATAACAACCACGTTAATAAAGAAGCAGAAATTATTGAATAATTGTTAATTAGGTATAGTTCAGTAAGTAAAGCCAATATTGATATGCATCAGATTACAAATAATGTATGTGAAATAAATTAAAAACGGAAGTTTCATATGATGTACTCAAGCAATTTTACAATTTCAAAGCGTCATACTTATAGGCATTTTAAAGGTATAATTCAATTATCTATACTGTAATGTTAACAAGGTAGATTTTCTCTGCATCCATCTCTCGAGCTAGCTACAAAGGACTGAATACTTTCTTGGGCTCTAACATTAATTCGTATATATTCCCATTGAAAAGGGAGATATTTATTACCCTGAGTGCCGTTCAGCCAAATCCCAAAGGTAGGTGTAGACATTTGTGGCCTAAAATCATTTATGGATTTTGGAAGAACCATACTGATAGAAACACACGCAACTACTTACAAATATATGTATGCAAATGTTTGTATATATGTATACTGGAGCATTCATGCGTATATATACCTGTCGGTAGGAATTCATCACACACTTATTTAAATGCCAATGCCTGCCTGCACATAGGCAAACATGTCCAGCACCAATGCGTAAATAAATAAATGCATTTTGCTGTATAGATTTGTACGGGAAAGGGTACGTGCAAGTAAGTTCATATGTTAAAAGTGTAATTGCTAAAATTGCAATGTTCACTTTAAGTAGGTATATAAAAGTAGGTATTTTCGAGTGGCAGCTGAAAATTTCTATGCCGGGCTAACTTCCAACTAGATGGGAGAGAGAAAATAATTATTGAAATTCATCAAAAATAAAAAAAAAGATGTAGATATTTGTCTTTCGGGAAATATTAGTCAACTCTGTTTTATATATATATATATATATATATATATATATATATATATATATATATATATATATGTGTGTGTGTGTGTGTGTGTGTAAAAGAACGAAGAATAAAATTTCAACGTTTAAAACATTTGAAGAAAAGTTTGATTTTAACCCTGAAACAAAATGTACAATTTTGTAGTGTATATTTACATGTTCTAATGTAACATATATATATATATATATATATATATATATATATATATATATATATATATATTACAAATATAAAGTTTGTTACTTAGTTGATTGGTGTTACCTTCAGTATCAGGACTCTAGAATTTTGTAAACAGACCCTCCTTCAATCACTCAGCCCACTCGTCATATATATGGTATACCAGCAGTTGATTGTTTATATTCCTCGTTTGTTTTATATATGCACTTTTCATTGGTGCAACGTTGATTTTTTTTCCTTTCATAGTGTGTGTATGTGTGTGTGTCAGTACGTGTGTCCTTGCATGAACGCGCGTGCGTGCGTGAGTGGGATGGAATTTTCTACTTCAATGTGATATTATTTTTTATTAATATAAATGTTATTTTTAGTGGGTCACGTATTTGAGTTGCTAACCCAGGTTTTTATTTTTTTTAACAGTCAAATTAATAACAACCGGTCGATACTGAAATGCCCTACTAAAAAAAAGTGTTATTAATTTCACTGTTTTATAAATAAAAAAAGGCATTATACACACACACACACATATATATATATATATGTGTGTGTGTGTGTGTATTGTTTCTTTTTACAGACAGATTGCAGATTTGCATGAAAATGCCAGAGCCACGCCCAACCGGTTTTGAATTCAGAATTGTCCTTCTCTTGTAGAATTCCCTGTGTTTTAAAGCACCACAACCTTTGAACTCGGCATGGCAAATAATATTCTTACTTGATGGATCACTTTGGGGATTGTTTTTGTCTGCAACAGAAAGTTGCCTCAAACCCACACTTTAAGAATTAAGTAGATCCATTTTCATAGTACTTCGTAAGAAATCAGGCACAAACATATGCAAACTCCATCGAGCACTCAACCTAATGAGCCATATAAGAAAACTTATCCGAATTCTAATAAGTAGTGTGCGCAGAAGAGTTGGATCGGAAGTAGGGAAAAAGTAGTGCGAATTTATTAAAGACACTAAAACAAGGAATGCAATATTGATGTTCAGAATGATATCAGAAAAAGCAATATAAATGCAGGAGAATGTGTATCTGTGTTTTATAGATTATGCAAATGTTTTTGATGAAATACTCCACAAAGAAATGTCGGAACTGTTGGCTAAACTTGATATATTTGGAAAGAATATTAGAATAATCCAGAACCTAAACTGGCAGGAAGCCGCTTGCTTATGGATAGAAAATGAATTCATTAAATATACAAAAATAGAAAGAGGGTGTAAGACGAGGATATTTCATCTCATTGGATTTATTCAACCTATACAGAGAAGCGATAATGAGAGAATTAGAAGTCCTACAAGGATATATTATTGGCGGCCACAGTCATAACATGATTCAGATGACACAGTATTGATAGTAAACACAGAAAGGAAACTACAAGTAATCTTACAGAAGTAAATATCTGTTGATGGAAAATGCAACACTGTAATGCGAAGGCGCATTGGGATAGCGAATGATGCCTTCCAAAAGGTAAACGATGTATTATGAAACACTTGGCATTAAATGACCCATACGGAGTTGATGTGCCGTTAAACAAATAAATCAACCATTAAGAAACAGAAATACTTCGTTAGAAACAAAGAGTACTGAAATGTGATGTAATATCAGTCCTTTTATATGCAAATGAATGATGGACAATCACCTCGTAGATAAAGAAGAGACTTGTAGCAACAAAAATATGATTCTACAGAAGGATGCTGAGAATACCATAGACCGACAATGCGCTTAATGATGGTTTTAGAGAAAATGGAAACAAAAAGGACACTTATGCTTAACATTAGAAAGAGGCAGTTGAAATTTCTAAGGCACATAATGAGGAAAGATTGCTTGGAAATTTTGATACTCACAGGACAGAAGAAAACAACGCATAACCAACCTAACGAGCTTGGGTAAATAGACTACATTTATTAAGAGCTACAAAGAAGAGGAAATTCTGGAGCGCCATGATCGCTAATGCTCTGAAGGAACACATTACAAAGAAGAAGAAGAAGAAGAAAAAGAAGAAAAAGAAAATCCACTTTATAAAAACAAGATACTAAAAAAACTTTATAAAAACAAGATACTAAAAAAATAATCATCCAATTACAAGTAATTACAAAAGACAAACAAACAGTGAGCATAAAAATGAGACACACGGGAAGAGTTTTTAGAATTTACAAACAACATAACTGTTTAAAAAATACAATAAAAACAGTGTATAGAAGATAACACAGCATGGTGCATCGTAAATGTACGCAAGAAATCGTCTAAAAGCAAATCTACTTTCAGAGACAGTAAGAGACTGGGAAATGGGCATTCGATTGGGGACAGCAATGTAAACAGTTGATATCAACCCAGTAAAGAAACTTAAAGTAAAGAAAAAGAATAAAATGTTCTGGGAATTTGACAAAGCACTCCAACAATCCTATATAAGTGGGAAAAGCGAATCTAATAGTCATAAATATAGAAAGGGAGGACCTGAGAGATCCGACATTTAGCCGTGACATTGGATCATAGAGTAAAGACAAAAGAAACTGAAAAATTGAAAAAAAATATCTGGTCGTCATTCGAGAAATGAGCAAATAATAATTAGAGTTAAGATTTAATTCACTAGAGACTGTAATCCGAGTTGAACGGTTTGGAATTTTGAAGAATTCATACTGTTGGTATTACGATGATGCTGGAGATATGAGGAGACTTGGTATCAACATTCAGTGATAATCATGAATATTTGATGTATGCATGCGAATGCATGAAATAATAATAATATTAATAATAATAATAATAATAATACCCTCTTCTACGCCATGTACAGTTCTCACAACTTCTGATCTTAATTGATTGGATATGTTGATATGTATGTTTGTTTTGGTCAATTAATTTGTCCTCCTTTTAGACTGGTTGCCTCAAAAGACTATAGAATGCAGTTTGTCCTGCTATTTACTCATAGCTGGGGGAGAAGAGAATGGATTCCTACATTTTACAATGGTATTATCACCTAAATGACTGGAGTGAAGTTGACTGGAGGTACGGTGTAGCCACTCGAATTGAGGTATCGGAGAGAGGAATTCGAATTCAATCAAATTGATAGGTTTAATAATTATCTTATTCAATACCGCTTGGTTGACAGTTAATCATGACTCCTAAGAGCAGACACACTGGGCATCTTTGTTCATGAGTAGGAGCATAGTGAGGAGTAACATAGCTGAATATCGAAAGAATTCTTTTTTTTTTTTAAGTTTGAAGGAAGATGTAACCAAGATATTTGCGAACACCCTCAGTTGGAAACCGCCTGAGCGAATTTGGTTAACCGACTTGAAGGAATTTTTAAGTGGGCTCCATCTGCTTTTATCAAAATCTGTCACCATGTCGAGCGCATTTGACTGTGATGGATGTGTCTGGTATAATCTTATCAAGCTGGATGTAATGATGGCTATATTGGTCTTTGTAAATTTGTACGCCAGCCTTACTTTCTTAATGTGCTCACTCTCTCAATACTAATAATACTATACTAAGTTACTATAGAATAAAGAGAAGAAGAAAGTATAAAGGAATAAAGAGAAGAAAAAGAAGATAAAAACGAAGCTTTAATGAGATAAAGAGAACAGGAAGGTATAATGGAATGAAAAAATAGAAGAAGAATTCTCCTTCGATTACGGTGAAACTTTCGCACTGGTGTCTTGGAACTGAATCATCCTTGAGTCCTTCAATAGGATTTCAATCAGAATTCTGAGGGCAATCCTTAGCAAAGTGAAAATTCCAGAATAAATTCCGACAATACATTCTACATATATCTGTAAATTACATGATCTGTTAAATTCAAGAGAATATGTTTAAAATATTATTATATTTTTTCAATTTTCGAATAAGATGCTGTACATTGGGATAACAATTGTAGGTAAACTGTCCAAATTTTCTTTTTTGTTCTGTTTTTATTCAAGTATTTTCGATCCTCTGGGTGTTGACAAGACATATTGTGTTGGTTTCATTCTGACATTTTTAGAGTGCTAGTATTCGAATTAATGATGCTATATGTAACAGTTAAATGGAGTAAGACAACACTGGAAAGAAACGCATCAAATATACGTATTATTATTATTATTATCATTTAGAACGCATTTTAATATTACACACATTTTAAATTAACGTCTCATGTGGTAAAAGAAATTTTGTTTGACGTGGTATATTTTTTTTATAATAATGGCACCTAGAATGTTGAGTCTTTCCTTGCAGTGAGCGCTGTATATATATATATTAGTATTTCTGATAATATTTCGCTATATTGATAGTTGAATTTTGGTTATTTGTGATGTGATGATCGAAATATGCAAGAATTGCGTTAATATTTGACAAATGACAAGTCAACCTACGAGAGAGTGTGGTGCATGTGCAGCCAATGTAGGAATTTAATGCTGTTTTTTATTGTTGATATTGGAGATGCAATATTCCAAAGGATATCTGAATTCATAAATAACATTATTTTCATGTCGTATGTTTGATGTCCAGAATTACAAAACAAGGACATCGGACAGTTTACCCAAGGTATTGATACCAATATATAACATCTTATTGGAAATTTGGAAAAATGCAATAAAAATTTAAACAGACTTTGTCGGTTAAATGTTAATAAACCTGTTTATATATATATATATATATATATATATATATATATATATATATATATATATATATATAAAAGGTAAATGGATATAAATCCGACAGAATGAAGAAATTTTGAAAAAACAAACAAAAATCCTTAAATGTAGTTAAAATGAAAGAAATGTCGACGTTTTCGGTTTAATAAACCTTTTCAAGACAATATTCATCAAAATACAATTCAGTTCAATATGACAAATACGATGGACATAAAAACACAAGTCTTATTCAGAACAGATAACTGAAAATTTTAAAATGATCAGTCTTCCGAACATGTTCACGACGTCGTCACATGGGCGACGCTTTCATTTCCTAAAAAGTTTGTGATTATTTTGAAATGAAAAGAAAATGAAAAAGAATTCTATTAGGTTCTTTAGTTGTACATAACTAAAGCATTGTTAAAATTACCGAGACGAATATCTCGTTTATGTTCGAAAACACGAGATTTTAAGGACCTACCTGTTTCACCCACATATTTTAGGTCACAATTTTTGCATGATATTTGATAGATGCAAGCATCGGATGTAATACTAAAGCAGATCATAATTTCGATTTCGATTCCGTGAAAGTATTAAAATATTTTCATAATAAAAATCTCAGGAGGATTTATGAAGCAGGTATAATATCCATCTCACGCACGGTGAATACTAGACCTGGTTTCTTTAATATTTCCCCTTTTTAACGATATTGATGCTCGACAAGCATACACATAAGAATTTTAGAACCTAATAGAATTCTTTTCATTTTCTTTTTCATTTCAAAATAATCACAAACTTTTTAGGAATACGTTATGAAAGCGTCGCCCATGTGACGACGGCGTGAACATGTTAGACGGAAGGCTGATCATTTTAAAAATTTTCAGTTATCTGTTCTGAATAAGACTTGTGTTTTTATGTCCATCGTATTTGTCATATTGAACTGAATTGTATTTTGATGAATATTGTCTTGAAAAGGTTTATTAAACCGAAACGTCAGACGTCGACATTTCTTTCATTTTTAACTACATTTAAGGATTTTGTTTGTTTTTCAAAATTTCTCCATATATATATATATATATATATATATATATATATATATATATATATATAATATCTTAAGCTGAGCTACCTATATTTGCACATACGAATACTGAATTCATACACATATTGTGCTGAAAGTATACGTGTAGTTTTGAATTAAGCCTAAATATATATGAATATTAATATTGATATTTGTTATTTTGGGAACATCAGTGACTGGCTCAACCATCCATTATAACATTTCTTTTGTATGCAGCTTTTACTAAAAGTTTTGAAACCTGAAAAGAAGTATTTTATATATAAAATAAATAAAGTAAAATGTGTTTGAAAGGCAAAATACATATAATTCTGTATTTTTGTTAGTTTCTTAAATTGTGAACGCGTTTATGTCACTAATTGGAGGCTTGTCTGCAATCTTTTGAGCGGCACGTATGTCGTTTATGACCGAGGACAAAATAAGCTTTCTCAGTACATTTAGCACGTAGGTGTTTTAGCACAAACTTTGGAAATATGAGATTGTTGAAGCTCTACTTTGTTCATCTTTAACATTATTGTAGATCTATGTAACTATACAAATACAGACACCGACTGACACATCAGCACACACACACGCGCGCACACACACAGATATATATTTAAATATACAGGCATAAACACACACGCACACACACACACACACATATATATATATATATATATATATATATATATATATATATATATGTTTATATGTATGAGAACGTGTTAATATATATGTCGGTAAATACAAATATGTATATATGTATGTGGGTGTATGTGTGTATAAAATATATATACCGTTTTATTGTATTTTTCTTATTGAGAATGTATATATTTATCTAGATATCGAGAGCGACGGAGAGAATAAAATAAAAAACTGATATATATATATATATATACATACATACATATATATATATATATATATATATATATATATATATATATATATGTGTGTGTACCTTTTTATTTTAGAGTGGTTCATAAAGTTTTGTGTCCGTGTCAAAGCTATGAACTGCCTTAGCGTTAATGTCTCAAACACAAAGAAAGATTTTTTTTTAAAAAGAAATACTTGCAAATATATCGTATTCTCCTGGGTAAAACGTTCGAGTAAGGCGGCAAACTTTACAAGAATCGGGCGACATAGAATACAGACAACGTCTTAGAGTAACTAATAACATTTGTCAATGTTATGATTGGATTTTAATCTGTAGATTTTTTTTCTGAACGAAACGCGTGACGTTTAGACTGCGGCTTGACTAAATTGAAAAGATCAATAGCGAATAATAGTCTTTTGAGGTTACCGCAAGACGACAGGCGAGCGAGATATTAAGGGCAAAACTAAAGTTATTCATGTGTTGATTCATTGCTTTACACATAGTACAACGACGAGAATTCAGATCCTTCGTAAAAATAGTATCAATATTAACGGAAAGAAAAATATTTTAAATAAAATCTGTGCCACAAATATGGGCCATTTCATTAGTTTCTGAGATGTAATCCTGAAGAATTGTATCAAAATTAGAATCGAAACAAAATGCATCAAACTGATTAGATTGTCGTCCAGTATGACTTACCATTAATATGATTCTGTTGTTAAACTATTTAAAACTATAAACATTTTTGTTCTGATTCTAATTAGCTACCACATGGATTTTGATCTGTGTCATGTTGCGTTCTTCCAGGGCTGTATCAAAAACATCAAAACTTTATCTATTCATGTGCGCCTCTTTAAGCATCGTCTTTTATAGATTCCTGTGATGAGCTCACATCCATTAAAAAAATGAATTCTTAAACTTTACAGGAGTAATGGCAAAATAGAGAAGTATATGCATCCAGAAAATCCGGTATCTAATCTGGAATGTACATCACTTACAAAATTTTATAAAACTGCATTTGTAGTTACAAATAAATAACAGAAAACAGCCAACAAGGTTTATGTTTCTAATTTCAAATGACAAAATAAGCTGTTATAAAGCGACACGAAATGATTAACCTTGATAATTAATATATGCTTGTTTGTATGTAAGAGCCAGTTACCCTTCTTTCTATGAGGAATGGACTGATCCATTCATGATAAGTAGTTATGTGTAATTGTCTAGAATGGACAAAAAAAATAAGAAGATAATACTATTGCCGTGATTTGTCTCCTTGAGGAATGCATATTACTATGACGATTGACTCTGTCGAGTTAATTGTTGTGTCTTGCCAGATCTCACATCACAGCACTATGTAAAACAGTTACGCTTTTCTATCTTGTAGTATCTACTTTATCGTCGGTCATTTTGAGCTAAAATCATTTACGTCTTCTGAACGAGAAATACCAATAATAATATTAAGCGGAAAGAATGGATACAAATGGAAAAGAGGAAATGAAATGATGTGAGTGAGCAAAGATGGAAGATAAGTGTGAAAAGAAAACCAGGTGAAAGGAAACAATCAACATATATGATGCGCCATATAATCGGGAACAAATCATAATAAAAAGCAAAAACAAATATATTCAATAGAAAACTCAGTATATTTTAAACATTTTTTGAGTCATACATATCTTAGGGAAATAAAAAAAATAATGATTATTCAATAAAAGTTTCAGATGATTCGGTTTTCATTCTCGTTGGTCATCATGTCCACCAACAATGGCGGATTTTATTGAGTCATTGGTTTTATGAAGATCCCGGTCGTTCTTCCTCTCGACGACACCTCCAAAAATCGTAGTCAGTAACTTCAAATGAGTTCGTGAAAAATCTCGTGCGGCAATTTCTGGTTCATATAGGAAAGAGGAAGTTCCTACTAAAACAGATATGGTATCATCTGGGTCATTCTCTAAATCCAGGATTTAATCACCTCGTCGAAGCATCTCAGTGTAGGCTGTTGACTCTGATATTCTCCGGGAGGAAATAGTCAGCATAACAGCCGTAAGTTGCTCACGATCTTCAAGACAGCGTAAATGTTGTATGCGTTATAGTTTCGGCCTGTTCAGGGTCAAAGCTTTAATATGGCAATTTCTGTTGTTCGGCTCTTCTCAAACGATATCTATGGAAGAAAGAGAGATCTAATGGGGCCATTGCTAGTAACCGAAATAAAACGATACACATTCGAATAAAGTACAAGAATGATTTCAAAACAAAAGATGAAAACTCACTTTTATATAAAAGTTCATTTAAAAGAAAGTATGAATAAATGTTAATAATTAAAATGTAAACAACATCGAAGAAGGCAGAAAGATAGTTCCCATGGTGACCGAATCGATGTCTAGATTTTGAAGAGAACTGACGTGATCTGTGTGGGAGTTGAAAAAGATCTTTCAAGCAGAAGAAATTGTCTGCTTGCGAGGAAAATCACGTATAAGGTACGATGAATAAATTGTCTTCTAAATTACGCAAAAATGAAAATAATACTGACGTCTTATTTTAACAGATATATTTACCAAAATTACATGAAAATATCTTGAAATACTAAACAGTAAATTTATTTAATAAAATCGCTATTGGCTTCAACCACGGCGTTTATACGACTTCTGTTCCTCACAATACATTGCAGAAACATGCAGAAATTTACAAAAACAAATGCACTAATCAATTTTGATTTTATAAATGCTAATTTCATAAAAAAGGAAATAATTCACGTAGAAGGAAAATCCTCGAGAGTGCCGCCATTGAATAGTATCCAAAATATTAATCTACACCCAGGTTTTTTCCCAATATCACCTTTCCTAACAGAATCACTACTCTCCTAAGTCAACGTACACAAAAAATATATCAAGAAATCAAAATAAAACGGTTGAATCCGTCAACACAACAGTACAAACAATATGTCTACATGTGAAAATATTCTCTTCAGACGTAAAGTAATTGACGTAATCTTTTATTTGACCGTATGAATATACAATAGTGTTTCTAAATTCTACTAGTTTGTTGTTTATGAATACTTTGTTTCAATAAATTCATTTCGTTTTTTACCTTGGACGAAACACGTCGGCTAAATGTACAGTTTTTCCTATTGTCTTATTCCTTTATACACACACGCACATACATATGCGTGTGTGTGCATGTGCGTGTATCTCTCTCTCTCTCTCTCTATATATATATATATATATATATATATATATATAACTATACCAAAAAAGTGTATAATGAAGCAAAAAGAGAGAAAAAAAAACAGTATGCATGTAGTGATAGTTCTAGTTGGTCAAGTGTATCGTAGATAAGTTCGCGTCGCTTAAGAAAATGATTTATCTTTATTGGAGCAAAAATCTCTAAACCTAAAATGGTTTTATACCAACGATATTATCTTTGTGAAGATTGCTGAGAATAGCATGGAAGAAAATGCAAGCAAGATTTAGTGGAAATGGCACGAAAAAGGAAATTTGAGTCAAAAACTGACTGTTGACATTTCTGGGTCAAATAATGAGGATAGTGCGCTTAGAAAATGTAACAGTCACAAGACGTACCGAATTAAAGAGGGGCTGAAGGTAACATCGAGTAACCCATTTAATCAGCTTGTGCAAATGGACAGAAGTACATGGTCTGGGATGTAGAGCAAGGAGAAAAACATTGCTCAGTGCTACAATATTGTTGTGGAGAGCTATGATCACCGAAGTCCTTAAGGGCTGCAGCACATAAAAGAAGATTGAATCATTTGAAGCAGGTTACTGATAATGATTGACGCCATTTTAACAAATGACGTCTGATTAAACAAAATTTTAAAAAAATGATACAAAATTTAATATTACTTGTGAAATGATATGAAAATTACACGAAATCATGTATTTAATCAGTGCGAAAATTGGGAAAAACCTTGAAAAAATTAAAAAGAGACTAACATTGATTTACGATAAAACAATTTAAACCAATATTGATATGTCAGTAGTTAGCTAATGGTGATATTTCAGAGCAGTAAGAATCTAGTCCACACAAAATATAGTCGATGCAAGTAACTTTAAACTAACATCATCTTTATCAAAATACAAATTTTCTAGCCTGTCAGAAATTTGGAATATTTGCAATGTAAGGATTTTTTCGAGGCGAAAGAAGCGTATTCTAAAAAAATTCTTAGTTCAGCAGAAATGAATTTAGAAAGCAAATATTCTAATTAAAACAATTCGAAACTTCTCCACTAGCAGGATGAAATATTTCAAGATCTCTGTTGCATAGTCTAGAATTTGAAAATAGCATTTTTTCATGATGTGTAATATGAATCCTAAAATACTTTGCGTTAATTAAAAATATGTTCAGTAGATTATAGATAAGAAAGCATTAACTTAATAAAGTATTTATCCAATTGCAGTAGAGTATTTAATGTAAATGCTGATTAGATAAGGGGCTGCCAATTCGCGACGATTTAATATATTAAATGTATGAAGTTACTAATTGTATCATACATGGTTAAAAGTAATATAAAGACTGTCTTATAACAAAAGCGACTATTTTTATGTAGGGTGATTCGTTTAAGAAGCTACTCTTGATAGAACTTAACTCTATCGACAATTGTGAACGAAGTCTTCTTCGATTTTGCTGATGTTTCTGACGTGAGTTTTGAACATTGAGTTTACATTATTTACTCAGTCTGTTGTCCTCATTTTTTTGCCATATGCACGACGTTTCGGTCGTTGTACGCTCCAGTCTTCTTCAGTTGGTTGGAATTTCGGACTGAACGCTTTATTTCGTCCACCGGGGTAGATTTATCTCAACTCTCCAAGTTTTTGTTCCCGACAGCAGTAGCTAGGACATATGGCACAGTGGATAAAAACGTTGGTTAGATCCAGACAGACCCAAAGAAGGTGAGTTCAATACCTGGTTAAGGCAGTGGAGAACTTTCAGAGGGAAAATTAGCAGGAGATAACTGATAACTGACATCCATCAAACATGGCACGTGGAATTAGAACAGTCTACCCCAGTGATCGAAATAAAGGGTTCAGGTCGAAATTCCAACCACCTGAAGAAGGCCGGAGCGTACAACGGCCGAAACGTTGTGACAAATTTGGCGACAAAGATGAGGACAATAGTCCGACTAATGTAAATACTGTAAAATACCTCATCTCAGAAATATAGACAAATACCTCGTAAGTTGTACATAAATGCCTATTTTCTGCTTTTTTTATTTGTGATCCTCTTTGAAGCAAAGATTTGCTTAGTTCAAGATCAGATAGTAATACACAGTAATAAGCTGATCGATCCTGGGAACATTCCCCGTAAACATTCTTACCTAGGAAACTCGTCTCAGGGATTTTCGCCGTAGAAGACTTTGCTATATAGGATTTTGCCGTAAGACAATTTAGCCGCATTTTTTTTAATATGAGAATTGAAATTTAAACAAATTATTTGCAAACATAAAGTGTTTTAAATTCACTATAAATACCTAAATATTGAAATATACTTATATTTGAACTTACATTATAACAACACGCCACCTTTTGATCCAAAGTATAACTGATAAGCAATTCTTCAAACACAAAAACATTTAAGAAATTCAAAGTACCACCTTGTTATATAATTAAAATACCCAAATTGAATATCTAATCTGAAAACTCAGAGAAATAAAGTTACATCTTAAACTTTTCAAAATTTCTTTATTCTTTCAACGATATATATTTTTTTGCAGCCAACCCATAAAAATGGTCTATCAAGTGGAAAGTATCAGAGGCGGTGTGAAATTAATTGACGATCTTAACTTTGTTTTCAGTATAGACAGATTCCACAAGAGACGTTCAAGATCAGGGGATCGAATGAAAATGCAGCGAAATTCTTATGACAAAAATCCCATACTGCGAAGATTCTACGGCGAAAATTCCTGAGACGAGTTTTGCTATAGCAAAAATGTTTACGGCGAATGTTCTCGATATGGCAACTGCTCTATTAAATTATGATAAATTTTATTTAAAAATCCTGCTTAGTGATTTGCAATCGCTTATTGCATAAAGTGAGCTTTTTGAAAAATGCCCCAAAATAATAAAGACAGAATACTTTCTTGAAAATGCAGCATTATAATTGTTGTCAGTATAAAGATATAGTATTCTTTTTTATGTGCTGTGTCTCATCAAAGCAAGGACGATTATGACTCTCTACAACTTCCCATCTCTTGTAGCAATAAGCAATATTTCTTCCCTTACTATCAGTACATGTTCCTGTTCTGCAATGCAATGTTATGCAAACTCATCATTAGGTATTTCAATCGATGTTTCACGCTTCTTTTCTTGCCTTCATTATGTCCTGTGAATGTTCACTTTTTAGGATCCTCTTCCTCATTATGCACTTTAAAAATTTCAACAGTCTTTTAAATCAAAAGTGACATTTCTATTTCCATTCTCCCTGAAGCTTCCTCGGTGATCACATGTTCAGTCCATCGTATTCTCAGCCTATTCTGTAGAACCACATATTTTGAAAATATTTGTGTTTTGCTGTATATATATATATATATATATATATATATATATATATATATATATATATATATATATATATGGTATCTGTCGGTCTCGAGAGACTATGGATCTGCACCCAAAGAATTATGTCTCAGCTGCTGATGGTGACGCATTATCTGTTATACCTGTACAGGCCCACGCGAGTATGACAATCTCGATTGCAATGAATGCATGTGAAGACTCTTTCTCTCGATGACGCCGTGTGTTTTTCTTTCCGTCGAGCACGCTTCTTCTCGGCGACAAGTCTTCGTTTCTCCTCTGCTCCCTCCAGCCCTTGGTGTAAATCCCGTCTCCAGCATTAGCGATCATTGGCGATTTCCTCCCACCTCTCGCTATTCATGTCGATCACCTTCATGTCCCTTTTGAAGACGTTCTTCAAGCGAAGTTAATGTCGCCCTCATATATTTAGTGTTGTTGCAAATATTCGTCCGTGCATTGAATACTGCTGCCATATCCGATCTGGTGCTCCTATTATTCATCTCGATGTTCTTGACAAAATCCAAAGAAGGATCTCCAATGTAATTGATGCTGACTTGGAATCTCGACTTTATTTACTTCCTTCCTCCTTACGTGACGTGGCTTCTCTCTATCATGTCTACAAATATTTTCATGGCAACTGTTCTGATGACCTTTTTTCCTGGTGCCACGACTACGAATTTAAGCGTGCTACTAGATTGACATCTAGGTCCCACCAGTTTACGGTTGAAATAGTTGAATGCAACCGTTACTTCTACTCCAAGAGTTTTTTTCTCGCACTTCCTGCCTGTGGAACTCCCTTCTGTTTACTTGCTTCTCTGATAACTACAATCTTCAAAAATTAAATGCAACGTCAATCGCCATATTTTATCTTCTTGAATCCTGATAAGTTTTTACCCTTTCCTCAATCCCTGCCGTCTATACCCATTGTATCAGCTATGTTAGACAGACATGCCCCCTAGAGAGGGGGCTGTAACGTTACTGCTCCCTCTGTAGGGGGGGGCATGTCTGTCTAACATAGCTGATAAATTAACAGTTTTAGAATAGAATAGAATACCAGTGTCTGTGATAAATAGCTGTTGACATAAGTGCCTCTTGCTGATAGACCTGCGCCTGTGAAGAGAATCTTTTTTCGAAGTTGGTAGGTCACGTGATCTGCTAAATTTTATTGTTGTCGAAGGCGCTGATCAAAGGTACGCGCGATCGCGTTTAAGTTTGTTTACTATCGAAGTCGCTGATTCTAAGGTGATGACGTCACCATGACAACTTGATGAAGTCGACCACTTTTCTCTCACTTTCACTTTCTGTACCCCCACCCAACTGCGTACTCGTGGTATTTCAGTTTGCTTGGGGTGAAATGATTAAAAAAAGAATAAACAACGTGAATTGTAACTCGTCTCTCTGATTAATACTTTCCCGCCATTATACCACATGCACATACAAGCTTACAGCAACCGTATTCCCCAACGGTCACTCATTTAAGTAGTCACCAGGCTTAACCTTGCTTAGCTAATGTGATCATATGGGAAGATGTGTTTTAACTTGATGTGGCCGTAATCAATTTATTACATATTTGTAAGTACATCTCTTACGTTAATTATGTTTTAAACCAATGATCTATAAAAATTCAAGAGCCTTTTTTTCAGGATTTTCATTTCTCCAGGTCAATTTCTGATGTACTGATATTAATTGCGTAAAGAATCCATCATGCTGTAGATAAAAACGGTGAAACCTGGGCTGTAGCATTGGTCATCTCGAAAGCCTTTGACAGGGTTTGGCATACAGGTCTTTTCCGCCGAAAAGTTACGGTGTTTCCGGACACATTTTTGAACTGACCCAGTCTTACCAATCAAATCGTGAAATGAAAGTTATCCTGAACGGTCACCCGTCTAAATCCACTTGTACTGATTCAGGTGTACCCACCCCCCATGGCCCCATCATTGGTCCTAATCTATTTTTAATTTTCATTAATGACCTTTCCGATGACATCAGCTCTCAACTTGGTATCTGTGCTGAAGACACAACCATTTGCTCCTGCCTCGATAGTAAGGCCAGTATAAAGATATAGTATTCTTTTTTTGTCTGTGCTGTCTCATCAAAGCAAGGACGATTATGACTCTCTACAACTTCCCATCTCTTGTAGCAATAAGCAATATTTCTTCCCTTACTATCAGTACATGTTCCTGTTCTGCAAATGCAATGTTATGCAAACTCATCATTAGGTATTTCAATCGATGTTTCACGCTTCTTTTCTTGCCTTCATTATGTCCTGTGAATGTTCACTTTTTTAGGATCCTCTTCCTCATTATGCACTTTAAAAAATTTCAACAGTCTTTTTAAATCAAAAGTGACATTTCTATTTCCATTCTCCCTGAAGCTTCCTCAGTGATCACATGTTCAGTCCATCGTATTCTCAGCCTATTCTGTAGAACCACATATTTTTTAAAATATTTGTGTTTTTTGCTGTATATATATATATATATATATATATATATATATATATATATATATATATATATATATATATGGTATCTGTCGGTCTCGAGAGACTATGGATCTGCACCCAAAGAATTATGTCTCAGCTGCTGATGGTGACGCATTATCTGTTATACCTGTACAGGCCCACGCGAGTATGACAATCTCGATTGCAATGAATGCATGTGAAGACTCTTTCTCGATGACGCCGTGTGTTTTCTTTCCGTCGAGCACGCTTCTTCTCGGCGACAAGTCTTCGTTTCTCCTCTGCTCCCCTCCAGCCCTTGGTGTAAATCCCGTCTCCAGCATTAGCGATCATTGGCGATTTCCTCCCACCTCTCGCTGTTCATGTCGATCACCTTCATGTCCCTTTTGAAGACGTTCTTCAAGCGAAGTTAATGTCGCCCTCATATATTAGTGTTGTTGCAAATATTCGTCCGTGCATTGAATACTGCTGCCATATCCGATCTGGTGCTCCTATTATTCATCTCGATGTTCTTGACAAAATCCAAAGAAGGATCTCCAATGTAATTGATGCTGACTTGGAATCTCGACTTTATTTACTTCCTTCCTCCCTTACGTGACGTGGCTTCTCTCTGTCATGTCTACAAATATTTTCATGGCAACTGTTCTGATGACCTTTTTTCCCTGGTGCCACGACTACATGAATTTAAGCGTGCTACTAGATTGACATCTAGGTCCCACCAGTTTACGGTTGAAATAGTTGAATGCAACCGTTACTTCTACTCCAAGAGTTTTTTTTCTCGCACTTCCTGCCTGTGGAACTCCCTTCTGTTTACTTGCTTCTCTGATAACTACAATCTTCAAAAAATTAAATGCAACGTCAATCGCCATATTTTATCTTCTTGAATCCTGATAAGTTTTTACCCTTTCCTCAATCCCTGCCGTCTATACCCATTGTATCAGCTATGTTAGACAGACATGCCCCCCTAGAGAGGGGCTGTAACGTTACTGCTCCCTCTGTAGGGGGCATGTCTGTTCAACATAGCTGATAAATTAACAGTTTTAGAATAGAATAGAATACCAGTGTCTGTGATAAATAGCTGTTGACATAAGTGCCTCTTGCTGATAGACCTGCGCCTGTGAAGAGAATCTTTTTTCGAAGTTGGTAGGTCACGTGATCTGCTAAATTTTATTGTTGTCGAAGGCGCTGATCAAAGGTACGCGCGATCGCGTTTAAGTTTGTTTACTATCGAAGTCGCTGATTCTAAGGTGATGACGTCACCATGACAACTTGATGAAGTCGACCACTTTTCTCTCACTTTCACTTTCTGTACCCCACCCAACTGCGTACTCGTGGTATTTCAGTTTGCTTGGGGGTGAAATGATTAAAAAAAGAATAAACAACGTGAATTGTAACTCGTCTCTCTGATTAATACTTTCCCGCCATTATACCACATGCACATACAAGCTTACAGCAACCGTATTCCCCAACGGTCACTCATTTAAGTAGTCACCAGGCTTAACCTTGCTTAGCTAATGTGATCATATGGGAAGATGTGTTTTAACTTGATGTGGCCGTAATCAATTTATTACATATTTGTAAGTACATCTCTTACGTTAATTATGTTTTTAAACCAATGATCTATAAAAATTCAAGAGCCTTTTTTTTCAGGATTTTCATTTCTCCAGGTCAATTTCTGATGTACTGATATTAATTGCGTAAAGAATCCATCATGCTGTAGATAAAAAACGGTGAAACCTGGGCTGTAGCATTGGTCATCTCGAAAGCCTTTGACAGGGTTTGGCATACAGGTCTTTTCCGCCGAAAAGTTACGGTGTTTCCGGACACATTTTGAACTGACCCAGTCTTACCAATCAAATCGTGAAATGAAAGTTATCCTGAACGGTCACCCGTCTAAAATCACTTGTACTGATTCAGGTGTACCCACCCCCATGGCCCCATCATTGGTCCTAATCTATTTTTAATTTTCATTAATGACCTTTCCGATGACATCAGCTCTCAACTTGGTATCTGTGCTGAAGACACAACCATTTGCTCCTGCCTCGATAGTAAGGCTTATCAGGTCAAAATGGCAGCCGATGTCCAAAACGACCTCAGGTCCATCGTTAACTGAGACAAAAGATGGCTTGTTAATTTCTCTCCATTAATCATCTGTGAGACTCCTCTCTGTCTTCCATCATCTTGGCTGATATTAACCTCCAAGAAAGTGACTCGTTGCGGTTAACGTTCTCAGCTGACATGAAGTTCAGAGACTATATTGAATCCATTGCTAGGTCATCTGCTAAGAAAGTTGGTTTACTGTTTCATGTTATACAATTTTACTCTCCAGAATCTATCCTACATATCTATAAGTCTACCATTCGTCCATGCTTAGAATATTGCTGCCACATATGGTCCGGTGCTCCTGCAATTTGTCCAAAGAAGAATTAGCAATATTGTGGCACCTTGCATTATTAGAAATATTCCTAGAAATATGATTTAATTTTTTTCTTATCTTTATTAAACAGGTTGTTAATTTTTTTAAAAAACGAAAATAACTGAGTTGAAAATAATTCACTAAGAGTGTACTAGACGATCCTAAGGAAAGAAGAAGGAAAGAAAGGAAAAGGAAGGAAGGGAAGAAAAAGAAAGAAAGAGAAATGTATGACGCATGACCCAATTGAGGGTGGAGATAGGAGTCAGAAAGAGATTTAGGTCAACGTCTTGGCCGATTTTCGAAAGTCATTTTGATAAGAATGTCGGTCAGAGCACCTACTTTTTTTGCGTGGAAAGACTCATTGGAAAAGGGAAATTTCTTTGTAGAACAATAGAAACGAAATTTTCTTTGGGTTGAGGGGGAGTGACCAGTGGAACGATATACAGATCTTGACCTGTTAAGAATTGGACACCCACGTTAATAAAGTAGAGACATTTCAATGTAGATAATTAAGATTTTCGACTATCAGGAAAACAAAGAGGTAAAAAGAGGGACAATTGCTTTTGCTCACAGAGGGCGCCAAGAAGGCGGAAAAGATCCTTTCTAAAGTCAAGACTAATTAGCAGCGGGCTGTTTGACAAAGTCCAGGTGAGAGAAAGCCAAAGATTGTCATTTTGCGTACGTGCAATGTTTTGTTTTTTTTAAACAAGAACGATGTAACCACGCCCGCAAACAGAGGGGAGAGGATGTTTCAATAACAATTGGTCGAATACGATCACGTGACCTGCGGAAGAAAAAGGAAAGAAATGTTCGATCAATTTGGTCTCACGTAAAGAAAAGGGAAAGAAATGCTCGATCAGGAACGATTGGTTGAAAAAGCGGTCACCCGACATACGAGAGACTAAGAGAGATGGATGTGCGCCGCCCCACCAAAGGTATTGCGAGGAAGTAGGGCGAAAACAATAGCGATAATGGAGAAGACAGAATTAATGCAGTTTTTGAATTATCGAGAAAACCCTGACGCCCAGACCCATACCCCAGTTTGTTGCGGCGTCAATAAAAGCAGGGCCCCAATCGACAAAATCAGTTGATCCCCGGACGGCAGCGAGAAAAAGAACCCTCAGACAAGAAGAACTTCCAGCCCAAGTAGATGAAGAAGAAGATTGCCTGAAAGCCTGAGAAGAATTGGAGCTGCAGACAAGCCGAAAGTCGATGAGAAGTTAAAGTTCAGCTCCGGACGGCAGTGAAAGAGACCACCTCAGACGACAGAGAGTTGCGGTTAAGTTGAAACAAGAAATCTTCCACCAAGTTGAAAAACAGGAAAACTACCAGCCCAAGCAGACGAAGAAGAAGAAATACAACTCAAGTCGGAGAGAAGAATCAACTGCGAATGATCGATAGAAATTAGCCCCAGTATCGAACTGAACCACACCCGACATAGGGTTGATTCTAGAAAGTTAATTGACATTTTTCTATTGTGTGATAGAAGCTTGGTGCCATAGTCCACAGAGCGGGTCGGGAATTGAGAACAATTTTGTTTTTATGTAACGGACATTAAGATATAAAAGGTTGTTACCCTTTTTATCAAAAATTTTGTTTAGTGTCGTGGGAGTTTTTGTTTTATTTGTGTTTTGCCACCCCGTCGGACTCGACTTGTATCGGCCCAAATCCCTGCTGGTCCCAGTCTGTCAAGATCTAAACACAGCGTGGGTAGACAGACCGGAGATCGGTATAGTTGTTTAGTGACCAGGTATTGGCGAGTCGGGAAAGATCTCTGACCAAAGGGTTGGAGCCATTTGGACCCAGGAGGAGCGACGTCACCGTTGGCGCCGTAACCAAAGGATCCGACACTGGAGGTGTAAATCCGTCCGTATATTATTGGTCCTGATCTGGCAGCTCGTCTTCATTCACTTTCCCAACGTCGTAGGGTTTTCTTTCTGTGTCTCTTTTCTGTAAATACTTTCATAGTAATTGTTCGGATGAGCTCTTCGGTATGGTACCTAGACTTTAAAAAAAATTTAAACGCAGTACTAAAATGGCGTCAAGATCTCATCCATTTACAGCTGGGCTGGCTAGACGTAGCCGTAAGTTCTATGCTAACGGGTTTCTTTCCTCGCACTTCTCGTTTGTGGATCTCCCTTCCGTCTTCATGCTATCCAGTCAAGTTTAATCTGCAAATATTTTAATATAATGTCAATCGCTTTCTGCTGTCCTCCTGATTAACCTTTTCTCTTCCCGCTCATTATAAATGTTTGTGTCCCTAATTCTTCCACACCCTGTAACCCATTGTGTTGTAGAGGCTTTACTGCCTTGCATGGGGTGATATTGATTAAAAAAAAAATGAAAAAAAGAAAAGATAATTCGTACATTGACTTCAATTCGTAAGTGACCTTGTTCATTAAGGTGACTTAACGATAATAGTTAGCCTTGCTTAAAACAAGAACAAAAAAATACATAAGAACCCCGAAACAGAAAGCTAATTTCCGATTTTTTTCATATATTTCTATTTATTTTACCTTAGAATGTAGTTGAAATCAGTAATATCCGGTATATCACTAAGACAGCCGCGGTAAAATATTTTTGCCGCACATAACTTATGATCATAATCTCTCAGGGTGCTCCCTCAAACGAAGTCTGCTTCTCACAATAAAAAATGAATGCCACTGACAAGAGCACCATTTTACTGTTCTCTTTGAGTCAAATACCTTTATTGTTGGCCCACCCACTTCAATCAAGGCTTCTCCTTTTTATCACACGACGTTAAACACAGCAAATAGCACATCACTTCATTAACATTTTAAGAGAATTGTCTATGCACGTATGAAAGACAACACTGAGCTTGAATGAATATCGAAGTGGGGTTGATTTACAACGTCGATATTGCACTTATACAAGTAGAAAAAAGTAACAGATAGGAAGATGTTAGAACGCTGACAGTCTAGAACACTTGAAAGTCAATGTTCTAAATACTGACTGGAACAATAACTGGCGCCAAAAGAAAAGTACAACCACTAAGAGATATTTTGGTAGATCTAATGTTTTACTAGTAAGTAACTAAGCCTAGGTTAGTACATAACTGGACATGCTAATAAGATAAAATAAATACAACTAAAATATCTTTGATCAAAAGCGACACTTTAGTCTGCATCAAGGCCATATTATTTGAACGCGTAAGAAAACCAATCTTAATGTTAAAGTTAATAGAGAAATTAGCTTATTAATCATCACACTAGACCTGCTGCGCAAGTTTTCTTTTAGTGATAAATATTTACTATGCTTTGCATAGTTTTCTATAAGACTACAACAAGAGTTAGCTCAAATTCACTACATTAAAGTGTGGTTTACGAAATTAGCTTACTCATTATAACGCTATGAAAAGTGCCCATATTTGGGAGATGTCGATAAAATATATCAGGAAAATAACCTTTATTTTCTAATATATTAAAAATTCCCTTACACAATATTTTAAAATAATAAGCAACATAATTATTCGGCATTGTGAGAACGATTCAGTTCTACAATGTCAGAGTAAGTCAATGTTTATACAATAAAACTGGTTACGACTGAGTAGTGAGTTCAATCCTCACTGGGTGCCCCTTACTTTCAGCTTTCTGCTACATCCAAGATGCGCGTGGAAAATCACTAAAATAAAACTGGTATTAATCAGCTAATGTTGGTATAAAGTTTCTGGCTATATTTACATGATAAATATATACTAGATCTGATCAAAAATTATCGGGACTGGTGCTATAAAAAGAAAACTACAATACATATCAATTCGTAATTTAATCTCCTTCGGAGTAGTCCCCTTCTGAGGCTACACACCTTATCCAGGAACTTCTATTTAGTATAGCGAGCAGGTGCCTCGTCTGGAAAGCATGTTTCTTTGAAGTGGGATTTGATTTTTGAAGAGGAATAAGGGGTGAGATCTGAGGAATATGGTGGCTGTCAGACCTAGGGAATGTTGTCTTTAGCCCCAAACTGCTGCAAAAGCCATGGTCACTAATGGAGATTCGGTGGTGTGGTGACACTACGCTCTCTAGACACTTTCCTTCCAGTCACTACTATAAACGATCGAAGTGAGCTGGAACGTTATGTGTAAGCGCGAGTTCAATGTCAATCTGTGTCAAGCGAATTCAATCTGGGTACTGTAACTCCCTACCATAGCAACAGTTCGGATAAATTTTGAACAAGCCTCGTACATACATACAAGATATGCCATTCTTGCTTATAATATCTATCGTAATTATAAATATGTGCAGTAAATTATTTTGCTAGTGTGATATTTTATTATACAACTCGAGGGTGGGTCATCATATTGTAAATACATATATATAGTAATACATTTATTGATATTCTTTTAATTTCAGATATATCAAGTTTGCTATTGATCATAAGAAATATATTGCTTTAAAAAAAAAAAAAAAAGATGTTACAAATTTATTGAATGTTGGGAACACAACTTGAATGGTGTTGGAAAAAGTAGAACAGACATCAGAGATCAATCGAAAAAGAAATTGTAATATTGACAAGATTAAAAAAAACTCACTTTAAGAATGTCGCAAAAGTAAATTTCAGAAATATTTCAAACAATAAAATTGGATTCATCTGCAAGAAAAATATTTGGAGAAAGTGATGATGGTAGAAAGATAAATGTTCAGAATTACTGTACGTTCTTTGGTAAAACGTGTTTGATATTATATAAGTACCAGCTAAGAAGCACCAAACTAGCATCTATTCATGCAAGATATACTCCTTCTCATTTTGCAAAGCTGCCCACCTTTACAAAGATATCTAATTAACAAAATACTTACTAGCCTTTCTATAGAATCCAATGTAAAAAAATTGGTCTATCATAAGAAGAGCCGTGTAGAAGCATGGCAAACAATATTAAAACGAAGAATATATCTACCAAAAAATAAAACATTCTGCGTGGAACATTAAAGGAAAAAGAATAGAAAAGTTAACAAAGTCAATGATTGACAGACTGATAAAGGTTATAGAATTATTATATTTAGATGTAAAATAATGAATTAATATTTTTTGATATATTAGATATTGTGTTTATCAAATATATGTTTCTGTGGTCAATATTTACTGGATTTTTCACAAATAAAATTTATATTGCACTCTGCATCATAAATCCAGACACTCTTAAAACGCGTTATTATCAATATATTTCATTAGAAAATATAATATGTTAAAAGTATCATATTGAAACATTGTTTGGTTAATACCAATTTAATCTTGAACACATTGACTTACATCAGAAGAACATGTGGTCATATGCTTCTGCTATGTATTTAGAGATTCTCGATAAAATACAAATAATCTGAAGTGTTATTTGCCCCGACCGTGCGTCTCGGCGTTAGACAATTTCCTACCTCCGTAATGTAAGTTTCCTGTGACTTTTGTATAAATATTTTGACGCTAATTGCTTTGGTGAGCTTTCCTCTTTGGTAACTAGATTTTATGAATTTATTAGATTGGCTACATGGACTTATCATTTTACAGTTGAAATGGCTAGATGTAACCGCATGTTCTATGCGAAACTTTTTTTTTCTCTCTCGCATTTCTCACTTTCTGGAACTCTCTTCCGGCTTCTTGCTTTCCAGTTAAGATGGATCTTCAAAAATTTAAATGCAATATAAATCCTATTTTTTTGTTCTTCTTAATTCATGTTCATTTATTGTTCTCTCCTTAATAATGCTTTCTTTTTTCCTATTCTCTCACACTCCGTAAGCATCTTAGTGGCCTTATTACCGTGCTTGTGGTGAAATGATTAAAACAAATAATGAGATAAAAAATAACGCTTTGAGCAAGTTATAAAGGTCTATAAGGAGTTAAATACATGGCAATTAATTTTTTTTTTTTACTTGGTTACGGCATCAGATGTTGATAAAAGATTTGGTATTTTCCACTGAGGCGGTCTCATATCTCTAGAAGATATTTCAAACACGTGGCAGTAAATGCTTGTTATTATTGTAATCCATTTACATATCCACTAAAATAAAGGAATTCTTGAAGGGCACCAAGAGGTCTGGCACCGAAGTACCCAAATAGAAACTTATAAACTAATAAGTGCAGCCCTACCATTCTTTTTGCGTGTTTTCCGTTCTTTTTATATATTTTCAAGTGCTACAGACACACAAGTATTTGTTCCAATGCAGCTGTTTACCACTCCTTCCCTTTCGTCCTGTTGCAGTAGCTTACAAGCACTTTTCTTTGGCCAACGGAAACAAAGTTCAATTTTTCTACCGCTTTTAAAGGGATCTTTAAAAGACAGCATAGCTCTGCAGGTTTCCTAGTCATTAGCCCCAAGAAACCCTTAAGAAAATCAGGATGGCGGCGCCGCCTTACAAAGTAACACCACTTAGCCGTTATTATTTTGGTGGTTGTTTTGGGAAGTATAATATGGCCCGCCTCCTTGCGAGTTTGGTAATATCGACGTCGGGGGCCATGTTCTTAGGAACTCTAAGAAACACCCGAAAACGTTGGAGGTCGCCACCCAAAAATTCAGGCTTGATGGAAAATATTCTCATCGTGTAGGTATTGCTATAGTTAAGCACAGTTGTTTTAATAAAACGTTTATAAGCCATAATCTTTCTGTCGTCTGGCTGTCCGGTATGCAAGCAGAAAGTTTAAGCAAATCGAACAGGACTAAATTTAACATTGTGATCCAAATGTAAGCTGTGTTTAGAATAGTCATGCCGCTGGGAATTTTCAACTTTTAAAATAAGTTGGAATTATTTTATTCCTGAAAAAACCCTCCAAGAGAGTGACTCATTGTGCCTCCTCAGACAAAGGTTTTCAGTTGACGGGAGATAGAAAGAATCAATTGAATCAATTTCTAATTCTGTGGTTAAGAAAGTTCATTCACTGTGTCGTGCTATATATTTAGAGATTCCTGATAAAATCCAAAGAAGAATCTGCAATTTTATATGTCCCCATTCGGTATCCCGGCTACCAACACCGTTAGCTTCTTTGTGCATTTTCTATAAATATTTTTATGGTATTTTTTCTGGCGAACTTTCCTCTATGGTACCCAGACATTATGAATTTAAACACAGTACTAGATTAGCGGCAAGGTCTCATCATTTTATAGTTGAAATGGTTACATGTAAGTTTTATTTTTCTATTGCACTTCTCTCTTGTGGAATTCTCTTAAGACTTCTTGCTTTCCAGTCAACGTTGATCTTCAGAATTTTAAATGCAATGTCAATCATTATCTTCAGTCATCTTAATTCTTGTTCTTTTATTGTCCACTCTCCTTAATAATAGTTTTGTCATATTCTCTCACACTCAATAACCCATTTGCTTGGCGTGAAATAATTTAAAACAACTGGACTGTGAAGAATATAACTTAAAAAATAATAGCCGTGCCCTATCAAATGATCACTGTAACGTTGAAAAATTGTAATAAATTATTTAATTTTGCCAGCCCTTCTATTGCTTCGCAGGATTATGTACAACAGATCAACTATATCTCAGTAGGACATGACCGAGCTCGTAAAGGGATAGCCTAAAGTAATTTTCTGCGTATGCAAGAGAGACAGAGGGAAACATGCGAGTAACCTACCTAACGAGCATGAGTAAATGCATTGTAGAACAGGTAAGATAACAAAAACAAATATTGCTAAGAGCCACAAATAAAAGGAAGTTGCAGTGAACCACGATACACTACATACATCCCGAAAGGACACGCCACACAGAAGAAAATATTTGCATTATTAATAAAAAAAAATATGTGTATTTCTCATAGCAAAAATGAAGCGAGAACATTCATTTTAAACTATAATTAAATTTAATATTTGGAGAAAATTTAACATTTATTGTTTGGATGTGATCTAACTTCATTAACAGTATCAATTTCTATGGTAACATATGCGTTTTGGGGTTAGCTTAGAGACAGATACTGATCAAATGTTTTTTCAATTAGCGGAAATATACACCCAGCGTCAATAGTATTTTGAAATTTAGACAACCATTCGAACTCAGGATATATACATTAACAAGTTTCATCTTCAAACACCGCAAGTGTGAGAATTTTATAAAATCACAGTAAATACGCAAGGAAAAGATGGAAAATTTACATAGACGTGTTAATATATCAGGTTAGGCGATAACTGAAGATTTGAGTAAAACAAAAAACAAACCAAAAAAAAAAAACGCCCGAAAATGTTCTCAGTGCTGAGTAACGCTAATATCGATTAACACTTGAAAGTTTTTGAATCATTATAGATTAAGTCCAGCCATCCATCTCTTTGTATGCAGAAGGATTGTTTGATGTGTTTAATGTTTTTTGTTGCATATAACATTTGTCTGCTGTCTTTTAGTTGCTGTGCACATTTTTTGTCCTTGACTTTTGGTCTGATGAAAGCCAACTGATAAACAGGTTTAGCTGCTTTTAACCGTTATTATATTTCGGTATTATCAAGTTACAGTAACAATTTTTCTTATGAATTGTTTCGTTTTTGTTATGAAATGTACTTTAATGTCTGCTTTTATTGCTCTAATAAATACTCAATAAGTCAAGTAAAGTTATTATTAATTTAAATAATAATTTAAATAATTTTTCCGCCGAAAAAATAAAACTACTTCTACAATTATGTCAGATTAATCACTTAAGTTTGATGCCACTTGGTTTTAAAAAGCATATTCAAAGATTAAATAAACTTGTTTAAAAAACGGAACTTATTTAGTACGGCTGAAAGTAATTGGTTTTCATCAGTTAGAAATATGAAACTGCTTTCAGAAATTGATGTTATTTTATTGAGTATATATCGTTGATTTCGCGAATATGGTAATGTTAATAGTGGCCGTTTCCTTATAAAGAAACATAAGACTTCTGAAAAGAAATTAGAAGTTATCGTTCCCTGTCAACCTTGGTGATGACCAGTGTCTTCAATAAAGAACAGTTCATCATCATTTTGGCATTTTATCACTGAGACATATGGAAATACCATTCGCAAAAGCCTTAGATTACAAAATGTAACAAAATTTGAACTATGGTCAGTAAGTATTATTTTCTAAATGCTTTTGTCAAGAAAGCAAATGAAGAAAGCTTTTGTGACCTGGACATCGATGTTTTGAAACTGACCAATTTTCCATTCCATTCCAGACAAATTCAGCACTGAGTTGCTGCAGGCGAATTTTATAGAACTTTCTAGAAGTTTCAAGAACTTTCGATAGCTTCATAAGAGTTTCAAGATTTTGTAGGACGTTTTGAAATCATAGAACGTAAGTTCAACAGTTCAGTTTACTTCTCTCCGTTTAAGTGCAGACAAGTCGTCGTTGATAGATGCATTCGTCAGCGAATGCACCGGAGGATACACCAAGAGGTTGCACGCATTTGCTATGTCTGTGGTGAATCTATCAAGACAAGATTAAAAAATACTCTGGAAACATCTGCTAAAATGTGTGAGTCCTACAAGGCATATTTTGGCATCCCAGTCAGGGTCATTTCACCTGACAACTCTGCAAAGTAGAAAATAAGATGGAAAGTTTGGTTTGTTTGGATAGTAGAATTTTTAAATGTAAATGTTTTGAATTTTTAAAAGTATTTTTTATTTTTATTTAATTTTTTAAACAATACCATTGAAAAATATGTTCTAACAATCGCACATTAGTGTTTGCAGTATCATAGGCGTTTTCTATCCTGGATCACTGTGTCAGCAATATCATGGATGTTTTTTTATCCTGGATCACTGTGTCAGGAATATCATGGATGTTTTCTATACTGAATCACTGTGTCAGCAGTATCATGGACGTTTTTCTATACTGGATCATTGTATCCGCAGAAGCATGGATATTTTTCTATACTGGACTACTGTGTCTAGAGTATCATGGAGGTTTTCTATACTGGATCACTGGCAAAAGTCATAAAAGAGTCAAAATTGTACATATTCAACGCAATAAAATTTAAAAAAATCAAAAATGTATTTTTGTAAAAATTTTGAATAAAATTGAGTGAAATATATTTTTATACTCATAGTTTTATTTTGCACTTTTGCAGGATGGTACAGTGGGGAAAATAGATCCATGGGAACCAATTGACCACTCAAGGAATGGCTTCTTCTACATGGTTGATCCTTCCAAACGTCGAACTGGCAAAATACGCTTGCAAACATATATCCAAACTTTCTTACATCCATCTTTCCACTGCCACTTTGCCCTGAGCTCCCCGTGTACACACTCTTTCAAAAAGAGAACAACCGTCTTCAGTAGAGGATAGCAATTCAGAATAGGATGAAGTCATTGATTCAGATGACAGAGGAACAACTGAAGAGAGAAACCCATACTACTACAGAAAAATGACATTAAGGACCTGATCATAGGTTTTGGTTTCCAAAAGTTCAAAATGCCGAGCTTTTGACGTCGAGATTAAAGCAGTGAGTTAGATGAAATTGCCACCAGTGTTTTTTCAAGCTTTTTCACCCATTAAAATGGGTTTTGCTTCTGCGAAAATGTGACCGGTCTATTTGAGGCAATTGGAATCGCCTATAACCCCAGCAACTGGCGCCTTTTCACCGACAACCCTATCCGAGAGCCTCAAAGCCGTGCTGCTTCATAAGGGGAACATGTATCTATCTCTTCCTATAGCCCATTCTGTGTAGATGAAAGAGGAATACAACAGTGTCTCTGTCTTGCTAGATCCCTTGAAATATGAAGAGTACGGTTAGGAGGTTATCGGTAACGTTAGAATGGTAGCCTTCCTGGTGGGTTTCCAAAGCGGCTTTGTCAAGTTTCCGTGTTATTTTTATCTTTGGGATAACAGACAGGCAGAATTGACCACAGCGGACCGGGCGCAGTGTGAGGAGGAACAACGTGAAATGGGAGCCTCCGTTGGACATCCGGAAAATATTGTTTCCTCCGCTGCAGATAAAATCGGATCTTTGAAACAATTTGTCACAGCTCAAGATAAGGACCCTATCGCCTTCAAGTACCTTTAAGATTTCTTCCCTAAGCTGTCTGTTGCAAAAGTCGAAGCCGCTGTCTTTGTTGGATCACAAATAAAGTAGACCATACAGTGCAAAGAATTCCACAAGTGGTGAACTAGGATGGAGAAAGCTGCGTGGAACGGCTTTGTCGTAGTGGTTCGGGTCTTCCTGGAGAATCACAAGGCCGAAAACTACTTGGAGCTAGTTGCATTCCTGGTGAAGAACTACGGTAAAATGGGATACAGATTGTCCCTCAGATGACGCTCATCTTGATAAATTCAAGAAGAACATTGGAGCGTACTCAGAGGAGCAAGGGTAACACTTCCACCAGGATATACTGTAATTTGAACATCGCTACCAAGGCTCTTATAATAAATACATGGCGGGGTGGGGGAGGCTATATTTGGGATCTTATTCATGAAAGTAATTTACAGTAGAACCATGAATTACGAAAAACTACTCATTTCTAATTTTTTTACGGTCTCTCTTTATGCAATTGTAGAATAAATAAACGCTAGTATCGTTTTCTTTCTACTTTTCATTAACGAGAATGTTCACATTAACAAGTTTTTTTTTTTCTCATAGGATAGGTAAATTTCATAAATATCATTATCCTGATCACAAAAGCAAAGTTTGAAGGAGATATTAGCCATTTGTCGTACTTTCGTGACGTAGGCAAAGAGGAAATAACAGTTGCTACCAAGGATAAAAATCGTATTACAAAGTGAAAGAGTTTAAACTTTTGGGAAATATTATTATGAATGAGAACTTGGAAATTTTAATACTCACATGACATAATGAAGGAAGAAGTGTCACAGGGAAACAGAGATTAACCTATTTGATTAATTTGCGTAAATCGATTGCAAGGCCGAGGGCAAAGAGGGATGGTGTTCAACGTTGCTTAGAGTTACAAGAGACAGTGGAGAGTCATGATCACCCACGGTCTAAAGGGAGGCTGCACATAAATGAACTGTTGAGGCAACTAATGTAAAATACATTAGTCAAGACAAACATGCATTTTACAATACAGATATTCAAGTTGTAACGTTTCTAAAGATTCAATTTTTAAAAAAATCCGACCGAAAACAGTTTTACGTGTAAATTAGTATATTAACAAAACTAAACTTAGATTTTTATACCTGATTGTCGTTTCATGATAAGACATGTTATCAGTTGGTGTTAAAAAGCGTATAAAGTTTATAGAAGTATATTTAATTCTCAAATAGTTAAATGATTAATGTTTTAAGACTTTCTAAATGATTTACAAGCTTAGAGGAAATGTGTGTAAATAATACGAAGCATTCACATGACTCGAAAAAGTCCCATCCGATAAATTATTTTAGATATCTGATAGAAGAAAAACGACCTACAAAATATAGGTTAACAGCTATATTTCAATATAATCTGTATTTTCCAAAGAATTAGGCCTTTAGAGACCAGCTTAAACCAAGTATTAAATAGATAAGTTTTATATCAGAGGGTATAGAATGTCAAAATGGGCAACTATTTCTCAAGTTTATGCTGTGGAAAGATCAAATATTGAGATAGTCTTTTCCTTTTTTTTTTTCCTTTTTCTTCTCATTTTTTCTAAAGCAATTCATTGAAGAAGGAAAATTACGCTTCCTGTTATCTTATAATGTTTCGGGGTGGGGGTATTAAAAATGACAGTATAGAAATATTAGAACATGACAGGTAATCTAGCGTGATATAGACAATCGGCCTGACAGCAAATGTCATTCTTAAAACTCCATATTTTCAAATAATATGCTTAAACATAAGAAGACCACACCTAAAACGTACAAAGTCACTAATGACATAGCAAACAATTACAAGATAAAATTTAATATTTTAACTTAATGTATTTTTCTAACTATTGCGATAATCCATTGGTATCGAAATATTATAGCACAAAGATCTTTCGTAATCCAAAAAGAGAATTGGTAAAGACATTGATCGTGTCATTGCAACTAAGTTTCAGTCACTTTTCCACTGTCGTAACATAACTTCTCTTTGCTTTTTCTATATTTTCATGGAAATAGTTTTGATGAACTGTCAGCTATGGTACCTAGACTTTATGAATTTAAGCGCAGTACTAGGTTGATGGTAAGGTCTCATCATATTACCATTAAAATGTCTAGATATAACCATGAGTTCTATGCTAACATTTTCTTCTCTTGCACCTCCCGCTTCTGGAACTCTCTTCCGGCTTCTTACTTTTCAGTCAACTTTGATCTTCCAAAATGTAAATGCAATGTCAATCATGTTCTGTCTTCATAATTTCTGTTCCTTTTTTGTTCCTTCTTCCTTACTAACGTTTTTTTAACATTTTATTTCACTCTCAGTAACTCCTAGCGCCTTAGTGACAATATCGCCAAACTTGGAGTAAAATGATAAAAAAAAATTAGTATACTTTACAGGGATATGTAACAGATATCTTAGTGGAAAGTGAAATCAACGAGTCGCTTTCAAATCCCATGCTAACCTATTGCGTTCAATTTCACGCAAATCCCCATGGGAAAGTCACGAATCTGTCTCTTCTCCCCAAACTATGGATTAAATAGCAAGTTAGATAGGGTTCTCTAGTTTTGGGCAATTAGTCTAAGAGAAGGAAAACACTGAATTCCAAAAAAATAGAAAAGACATGGGAAACCACTCTTTCCCAAATAATGCTTGGCAATTAACAGAAAATAATAGAACGGAACTTGCGGAGTGTTATGATCGCTTACACCCTGGAGGTACATGTCATTAAAAATACTTTGTGTGATATGAGTAATTTCTAAAAACAATTACTATACCAATGCTCTATACTATATTTGTGAATCAGTAAAATAAATTGATATCGCCATAATTATGTTTGAAAACCAAATCACATGACATTTCTGCTTTCCAGATTATACACTCAAGAGCAACATTTTTAGGATGGGTACAGGTCGTTCAAATTCTGATTGAGTTCGTTGCACTAACTTTCGTATAATATCTCTAATCTCTCCAACTATGGATTAAATAGTAGTGCAGATTGGGCTCTCTAGTCGTGATTAGCAAACGTTCTAGGAGAAAAACTGTATTCAAAACACAGCCACATGAAGCTGTACGATGATGGTTAGACAAGGGATGAGGATACTATGTCTGTAAAACAAAAAACAAGATTCCAACAGTTACAGATGGTTCCACTGATTATCCAGGACGTATAAACGAGCCTTGGACCCAAGGAAATTAGAGGATTGGATCGGCGGATGCATGTAGTTTAGGATTTATTTTTCCCATGGTTTTATTACTGTCTTATGACTATTGAATCGCCAAAAGTGATTACGTTACCGTTTATGAATATATATTGCGTCGGAATAAGATTTGGGGTCATTTTACAATAGGTGGCAGTTGAAGACATGATTTCATTTCACACGTGATTGCAATATATCTTACTTATTATAAAACGCAGATTGTGCGTGTGTGTGTGTGTGTGCGTTTATATACTGGATCGGATTTCCTAAATTTTTCAACCGATTTCAACAAAACTTCACAGGACTACGTAAAATTACCTTGCGGTGGTTTTAACAGCACTAAAAATTGGAAAAACACAATTGTTTTTGCACAAAATCAATTTGAAAACACGATTAATAGCGAGAATGAAAGGGGACCAACTCATATCGCGTTATACTTATAAAACCCAGGTTGTTTATGTGTGTGTGTGTTCGTTTATATATGGGATTGGATTTCGTATATTTTTCAACCAATTTTTCAAACAAAACTTCACTTTCTTTTAGCAGGTAGTGTTTCTTATTGTCTTGCACACTTTTTTCTTTATTTTTACATTCAGAATGCTTTAAAAATTCCATTTACAAGACAATTGTTTATAATAAAATTCTATTCAATCGGTAGACTCATAACGATTGAAAACAATGTTTTTGTTTGATTTTGGGTTTGACCAATTCGTAAAAAAAAAAAAAAAACTGATTAAGACATGCGTGTCCGTCAACTTTAAACAATAATCTTTGTCAATTTTATTATTCAGTCTTTATGATGGTCGATACTTGATCTACTGTTACATCCCCGGGCAACGCCGGGCTCTACTGCTATTATGATATATACATACTCTGAATGGTTATATTTCAACGCATCTTGCTCTGCAATTCATGTATGGATTGTGAATTTTAAATGTTATTACCTTAAAAGTGAATATGGAAGAAAATGAATTGTATTTGATTCTCTTTGATTTCCTGAAAGGAAAAACAAAACTGCATAAAGAAACAAAAATGTTTACCGGTTATGGAGATGAGGCCATAGCTGAGAGTACGGCTTGTAAATTGTTTGCGAAGATCAGTTGTGAAAATTTTGACGAATTCTCCGACTAGCCTGCTGTCGTTGATGATGGCCGAATTGAAACGCTGAAATAATTCAGACCATATGACACGGGACATCGCAGTGATACTCCATATATCTCATCTGACAGTTGTAAGACATTTCAAAACTGTTGGGTGCTGGTTTCGCTGCCATGTTTGTGTGAAAAATAACGGACGTCTTTTCCATTTGCGATCTAAACGCAATTAAAACTAATCAGGGAGTTGGAATTATAGATAACGGTAAACATTACTAAAAAGGATAGGATGTTGTAGAGAGACATTATCGCCCCAAAATTGTCCGGTTCCCACTTCTCTCTGATTTTTGGAAAAGGCGTAGAGGATTATACCTTGTTCTCTGTTTTCGATTCGGTTTCCGGTTCCTTCTAAAGTCTGTTTCAGTTCTGTACTGCTAATGTCTGCGGCTGAACTCTGAAAGTTTATTCTCTAATTATTTATTTATTTCATTTTATTTTTCTTTCCTCCACCAATAGAAGTAGATGGGTTCGCGTATTTTGCGGTTCAATTTCCTCACTGGACTTTTGAACAAGAGTAGAGATTTCTCACGTTTTTTCTGTTTAAGATTGGGTTTCCAGTCCCTTCTAAAGTCTGATTTAGTTTTATATTCCTAACGCTTGTCCTTTCCTCCGCTAATATAACTCCATACAGTAACTCTGTACCTTGAGTGGCTCTTGGGCCTTGTAATGTTTGAACAAGCGAAAAAAGTAATAAAGCCAAAAAAAAGTTCTGAAGGGACACGCAACATAGATGAATAAGAATATTTGAAAACCTGTTGAATAAAGATTCAGATCAATGTTTCAAAATGAGTATAGTTTGCATTTGTAGTGTAAAATGCCTTTTCTGTAGTAGTTTGATAAAGAGTTCAGTTGGATCAAGTGATTTACAACGAACATAGCAAATTGTTTTGCCAAAGTCATTATAATATCATGGTATGCTAGTGTCAACACGTGAAGATTATGAGAGACAATCTTTTGATCATGAATAATGCTTTCAGCTGTGACAGATTTGTGAATTAAACGTTGAGGTTTTCTTTCATCTCGGCTTGACAAACAAAGGAACTATTTAATCCAACCGTTTTGATCGTGTCATGTTTTAGAATGATTGAAGATTAATATACTTAAATTGAAGACTATCAGGAAACCATCAAGATGGCGGTGACTTCAGAGTTTTCGTAGATTGCTCAATTAACATTAATTCGTTATTTTGACAAATATATTAAACCACGGAGATTATAGCTTGCTCAGCAAATAAGTCGTTATCCAATAGCACTAGTAATATGATATTATAATGGCAATTTCAGCTGAATCATTTTTATGCATAAAGAGAATGACAAGTCGAGAAATATTGCATCGTCACTTTTGTATTCTTTCAACAGTAGGGCCACTCACCATAATGGTAACTGAGTTAAAATTAAAAGCGGATTAAAATTAAAATGAAAAGCAGATTAAAACAGTCTTCCAAAATGAAAATTTATCGGTTATTTGATCTGATATTTATTTATAAATAACCGAAATCAATTACAATGAATAAGTAAATTTTATTTTAATTAAATTATTTAAACTCGAACTATTGTCCTCATATTTCGGCCATTACAATTTTAGGTCTACATCAGGGGGTTGTCGATCAAGTAACCTTCGGGAAATTTCGAACAGAGCTCTTTATTTAATCCCCTCCGCGGTAGATTGCACTAATTTAGCTCCCTATGCCATAGGTCTTTTTCTTATTTAGTACTGATTAATTATTATTTGCCCTTTTTCTACCAACTCTACCCTAAATAAAGTGTTCAGTTCGAAGGTTGCCCAGATCGGCAAGCACCTGATGAAGACCGGGTGACAACGGTTGAATGGTGAGAATAACGATAAACGCGATAATAATGACAAGTAGTTATGGCAAAGTCTCAGTTCACTGAGATACACTGGATACTTTTACCGTTCAGCGTAATGATGTAAAAATCAACCTCCCGCTACATATCTATCTATCTATCTATCTATCTATCTATCTATCTATCTGTATGTATATATATATTCAAAGAACGAATATTTTCTATGAAAATTTCTCGGACATTCAGGCCGGTAAATGTTATTTAATACTGTTTATCATAAACAGAGCATTTACTTAAATACTTGTATCTATAAAAAACAACGTTAAACATAAAAATGTCTTTAATAAATAAATTGTCGGACCTTGTCCATTTCTTAATATATATATATATATATATATATATATATATATATATATATATATATATATATATATATATAATAAAAAAGAAAGAACAGTAAGATATAAAAATCCGGTGTTCTTATAGATATTTTATTTTTACAAAATAGTGCTCAATGTAAATTTACAGAGCATTAATATTATAAATTAATTGATTTAAAATATGGTTATTTTCGCTACACAGTTCCAACCATGTTTCAAAAATAGAAGCTAAAACCCTAATTTTATTTTTTGCAAATAAATTAAAAGCATTAGTTCCATTTCATCTTCAAGCGAATTTTGGAGTAACTTTTAAAATTTACCGGGTTTAAATACACAGCTAAAATCACGTTTCCATGGTTACAGAATATTCTACTCAAATTGAACACGGGGTGTCTAGATTTTCCTTATGACAGTATCATTGTATCAGTTATTAGCTACATTTTGGTAAGGGGTGAGGATGTATTTTACACTGAAACCTGACGTCGGTTGAATGGATGTCGTCTGAATTTAAAAAAAAAAAAAAAAAAAAAAAAATTGTAAAAAAAATTTTCAACGTCATCTTTTAAAATTAAAGATTTTTTTTACAATACTTTTTATTTAACTACGATTTGAAATATTTTCCTTTTTAATTTTTATTTTACTATATTCTTTTTAAGAACAGTTAAATGTATTAGAATCCATTATATTATGTAGGATTATTTTAACATTAAGTTTAAGTATGTATATGAGGTTACATTTTTTTTTTTTTTTTTTTTTTTTTTATATGACTATGACAGCAGAAATGGTTACTTAATTTCACTGATTCAGTAAACTTTTCTTTTATATATAAACCTATTATTATAATATTTCACATGTAAGTACTGAGGACATGGGTCATTCAAAAGCTTACATGTTATGGTATTTCATATTAATTTTATTTTACTATAGGTGTTATTTTTTTTGGATTCTTTTTTAATGCGTGTAGTATTATTTAAAAAGAAATTTAGGTTAGAATTCATTCAATTTAACTACAATTTTAATTACAAATTCAAAATTACAACTTTAAAATTTTAAAATATTTTCATTGTTTAGTTTTAATAGACTATATTACTTTATAACAGAAGGAAAATTACTCATATTAAGTAAGATTATTTTTCCATATCAAAGTATATATAAATTTTTTTTTTTTTTTTTTTTTAAATTTAAATATTATTTAAGTAATATTAATGGCACTTACTACAAAACTAGCTAAGTCATTTCTCAGATTTAGTAAACTTTATTTATTTATTAATTAATTAATTTATTTATTTCAAATATATGTAACCTAATTAATAAAGTTTCATATGTATGTATAAATAACATGTTAGAATTCATTTTATTTTACTACAATTTTAATTTCAATTTTAAAATTATAACTTTAAAAATTTTAAAATATTTTCATTGTTATTTTTAATTTAGACTATATTTATAACAGAAGGATAATTACTCATAGTAAGTAAAATTTTTTTTTTTTTTTTTTTTCATTTCATATCAAAGTATATGTAAATTACAATTTTTAAACTTTTAATTTAGATATTATTTAAGTAATATTAATGGCCCAGACTACAAAACTATCTAAGTCATTTCTCAGAATTAGTAAACTTTATGTATTAATTCAAGTTTAAGTATGTATATGAGGTTACAAATTTTTTTTTTTTTTTTTTTATATATATATAAACCTAGTGATATAATGTTTCTCATGTAAGTACAAAAGGACATGGGTCATTCAAAAGCTTACATCTTATGGCATTTCATATTAATTTTATTTTACTATATTTGCTTTTTTTGGGATTCTTTTTAGTGCGTGTAGTATTATTTAAAAGAAATTTAGGTTAGAATTCATTCAATTTAACTTTAATTTTAGTTTCAATTTTAAAAATTACAAACTTTAAACTTTTGAAATATTTTCATTGTTAGTTATATTAGACTATATTACTTTATAACAGAAGGAATATTACTCATAGTAAGTAAAATTATTTTTCAATATCCGAGTATATGTAAATTACAATTTTTAAACCTTTATATTTTAAAATATTATTTTAGTAATATTAATGGAACTTACTACAAAATTAGCCAAGTCATTTTTTTAGTAAACTTTATTTATTACTAATTTATTTATTTATTTTAAATATATGTAACCTAAGTAGGAACATTATTCTGTTAGCAAAAAAATCAGTACTTATACATAAAGGTGAGGAATGGGTTAAGAATTCTTACGACAAATTTGACATCACAATGGGATCACTAGACTCAGCTGAGTCTTCTGATCTCATTGGCCTCTTTATATTATACAATCTTACAGCACACTATGAAATTAATACAAATGATATTGGTTTGTACAGGGACGATGGGCTAATGGTCATTAGAAACTCAACGAACTTCAAAATAGATAGAATTAGAAAGTTATTATATAAAGAATTTAAAAGCATGGGCTTAAAAATTACAGTTAGTACTAAATTAAAAAAAGTAGACTTCCTAGATATAACTTTAGATCTAAATAAAAATACATACACACCTTATAAAAAAACCAACACCAATCCTTTATATATACATCCTAAATCAAATCACCCCATCTATAATTAAACATATACCGTTATCTATAAGTAAACGAATTAGTACAAATTCAGCTAATAACAAGATTTTTGATGAGCATATCAATGGCTATAATAAGGCTCTAAAAGATAGTGGCTACAAAAAACCCAAAACTAGCGTATATAAAAAAATGAAAATGGAAAACATAGAAAAAAACAGATGTAGAAAAATTATTTGGTATACTCCCCATATAACCAAATGGTAAAGAACAGATTAGGACATAAATTCCTCACATTAATAGTCAAGCATTTCCCTTGTGAAAATAAACTAAGTACTATTTTCAATAAAAACACACTAAAATTAAGTTATAGCTGTACAAAGAACTTAGAAAAAATCATTAAGAACCATAATGCTAATATCTTAAATAAACACTTATACCAAAAACCAAAAAAATTTAGACAATAGAAAATTAAGATAAAAACTGATGTAAATAAACAAAAACTATGTAATTGTCGAAACCCTCAAAATTGCCCACTACAAAATAAATGTTGCACTGAATCATTAGTATACCAATGCAATATCTCTTCGATTGAAAATCCTGATAACATAAAAATATATATATAGGTTGCACTAGCCATGAATTCAAAAAAAATTCAACCAACATCAAACTTCATTTAGAATAAATAAATATAAAAAATCAAACATCTCTCTCAAAATATTTCTGGCATCTAAAAGAATCAAATAAAACACCTACAGTAAAATGGAAGTTAATAAGAAGAGCTAGAATTTGTAGATCATTAAACGACCCGTGTCCTCTATGTATACAAGAGAAACTATATATTACTAAGTTTATAAAAATAAAATTTACTGAATCAGAGAAATGAAATAGCTATTATATGCCGTCATTGTCAAAAATTTTCCTTAAATAATATATAAAAAAAAAAAAAAAAAAAAAAAAAAAAAAAGTCTATTGGAATGGCAGGAAAAAATGTTTTAAACTGTTATTTAAAATTTAAAATTGTGGTTAAAACGTATTAAAACATAAACACCGTTTAAAAAATTGTAGTTAAATAAAATGTATCCTAACCGAAACACCTCTATAATAAATGTACTACAAACACTTGAATGAATCCGATAAAACACCTCCTGAAAAATGAAATTATAACTAAAGCTAGATGATGTAAGGTAATGTATGACCCATTGTTCTTTGTACATACATATGAAACTTTATTACTCAGGTTACATATATTTAAAATAAATAATTTAATTAATTAATACATAAAGTTTACTAAATCTGAGAAATGACTTAGATAGTTTTGTAGTCTGTGCCATTTATATTACTTAAATATTTAAATATAATAGTTTAAAAATTGTAATTTACATATACTTTGTTATGGAAAATAATTATACTTACTATGAGTAATTATCCTTCTGTTATAAAGTAATATAGTCAATTAAAACTAACAATGAAAATATTTTAAAATTTTAATGTGGTAATTTTAAAATTGTAATTAAAATTGTAGTTAAATAAAATGAATTCTAACCTGTTCTTGGTACATACATATGAAACTTTACTACTTAGGTTACATATATTTAAAATAAATAAATAAATTAAGTAATAAATAAAGTTTACTAAATCCGAGAAATGACTTGGCTAATTTTGTAGTAAGTTCCATTAATATTACTAAAATAATATTTTAAAATATAAAGGTTTAAAAATTGTAATTTACATATACTTGGATATTGAAAAAATAATTTTACTTACTATGAGTAATATTCCTTCTGTTATAAAAAGTAATATAGTCTAATATAACTAACAATGAAAATATTTCAAAAGTTTAAAGTTTGTAATTTTAAAATTGAAACTAAAATTAAAGTTAAATTGAATGAATTCTAACCTAAATTTCTTTTAAATAATACTACACGCACTAAAAAGAATCCCAAAAAAGCAAATATAGTAAAATAAAATTAATATGAAATGCCATAAGATGTAAGCTTTTGAATGACCCATGTCCTTTGTACTTACATGAGAAACATTATATCACTAGGTTTATATATATATAAAAAAAAAAAAAAAAAAAAAAAATTTGTAACCTCATATACATACTTAAACTTGAATTAATACATAAAGTTTACTAATTCTGAGAAATGACTTAGATAGTTTTGTAGTCTGGGCCATTAATATTACTTAAATAATATCTAAATTAAAAGTTTAAAAATTGTAATTTACATATACTTTGATATGAAAAAAAAAAAAAAAAATTTTTACTTACTATGAGTAATTATCCTTCTGTTATAAATATAGTCTAAATTAAAACTAACAATGAAAATATTTTAAAATTTTAAAGTTATAATTTTAAAATTGAAATTAAAATTGTAGTAAAATAAAATGAATTCTAACATGTTATTTATACATACATATGAAACTTTATTAATTAGGTTACATATATTTGAAATAAATAAATTAATTAATTAATAAATAAATAAAGTTTACTAAATCTGAGAAATGACTTAGCTAGTTTTGTAGTAAGTGCCATTAATATTACTTAAATAATATTTAAATTTAAAAAAAAAAAAAAAAAAAAAAAAAAAATTTACATATACTTTGATATGGAAAAATAATCTTACTTAATATGAGTAATTTTCCTTCTGTTATAAAGTAATATAGTCTATTAAAACTAAACAATGAAAATATTTTAAAATTTTAAAGTTGTAATTTTGAATTTGTAATTAAAATTGTAGTTAAATTGAATGAATTCTAACCTAAATTTCTTTTAAATAATACTACACGCATTAAAAAGAATCCAAAAATAACACCTATAGTAAAATAAAATTAATATGAAATACCATAACATGTAAGCTTTTGAATGACCCATGTCCTCAGTACTTACATGTGAAATATTATAATAATAGGTTTATATATAAAAGAAAAGTTTACTGAATCAGTGAAATTAAGTAACCATTTCTGCTGTCATAGTCATATAAAAAAAAAAAAAAAAAAAAATGTAACCTCATATACATACTTAAACTTAATGTTAAAATAATCCTACATAATATAATGGATTCTAATACATTTAACTGTTCTTAAAAAGAATATAGTAAAATAAAAATTAAAAAGGAAAATATTTCAAATCGTAGTTAAATAAAAAGTATTGTAAAAAAAAAATCTTTAATTTTAAAAGATGACGTTGAAAATTTTTTACCGTTAACAATTTTTTTTTTTAAATTCAGACGACATCCATTCAACCGACGTCAGGTTTCAGTGTAAAATACATCCTCACCCCTTACCAAAATGTAGCTAATAACTGATACAATGATACTGTCATAAGGAAAATCTAGACACCCCGTGTTCAATTTGAGTAGAATATTCTGTAACCATGGAAACGTGATTTTAGCTGTGTATTTAAAACCCGGTAAATTTTAAAAGTTACTCCAAAATTCGCTTGAAGATGAAATGGAACTAATGCTTTTAATTTATTTGCAAAAAAAAATAAAATTAGGGTTTTTAGCTTCTATTTTTGAAACATGGTTGGAACTGTGTAGCGAAAATAACCATATTTTAAATCAATTAATTTATAATATATATATATATATATATATATATATATATAAACATATATTGTTAAATATATCAGACAATGAATGTATATTATGTCTGATCATGAGCCGTTCGTATGTTTGCTTTAATTTTCGATGAAAATAAAGACAAAAACATTTGGATATATTTATTAAGCTGGTCCTTGCTCTATGCTTTCGGTTCACATGAACCATCTTCAGAGTAGTTATACGGAGATTTTAACAAAGATATTTACCATCGAAGTTGACAGTAGATTGCTATGCGACGATAACGGTCGCGGAATAGCAGACGCAGATTGTAAGTTCAAGATGCGGTTCTATGACGTCATACGACTCGTGTGGCTGAAATGTTAATGTCTAGATGCAATGTAATGTGTTGTGAGTAGTTTGAGATTTAATTTTTTGAATGTAGGTTGCTTTCATTATCTACATTAGTAGTAATCTACAAGAAACTACCATGGTTATATTTATTCATTTTTATTTTTCCGCGTAGTTTCGATATATTACAATGTCATCTTCAGGGTTATGATGGCTAACACAAAAAATTGTGCGTGTCCGAAGTAAATTTTTCCTTTTGTGGTTAAACCGTCAGCAGTTCCAAAGTCATGCACAATATATATATATATATATATATATATATATATATATATATATATATATATATATATATATATATATAAAGACATTTTATGTTTAACGTTCTTTTTATAGATACAAGTATTTAAGTAAATGCTATGTTTATAATAAACAGTATTAAATAACATTTACCGGCCTGAATGTCCGAGAAATTTTCATAGAAAATATTCGTCCTTTGAAAATTTCTATGAAAATTTCTTGGACATTCAGGCCGGTAAATGTTATTTAATACTGTTTATTATAAACAGAGCATTTACTAAATACTTGTATCTATAAAAGAACGTTAAACATAAAAATGTCTTCAATAAATAAATTGTCGGACTTTGTCCATTTCTTAATATATATATATATATATATATATATATATATATATATATATATATATATATATATATATATATATATATATTTGCACAACAAACTTTATTTTTGCATTATTTTCTTTTATTTCAGTGCACTTAATGCTGATCCATTAATCACATATATTTAGAAAGAAATTAAATATGTATTGTGACACGTTATTTGAGAAAAATTAACATGTTTAAATTTAAATTTATCTGATTTGAAACAAATATTATTTATAGCATAAAAAGTAGTATAAAACCATTTCTTAACCACGGGGTCTTGTTTTTCTAACGTGCTGATTGAATTACTGGCAGCCTAAAGTATTGACAGCTAAGTATGGTTGACCAGAAACTGACATAAATTTATGAAATCTAAATGAAGGCTTTGTTTTTGTTTTTTAACTACCTAGTAATCTTTTAAAAATTAACATAATATTTAAGTAATTATCTAATATTTTATTGAATTTCAGTTACTTATATATTTATTTATAGCTTAACGTTTTTATCAAAATAACTCTCTCAAAAAAAGAATAAACTTTAAAAAACGTAAATATTAAAAAAACTACTAACAAAAAAATTATGAAATGCGAGTTAAAGTAAAAATAATTTGAAAGGAAATTTAAAAATGACACGTAAATTAAAAAATAAGAACTTCAAACAGAAATGGAATAAAACAAATTTAATTTAAGTTATATAAAAATTATTTTTAGTAGAATTATATTTGTTTTCGTCACCAGGTTCTTTCTTTAAGTGAAACTAAAAAAAAAATACTTAATTGAAGTATGACCCATACTAAAATAAATGTAAAAAGTAAAAATATTTAGTGAAATTGGAATTAAAAAAAAGTAAAATTAGTTTAAATTTCAAAGTTTAAAAATTTGAAGGGATGATTTGCAAAGATACGACGCAAAACAGTAATGATTGTAACCTCCCGGCCATAAACATATTTCTGAATTTAATCACTCCAAAAATTACTGCTAGTCCTTCACGTTCTATCTGTGCATAATTCTATTCTGCTTTTGATAATATCCAATTGTCAATTGTTTTTCCCTTCCACCTGCCATAATATCTGACAAAACTGCCCCCTGGGGATGCATATTATAAGTTTAAATTTAGGGTTATAATGAACGGAAGCATCAGCTGACATTAATAATGTTTTCGTTTGTTCAAATGCCAATTTTTCTGTTATTTCCCATTTCCAGGATACTCTTTTTTGTAATAATGAAGAGCAAGCTCAGTGCGGATATTATTTAAATAACGGCGAGAGTAATTAAAATAAAAGAAGCTAAATAACTGCGCAGTTCAGATATATTTTTTGGAGTCGGTGATCTTCGAATGGCATTAACCTTATGATGGGTTGGGTGCATTCCTTTGGAATCAATCCTGTGACGCAGAAAAGCTATTAACGGCTTTCCGAATTCACATTTCTCACTTCTAAGATGGAGGCCTGCATCCCGTATTCTTTTTAACGTTAAAACCAGATTTTGGTTATATTATTTCGTTGTTTGAGATTACAATGTCTTCGATATAAGCAGCAGGGATTGGTATACCTTTAATTAACTGGTCTATAGTTTATTGAAACATTCCTAGTGAAGAGGCAATTCTAAAACACAATCTAGTGTACCTGAAAAACCCTTATGAGTGTTTACACTAATCCTTGTGACTCTTCCTCCAAAGGAATCTATAAATATGCCTCATTCAAATTCAATCTCGTAAAACAATGTCTGTCCGAGTAGTTTATATTTGGAATAGAGTACTTGTATACCTGTAAGGCTGAGTTAACTATCTATTTTAAATCGCCAAAAATCCTAAGTTGATTATTTTTCTTTAACACTGGAACGATGGGGGGATGTTCAGAAAAAAAAGTAACTGGTTTGATAACAGCAATAGTAACTATGCGATCGAGTTCGGCCTCAACCTTTTCTGTGAGTTTTAATGGTACTGGCCGAGATTTCATGAAATGAGGGATTCTGTTTGGTTTGACATGCGGTTTCGCTGTTGTGTCTTTCAGTGCCCAAGCCTGATCTTAAAAAAGTTCAGAAAATTCTCGCTCAAAGTCGGTCCACGTAATTTGTAATTTGGCTACAGGTAGCCGATATATTAATCGGTAATCATTCCAATCAAGAAGATTGAGTCCCGATTCGGGTACAACCAGTACTCTTAAATTATAAGTTCACCTTTGTTGTTTCACAGTCACGTTGGAAACCCCCTTAGGCTAAATAATATGCACCGGAATACGTACTCAATTTTTGTATTAAACCTTTTTAGAAAACACTGCACTAGGTATTTTCTTGCATTGCTCCTCGCTTAACAAAGAAGATGAACATCTTGTGTCATTTTACATTTTATATCTGATCCCATTTAACCTGAGCTTAGATGTATAAGGTTCAGGTGCGTTCGAATTAACGCTATATAAAGATATATCCGGTCTGTTTTGTTCTTGCATGTAGTGAGACTGCTTTGTTCGTTGTTTGTTTGATGCGTGATTTGACAATTAAAACAAATTTTACCCAAGGCTGGACACTATACGCTTAAAATTAAAACAAAATATTTTCCTCTTTTAAAATATCGTAGAACTCATATTTTATGTATGTCGTTCATATTTCTATTATTAATGTTCGCCACATCAGTAACTGCCAATTCCTTTGCCTGAACCACTTTAAAAGCATTTTCAAGTGACATATCCTCAGATAAAGTTTTTTTTTAATGTTCTAATTACCAAATCCACACACAAATTTGTCCCGTAATCATCTTTCTAGAAATATTCCAAATTCAAACGTCGACGATAAATGTGTAACCGAAGAAAAAAATTGAAGCAGACTCAGCCTCCTCTTGTTTGGCATTATAAAACCGGTGACTTTCAGCGATGACGAGGTGTTTGGCCTTGATGTGTTTGGCCTTGAAGTGTTTTAGAAACAATTGCTTAATTTTCTCAAAAGTTCTATGACTCGACTTCTGTGGTGCACATAAAACTTCCAAGATTCTGTACGTCTTTTCACCAATGGCGCTGAGTAAGATAACTCTAAATTTTATCTCTATTTGAATGTCCCGGACTATGTTTTTCGACGAAATAATTCCAGATTTAATGCAGAGCTCCTCTAAACGTTCGAGTTTTGACATATTTCCGTGGAAAAAATCTCCCCTCTTTGTCAAAATGTCATAACTTGCTAAGGAGATGGGGTCTGTAATGACAACTGATGACTTCTTTTAATTTATTATTGTAAAATGAAAAAGCGGGGAAGTGGGATGAGGCTGGTCAACATTAACTATCTTATATCGAGTTAATCAGATTCACGACCTATCAATTCATTACAATTTACTACTACATATACCACAATACCCCATATTCACATGAAATCTACAAAAAGACCCCATTATATAAAAATTTCTTTATACAAACATGTATAAAAAAATACGATGATAATATGAGATGAGAGGGGGATGAACCATCAAAATTACATCGAAACGACGTGGGACATAACTTTGATTTCACTAATGTCAGCCTAATTAAAAAGTATTTTGAAAATATATTTTCACTATATAAACCCACTATAAACACTCGCTGAAAAAATATTTCATATCACCATTTTTCTCCAGTTCCATTATTCATGAATGTAACTCATATCTGAAATTATGAGGATTTTACAAATTTCCCTTTTTCAAAATGACGCATGTTAAATCTAATCAAAACTAGAAATTTTACAATATCTTACTTCGTTTCACCAACCCACAAAAAGTTGACGACCACAGACTTTCCCCAAACATGCATATATATATATATATATATATATGAGAGTATAAAATTTCAAACAAATACAAAATTATTTTGCAACATATCGCTACATTTCACTGACAAAATACGTGGGTGACATCTGTAGACTTCCCTCACACACTTACATGAATTAACGTTACCGTCCTACATACACCTACACACATAATCGTTTCTTTACTTACACACTCTTACACTTTCATACACATTAACACCTAGAATGTTCCTCACACATATCTACATATTAACCATTGCGTGTATACACGTGAGGCGTATCTGACCAATGAGAATTACCAAAAATCATAACATTCCAGTACTCTATCTCGTTGCTTTCTCATTTCTATTCTCGATCACTGACAAAGCTTTAGTAAAGATGAAACATGTTAGATTGAGTTTCGCTTTCTAGTTTGTTCTTTATTTCATTTTATCATCTTGTCGGATTCTAATCAATATCTGATCTACATGTGATCTTCAACTCACATATATATATATATATATATATATATATATATATATATATATATATATATATATATATATATATGATCCAGTGCGCCCGCGGACATACAGGCACACACATACAAATATATATATGTAAAGAATTAATGAATTTATTTTTGATCTGATATTTTTATTTCTTCAAATGATATTATAGAGGATACTCGCATTTGAAATAGTCGCTCCATTTTTAGTTTTACTTTAAACAGTGCGTATTACATCTGTCTGCCTCCGTATTCGGGAAATCTTAGTAAATAAAATATATTCTGCAGCGGACGCCGGTTGATACGTGTCATGTTTTAAAAATATAAGCGAATGCTTTGCTGACAAAATTAGATGCTTGCATTAATGGTTGTATATTAACATTATCTTCTGCAAACGTGTGAACGAACGTACGCGTCCATTTCTGAAAGATAACACATTTTACTCGTATCTACAGTTGCATGCATGCATTTGCACACCTACTAACAGGCACATTTACTCGCAACACTCAGTATGAGTAAAAAATATCAATACACACACACACACACACACACACACACACACACACACACATATATATATATATATATATATATATATATATATATATATATATATATATATATATATATATATATATATATATATATATATATATATATATATATTTATATATATATATATATATATATATATATATATATATATCAATAAATATTTTATACCAAAACATACCAAAAACAAATCAACACGGTCGTAAAAGTACAAATCCTTCGTTCAAAATTTCCTCAAATAATTGACAAAGATTCTCATCCAGTCATTCTTCTTTTTATCGGACGTAAATTTAAGCCAATCAACGTTGCATATGATAGGATTCCTATTCTTAATTCTATACTTAATGTGATATTTGTTCATCCAACCCAGATATGCGAGAACTTTATCGATAATTCTTCAGCTTTTTATTTGCAAAATTGTTCTGTTGTATATATATATATATATATATATATATATATATATATATATATATATATATATATATATTGGGGTGCGTGTGGGTGTGTGTGTATGTATGTGAGGGATAATAGATGCACTGAACTGGCAGTGACACATAGATATTTTCGTAAGTTTATAGTTATTTTTCACTTCGTTTTATGCGCAAATTCACCTAAGACATAATTTTTTTAAAACATCTCTGTTATTGTCTATTTTTCAAAAACGTTTTCTACAGTAGCATGTCTGCTCATGATGTCTCGATTACTTAATTCTTTTATCGATTTTCTGGAGATATTTTCTTTAAGTTCCATTTCTATCTTATGATATCTTCTCAGTCCTTTAAACCAAAACATCCTATGAATTTTAAGAAACGCCACATTAATTCCATATATTTGGCATTATAGAATAGAAGCTATGAAGCACACCGTACTCTTTTTTACCAAACACAAATGCTGTCTGGAATAGCCATGTTGGTGTGAATTTTTCAATATTTCAAAATAAGCGTGCTGGTTCAAAAAGCCCTGAATCTATATGAAAATAATAAGTATACCGCAGGAAACAAATTGTTTTACCTAAATACACATTTGATCTATCTGTTGCAGTCTGTTCATATCTATATATCTATCTATCGCAGTCTGTTCATTATCTATCTATCTATCTATCTATCTATCTGGTAGAGTCATATTTAATTTCCGTTTTTGAAAACCAATTGTAATGATGAATGTATCTGGTTGGAATAATAGTTCTCGCGCTTTGTAGAATATAAATTTGTTTAGAAACCTGGAACACTTTCCTTCCAACCAAATATCATCCCAAATAAATGTTCCTTAAATATACCATAGGAAATGATGAAAAATGTTTTGCATATGAACATGTTCAACACAAAATGGATACATTTCCACAAACGTCCCTAAATGCTTAGCATCATAGAAGAAATGTAATGTTGTGCGTGGAGTGGACTCGTCGTTGCATTATTCCTTTAGAATTCTTAAAAAGCAATAAAACAATAACTGCACATTTATAACTCCAGTAGCTGCAACGTGTCCATAAAATTTTGATCGAAAACTGCCCTGCGCTCGTCAATATGAAAATGGTGTTCTCTTTTATGACAAGGCAAGGCCACATACAACAAAAATGACAGGAAAATATTTCAAAACTCAGTTGGTCCCATTCGTCATATTCACTGACCAATTTTCGATCACTGCAAAATGTTTTGATGAAGAAAATTTTATCTAATGAAATCCAGCTTCGACGCAAATTATTTTCACGGCAAAACCTGTGGAAATTTACTCAAAATATATTGGAGAGAATCCTGATAAGTGGCAATAAGTTATTTGTGGATATATAATTGAATAAAATGTAAAAGTAGTTTATTTTTTGAAGAATAATATTGATATTTCTGATTCTTTCTTTCTATCTATCTATATATCAGAAGGCATAGGAAGTAGTGGATAGCGGACTGGATTGAGGAATCGGAGAGCCAAGTTCGAATTTCAGTCGAATTCATTACATTCACTTACGTGCTAATACCCTTGGTAAAGGTATGAATCCTCCTCTTCTCCTTCAGCTATGGGTAAATAGCAGGACAGACCAGGTCTATCGCAGAAAGAAATGGCAACCTACTGCGGGAAAAAATCTGCCTCGTCAGTTATGTATCGAAAGATACATGATTGCCTAATCGTGTATCACGCATGAATCGTGACTGACTGATCTATCTATCTATCTATCTATCTATCTATCTATCTATCTATCTATCTATCTATCTAAATCTCAGCTTAGGTTCGTAATAAACTATTAGTGTATACAGCCTTTGTAGTTATTTTTAATAAGTGAACAATTTCATGAGTTAAACATAACATGCGTGAATAAGAGAAATTATGACACGGAAATCCGAAGGTGCATTGAAGTAGCGAAAGATGTCTTCCAAATACTAAGCTAAGTATTAAGAAACAGGAAAAATTCATTCGAAAAAACGAAAACAGTATTTCTACGTAATATCATGGCAGCGACAATTTCTTCACAGATGAAATGGAAACTTAAGAAACCAGAAATGTAGTTCTACAGAAGGATGCTGAGAATACCATGGGCGGAACATTTGAACACTGAGGAAGTTTTAAGGTAATAGGGAACAAAAAAAGGATAATCATACAGAAACAATTGATATTTCTGGGATACATGAGGAAGAAAAAGATCTTGGAGAATTTAACACTCCCAGGACATATTAAAGCACGGGGGGGTGCAGAGAGAAAAATCGAGTAACCCCTCTCTAAATAACTTGTTTTAATGGATGACAGAACAGGGAGTGGCAGAGAGAGTAAAGCGGCAAACATTGCAGTAAAGATTTCTTTTTAATCAACTAACCCCAAGCAAACTAAAAATGCCATTATAGCGCAAGGGCGTGAAAGAGAATCAGAAAACTTTAAAAGGAATCGGAAACCCATTCTTAAACAAGAGACAAGGGATAAACTTCTAATCCTGCTCAAAAACCCAGAGTAGTGTGTGAACCGGATGACAGGTCAACCTCTACAAATGATAGGAAGTTGTGGAGAGAAATCATCGCTCACGTCCTGAAGCGACGTGACATATAAAAGAAAGTATCTTATTTTTAATCGATATAAATACGTATTTAATAAATATATATTTAATACGTATTTAATAGATACGTATTTAATAAATACGTATTTAATACTATATATTAATTTAATAAATGCGTATTTAGTACTATATATATGCATTTTTACTGACCCAGTGATACTGAAACAGATGTCGAAAGATTATAATTTGCTTCTGATAATCCTACTACTAATAATACTAATATTATTACTATTGCTTATTGATGTGGGGCCAAAGTCGGGACCACAGAAAGAAAAAACGGAACACGGATTAGATGTAAGAAAGATATATTAACAACAGGTTACAGAGATAGTGTAAGCGGAGCTTGCTATATGTTAGTGTCCAATACTGGTAGTCGTACGCGGCTCTCACTGTCTCTCTGTCTCTCTGACTAGAGTGTTGTGTCGCATACTTAATATAGACCTGGAAGAATCTATTTTGTAGGTACTTCCGGTCTCACAATACTTATTAATGCTTTATAAAAATAATTATTTATTTGATTATATGCTTATATATCACGGGTTTTATTATGGTTCTGTTTTTATTTCTTTCTGACAGAAATTAATTGAAACGAGAAATTCCGAGTATTTGAGATGAAACTTTATTAATCCTAAAGTGCCAACAATCTTTTCCACTTTTTGCTTTTTAATTGTTACAATCGAATCAATAAAACACTGAATATAGGATGTGGAATTTCGTGTATGGTAGTACGACTGATCTCTCGTATCCTTGTGTGCCCCTCTTCTAGATTGGTTATCTAATTCCTGTTGGAAACGCCTACTCAGCCACATTTGTGTCTTTTCAACACCTACACAGCCAACCTCCGGCCTTCTTCAGGTGAAATACCGAACCCTTTATTTCGTCCACCGGGATAGAGTGTTCTAGTTCCACGTGCCATGCCTTTTCTAGATATCTCAGTTTCAGTTGTTTCCCTTCAGTAACACAATTCTCCAAGTTTTATTATTTTTTGTTCGCGTCTGCTGTGGCCAAGTATTGCACTTACAACGTATACTGGAATTGTCTCTGCAGGTTAAGATTATAAGGGACACCCCACTGAAAAAAAAAATCAAATATGGTGGGATATGAACCAGGATCTCATGTTTGTAATGTTAATGTTCTAACAACCCGCTAAGTTGCCCATTTTCATACACATTAGACAAATAACTTAGACTCCGTTGGAAATGGATAGACATCGGGTTAAATATTTAAAAATAATTCCATTTGTAGACCTCACTCAACACCTCTCTCTCTTTCTTTCTCTCTCAATATTCCCCGTTATATCTACCTATCTATCTATGGAGAGAGTGTGATTCTTTTAACTACTTGTGAATGTCTGCACGCTCGGGTGCACACACCCACACACAGGATCAGGACTATTCTAGGATAAATGTGCGCATGCTCAGTGATTTGAACATTTCCATAGAATATAAGACATTCACACATGCGTTATTCCTTACATTATTACTTACCCATTTCCAAAGCCCCACCAAGCGCCAATTCTTACAGGTGAATGCACGAAATACGCTTATTTCCTGTTCACGGGTACATATGAATAATAAATGAAAGTTAACATGCTATATTAACATGTTATTTGCCAATGCTTATATTAACGTGACAGATGTATGCTACATAAAGTTCACAGAAAAACCAACCACACACTTAAATAAGACTAATATTATCGAAATACATCGAAAGAATGCATTTAAGCTTTTCTATTCGTTTAACTTACTCTTCAAATCTAAGTATTTATATCTGTATATGAAGATATAAATTTCGCGCGCTTGAGCAGACTTTGGGGAATAACTCACTCGACTGTGATACTTCATTAAGAGAGCTAGCATACCTTGTGACAGTCACAATCACAGGGAATAAGCAAGTAGTTATAGAAATTTAACGGAGTTGTGCAATAAACGACGATAGAAAATGTGATACAGGAATCAGAAGGCCCATAAGGAACAGTGAAATATGTCTTCCAGAAACTAAGCAAAGTATTAAAATATAGGAAAGACACAAAGAAAAGATTGCTGAACTGCTGTGTAATATCTAGTCGTTTAAATGGCAGTATAAACCAGACAACATCCCTGTAGATAAAAAAAGTGATCAGAAACGATGAAAGTTAAGAATGCCATGGTCAGAACATACGTACAACAAAGAAATCTTAAGGAAAATAGGAACTATAAAGTATCTAATATTTACGGTAACGGATATCTGTCTATATTTCTGACTATTGTTCGGATTATTGTCCTCATCTTAGTTGTCATACTCACAACGTTTCGGCCGTAGTATGCTCCGGCCTTCTTCAGGTGAAATACCGAGCCCTTTATTTCGTCCACCGGGATAGAGTGTTCTAGTTCCACGTGCCATGCCTTTTCTAAATATCTCAGTTTCAGTTGTTTCCCTTCAGTAACACAATTCTCCAAGTTTTTTGTTCGCGTCTGCTGTGGCCATGTATTGCACTTACAACGCTTTGGGTCAATATGGGGAAAAACAACAATAACAACAATTTGTAATATGAGCTCTGGTAAAAATGATAGCTGAGATATTAGGTTTACAAGTCCAAAAAATTCATACACATGGCCCAGTTGACAAAAGCGATGGTTAAAGTAATGCAGTGACTTAACCCAGAGAGTTGTGAGTTCAGTAGCTGGCCAGAGCAGAGGTGAAGAAAAGAAGATCGTGAAAAAACTGAACAATCAAACCCAGTGGACGAATTAAAGGTTCGGTTCGAATTTCGAACTCATATCACCTGAAGAAGGCCGAAACGTCATGAATATGACAATAGTCCAAATAATATAAATAGGCCAGAAACAGTCATGGGAATATGACAATAGTCCAAATAATATAAATAGTGTAACAAAACGCGTTTGTTTAAATGGATGGGAGAACAAATTGACGTGGTTGTAAAGAGTTTCTGGGACGCATAAAAAAGTGGTGAAAATGTCCTTAGAAGAAGCTAAAGAGAATTTACACTATTTTGAACTATGGCCATTTCAAATAGAAAATATTGAACGCCTTGATCATGAAAAAGGTTCGAAAATGACGTACAGATCCCACGAACTGTCCGGAATGTATCCAGCCACCTTGAATATATCGATTGTTATCTATTCTTCCTGTTGCGTGCCAGTTCTTCTTTGGTGAAGTCTAAACATCGAATCAGACAGGTCTGTCAATACCCACACTAGAGTACATATTTGGTTACTTGGGTCTACTAGCTTTTCTCAAAGCTAAAGACGCCATTAAATGCGAGAATATTTGAAACCGTGGATTAGATTAAGGTAAACGCGATGAGACAGAAAACGAGGTACAAAAGAGGACCTTGAAGAGTGTTTTGAAAAGTGGAATGAACGCTGGGATAAGTGTAAAACCCCAAAGAGAATTACGGTAACGAGGAATAAAGTGGTAGCCCATGTTTTGATAATATCAAATGGGCGGACATTTTTTGGATGGACATTGTATAGTTATTTTCGTGCATAAGGATATGAACACAATTTTGTAACACCTGTGTAGTAGTCGATACTATGATGAGGAAAATTAGATTAAGGGTCACTATAGGAGCGACTCACGTTATTGCGACAAATAACCGATAAACACGCATGAACTGGGAAACCAAAGCTGAAAATATTTACCCCTGTAAAACATGTTTACATTTACAAAACTGTAACTGCATGATGTCTATAACAGATCGATATGGGAAAATATACTAGCATATTTCTACTGTTTGATGAGTGGGTGAGATTTTGCACCAACATATGATAAAATTAGCAGTACTCGTTGCTAATTTTTTGGCTTGGAGAAAAAAGGGTGATGGGTTGTATGATCATAATATTTTCAACATGATGTGACAGACACTTCTTTTATATGCCATGTCATGTCAAAATGTTGTCGATTATGGCTCTTCACGACCTCATATCTCTTGTAGACTTAAAGAATGTTTGTACAGATGTTATCTCTCTAATTCTCTTTTCTGACATCCATTTACAGAAACTCCTTACTCGCTGTCTCTCTCTGCCACTCCTGACTTCGATATGTCTTGCCAAAGTCAGATTCTCCGAGTCCTCTTTCATTACTATATTCCCTAGAAATTTCAATTGTCTCTTTTTTATTCTAATCAAAAGTTCTTTTTTGTTTCCCGTTTTTCTTAAAGCGTTCTTGCTGCCTACTTGTTACCCTCCATGATACTTATCTTTCTGTAGAAACACATTTGTCTTGTCTCAAGTCTCTTCTTCATCTGTAAGGAATTATAACTGTTACATAACGATGAAAACCTACTTTTTTATATTTTGATGCAAGCAAAACCTGTCTGATAATTAATATAACCAGCAAAAGTATGAGCAAAAAACTTATTTTTCAATATAATTTACAGAATGGAATTATCTTATACTAAAGTTCATCGAGTACATGGCTCAAGAGACATTCATTTTACATGATCACTGAATGTGATATGCGATATAAATATAAGAGGAGGTAGAAGGAAGTTGAGATTAAGAGGAGAAGGAGGCGAGATAGCAATTGATACTTGATTTGAAGTGACTAAATCTATAGTATTCACGTAAGAACCCACGCGAACGTTTACGAAAATCTGTTATTTGCCAAATGAAATAGGGAAGAAATATGTATGATTCAACTCAGTGGACCAAGCATAATGAGTCCTAGCTTTGAAGGTTTGAACTAGTGGAATTAAAGAGAGGGGCTCATCTGAATATTTTCTATAGAAAATGTCATTTCTCAACAAAATCGCGTAAATGCTTTTAAATTCTATCATGACTGGAAAATGAGGATTAGGTGGTCCCAGCAGAGACATGACAGCAATACTCCATTTTTTGGTCTTATCTGACTCTTGTAAATTTAAAGCATACTAGAAGAATCGGGTATTTGGAAAAGCTGTACAAGGAGCAGACCAGCTTACCGGTATATTTAGCGATGGAGATGTGCACCACTAGAGGTTTGGAGTAAACTTGAGCCAAAATAGAGTGCAAAATATCAAGCCTTCTTGGGAGATAAACCGTTAATTTTAACGG